>CM026887.1:696473-832488 GCA_015227895.2 Colaptes auratus | reverse complement strand
CCTTCCCCTCCCCCTGGGGGACAGGTAAAAGGCTCCGTTCTCCCCCGGGAGCTGGAGACCCTCCACGGTATTCACCTGCAGAGGGAATCCCGTGCTGGGGTTTGGAACTGCATGGGCTGGGTTCTTCCCACTCAGTACGCATTGGCACTGGACATAATGTCTAGGTGCAGCAGTTCAGGCTGGTGCCTCCTGTCACTGCCCATCAGTTACACCCTGGTGTCCTGAGTGTCCAACCCAGTAAGGTGGACCAGGAAACAGTGTTTTCATACCCATAAATCATGCACCCTATAAATCCTCTGCAAAGTCCTTCTCTTCCTCTTCTTCCCTCTCTGCTCCCATGGGAGATGCTCCCTATCAGTGAATGTTGAGGAGTATCTCAAAGCCTCTCATGCCTGGCTAGGCCTAATAGTATCAGTCAGGTTGGAAGGGACCACAAAGGATCATCTAGTTCCAACCCCCCTGCCATGGGCAGGACACCCCACACTACATCATCCTGGCCAAGCCTCATCCAGCCTGGGCTTAAACACTTCCAGGACGGGGCCTCAACCACCTCCCTGGACAACCCATTCCAGGGCTTCACCACTCTCATGGTGACAACTTCCTCCCACCCCTCCTGAATCTCCCCACCTCCAGCTTCATTCCATTCCCCCCAGTCCTATCACTACAGGATGAAACAGCTTGACAGTGGTGCTAAGGTTGCTGACTTCTACCTCACATTGTGCAAAGGTGATTTAAGGCTTCCCCCTGCGTTTCCATCCCACTCCCAGCGATGCTGCAGCATCGTTTTACAAGGATTGAGAAAGATTCTCCGCCACTGGCAATAAAAATGCTGCCAAACGTCTTTGAATCTATCAGTGATTCAGTGCCCCCCCTGAGCAGACATAATCACAGGTTCACAGGATGTCAGGGGTTGGAAGAAACCCCAAAGAGATCATTGATTGCACCCCCCCTGCCAGAGCAGGACCATACAATCGCCCAGGTCACACAGCAACACATCCAGACAGGGATGGAAAGGCTCCAGAGAAGGAGACTCCACACAACTCTCTGGGCAGCCTGCTCCAGTGCTCTGTGACCCTTGCAGTAAAGAAGTTCCCCCTTGTGTTGAGGTGGAACCTCCTGTTGCTGCATCTTACATCCATTGCTCCTTGTCCTATCACAGGGAGCGAGTGAGCAGAGCCTGACCCCTCCCTCCTGACACCCAGCTCTCAGGTATTTCTAACATTGATTAAATCCCCTCTCAGTCTCCTCTTTTCCAGACTAAACAGCCCAGTCCCTCAGCCTCTCCTCACCAGGCAGTGCTCCATCCCCTAATTATCCTCATAGCCCTCTGCTGGACCCTCTCCATCAGATCTCGTTCCCTCCTGAACTGGGGAGCCCAGAACTGGATGCAATATTCCAGGTGAGGTCTCAGCAGGGCAGAGCAGAGGGGGAGAAAAGCCTGCCTTGATCTGTTGGCCACACTCCTCTCAATGCACCCCAGGATCCCATTGGCCTTCTTGGCCCCCCAGGGCACATTACTGTCCCATGGATAACATGTTTATCCACCACAACTCCGGTCCCTCTCCAGCAGATCACCTCCCAGCCTGTACTGCTGCAGTTTCTTCTTCCTCCCCAGATGCAGACTCTGCACTTGTCCTTGCTGAACCTCATTTGGTTCCTCTGTGCCCAGCTCTCAGTCTGTCCAAGCCTGGCTGGATGTCCGCACAGCTTTCAGCTGTATCAGCCATCCTCCAGGTTGGTGTCATCAGGAAACTTATAATAACTCATAACAACTTCCAGCACTCCATCATTTCCAGCTGGAACTCACCATGTGCTGACTGCCTTCCAGGGAGCCTGGGCCACGTGCAGCTGATCCAGAACAGCGGAGAACACGAGCGATCTTCGGCCCGTGCAATCTGCAAAGGCTCTGTGCCAAGGATCTTCACTCCGCTCTGCTGCAGCGGCACTGCCAAGTTATTGTGAATCTGCCCACCTACAGAAATGATGCAGCCACGCACCCCTGTGGGCAGAGAGAAAGGACATGGCCATAGCCCAGTTAGCTTAAGTTTAAGTCTGTTGGAAGGGAAGGCAATGCTTAGATGACATCACTGCTAAACTGGCTGTGGGGAAAAAGGCAAATCAGACTGTGCTGGGCAGGAGACACCCGGGCTGCGGGTGTGAGCAGGGTAAGCAGCCTTTAACCAGCAGGGTTCTCCTGGATGGCACTCAGCAGACAGCACAAACCTGAGTTCAAACTGCCTGGGAAAACAAAGGCATCTTCACGGTTCACTTGCCTTTTGCTCACAAGCCAAGATTTTCACCCCTGCTAGAACCACTTCTGCTAGAACCTTGCTCACAAGATCTTCACTTCTAGAACCTTGCTCACAGCCAAGTTTTTCACTCCTGCAGGACCACTTCTGCTAGAACCTTGCTCACAGACCAAGATTTTCACTTCTAGAACCTTGCTCATAATATAAGATTTTCACTCCTGCTAGAACCACTTCTGCTAGAACCTTGCTCACAAGATCTTCACTTCTAGAACCTTGCTCACAAGCCAAGATTTTCACTCCTGCTAGGACCACTTCTGCTAGAACCTTGCTCACAAGCCAAGATTTTCACTTGCTAGAACCTTGCTCATAATAAAGATTTTCACTCCTGCTAGGACACTTCTGCTAGAACCCTTGCTCACAGCCAAGATCTTCACTTCTCTTAGAAGCTTGCTCACAAGCCAAGATTTCACTCCTGCTAGAACCACTTCTGCTAGAACCTTGCTCACAAGCCAAGATCTTCACTTATCTTAGAACCTTGCTCACAAGCCAAAATTTTCACATCCTTCTGAACCACAGACTGCTAGAACCTTGCTCACAAGCCATGATTTTCACTCCTACTAGGACCACTTCTGCTAGAACCTTGCTCACAAGCCAAGATTTTCACTCCTGCTAGAACCACAGACTGCTAGAACTTTGCTCACAAGATCTTCACTTCTCTTAGAAGCTTGCTCACAACCGAGATTTTCACTCCTGCTAGGACCACTTCTGCTAGAACCTTGCTCACAAGCCAAGATCTTCACTTTTTTTGGAACTACAAACTGCTAGAACCTTGTTCACAAGCCAAGATTTTTCACTGCTGTAGGACCACAGACTGCTAGAAACCTTGCTCACAAGCATGATTTTCACTGCTGGTAGAGCCACTTCCTGCTAGAACCATGCTCACAAGCAATAATAAAATTTTCCGGTGATTCAAGTCTAGGCTGGGCAGCTTTTAGAGGATGGACATAGAATAATGCAAGATAAGTTTCTCTCATTCCATTGGCCTGCTGAGTATCTTATATTTTGAGCACAGCCTTGTTTCTCTCTCTCTTCTTGGCTGGCTCTGCTTGGCTTCTGGTGTCTCTGTCCTTGCATGCTCCCTGACTAATCTCTGCTTGGAGTAAAGTACAATGGGTAGAGTATACTGGGCTAGGTGTAAAAAAAGTACCAATATAGGCTGGGCAGGGTCTGGCTTGAGAGCAGCCTGAAGAAAAGGCTTGGGGGTGCTGGGGAGGAGAAGCTCAACAGGAGCCAGCAGTGAGCACTTGCAGCCCAGAGAGCCAAGCAGAGCCTGGGCTGCAGCAAGAGAAGTGTGGCCAGCAGGGCCAGGGAGGGGATTCTCCCCCCTCTGCTCCACTTGGAAGAGACCCCCAAGTTCATCCAGTCCAACCTCAGACCCAGCACTGAAGGCTCAACACCAAACCATGTCCCTAAGCACCAGCTCCAAGGCTGCTGGAACACCTCCAGGATGGTGGACTCCAGCACTGCCCTGGGCAGACCATTCCAATGGCTGAGAGCCTCTCTGGCAAGAAAGATTTCCTAGCATCCAGCCTGAACCTCCCCTGCTGCAACCCCTCCCCTTGCTCCAACCTCCCTTCAGGGAGCTGTAGAGAGCAATGAGGTCTCCCCTCAGCCTCCTCTTCTCCAGCCTGAACACCCCCAGCTCCCTCAGCCCCTCCTCATAGCCAAGGTGCTCCAGGCCCTTCTCCAGCCTCATTGCCCTTCTCTGGACAGTCTCCAGCTCCTCAATGTCCTTCCTAGAGTGAGGGCCCAGAGCTGAACACATCACTCAGCGTGTGTCCTCATCAGTGCTGAGCACAGGGGGATGGTCACCTCCTGTCCCTGCTATTTCTAATCCAAGCCAGGATGCCATTGACTTTCTTGGCCACCTGGGCACTGCTGGCTCATGTTCAGTGACTGTCAACCAGACCCCTCAGGTCCCTCTTTGAGTTGCAGCTTTCCAACCACACATCCTCAGGTCTGTAGCTCACCATGAGGTTGTTGTGACCCAGCTGCAGGACGTGGTCCTTAGCCTTGTTAAACGTCATACAATTATCCTTGTCCCATGGGTCTGACCTCTCCAGGTCTTGCTGACAGCCCTCCCTACCCTCCAGCATCTGGAGACAGCCACCCAGCTTGGTGTCATCTGCAGACTTACTGAGGCTGCCTCAATCTCCTCATCCAGACCATTGGTAAAGATGTTAGAGGTCAGGCCCCAGCCCTGAGCCCTGGGGACACCACTGTGCCTGGGCACCAGCCAGACTTAGCTCCATCCCCATCACTCTTTTGGGCCTGGACATCAGGCAGTTTTTAGACAGCAACAAGCATTTCAGTCAACCTATCACATATGCTCATTTCCACACAGGTTATGTGCAAGTGCTTCAGTCCCAGAAGTGGATGAGGCAGGACAGGTGAACAGCATCCTTCAGTCACAATGGCACATTTCATGTTCATCACTGAATGACCACAACATTTTAAGGGAGGAAAAATAAACAGCAAATAACCAGTGAGCTCACTTGCAAACACACATCCTTCTTCAGGGCCTGAAGAGCTACAAGAAGGATGGGGGTACTGGTGAGGGGAGAACTGGAGAGGAGCAGGCAGTGTGAGCTTGCAGCACAGAAGGCCAAGGGCAGCCTGGGCTGCATCCAAAGCAGCATTGCCAGCAGAGCCAGAGAGCTGATTCTGCCACTTTGCTCTGCTCTGCTGAGACCTCACCTGCAGTGCTGTGTGCAGGTCTGGAGCCCTCAACACAGGAAGGACATGGACCTGATGGAGAGGGTCCAGAGGAGGCCACGAAAAAGGTCAAGGGTTGGAGCAGCTCTGCTCTGAGACAGGCTGAGGGAGCTGGGTGTTCAGCCTGCAGAATAGAGAATCCAGGGAGACCTAAGAGCAACCTGCCAGGACCTGAAGTGGGCTAGAAGAAGGCTGCAGAGAGACTGTTTGCAAAGGCCTGCAGGGCCAGGACCAGGGGCAATGGCTTCAAACTAGAGCAGAACAGGTTTAAATTGGATGTTAGGAAGAAGTTTTGCACTATGAGGGTGGTGGAACACTGGAAGAGGTTGCCAAGGAGGTGGTCAAGGCCTCATCCCAGAAGATATTCAGGGTGAGGCTGGAGAGGGCTGTGGGCAACCTGATCTAGTTGGGGATGTCCCTGCTGACTGCAGAGGGGTTGGAACTGGATGAGCTTTGGAGGTCCCTTCCAACCCAGACCACTCTGTGATAATTAAGGGTAAGTGAATAAGGGGCACTTCACCTCCAAGTGAAAGCTGGTGAAGCTTTGCCCACAGGACAGCCATGGGCACAGCATGGCTGCTGTGTTCTGAAGAACCAGATGTAGTTTGCAGAGCTTTCCCCACCTCTACCAAACAAGACACCAATGATCTATGGTTTGGGTCTATCTTTCAGAACACCAATGGCTCTTTTAATTAACAACTCTGTTGTTCCTGAAGGAGGGTTGCCCCATCGGCCTTCCTGGGAGAGGAACCTCCTTAATGAGGGATTTAGAGGGATGAAGAATGGCAGGTCTGTAATCTGAGAGCTGGGTGGACTAGAAGTGACTGAAGAGAAAAAAACCCCACAGAAATGATGAGTGCCAGTACAAACCCTGGTCAGCTAAAATGTGGTTCATTTCCTTCCACAATAAAAAGGCACTAAAAAAGTCTGCCCTTTAAGCAGCATTTATTATCCCAAGGCCTGCAAGATTGCAATTTGCTGCTAATATAGAGTACTAGAGGAGAATTTTTTGGTTCCTTTTTTTGCTATGCAGTCATTTATGGGATGGCATGATGCTGCTGGCCAAAAGCAGCTAGCTGAAAGATCTTAGGACAAGGAAAAATCCCTCATTAGTAGAGGGTGGAGTGAGCACAGAGGCAGTATTGTGCCCATAGGATCACAGAACTGTCAGGGTTGGAAGGGACCTTAAGGATAGAATAGAATAGAATAGAATAGAATAGAATAGAATAGAATAGAATAGAATAGAATAGAATAGAATAGACCAGATCAGGTTGGAAAAGACCTATGAGATCATCCAGTCCAACCTATCACCCAACTCCATCTAATCAACTAAACCATGGCACTGAGTGCCTCATCCAGGGTGGCTTTAAACACTTCCAGGGATGGTGACTCCACCACCTCCCTGGGCAGCACATCCCAATGGCCAATCTCTCTTTCTGGGAAGACCTTCTTCCTAACATCCAGAACAAACCTCCCCTGGTGCAGCTTGAGACTGTGTCCTCTTGTTCTGGTGCTGGCTGCCTGGGAGAAGAGATCAACCCCCACCTGGCTACAACCTCCCTTCAGGGAGTTGGAGACAGCAACAAGGTCTCCCCTGAGCCTCCTCTTCTCCAGGCTAAGCAACCCCAGCTCCCTCAGCCTCTCCTCACAGGGCTGTGCTCCCCATCTTTGTTGCCTTTCTCTGGACACCTTCCAGCATCTCAACATCTTTTCTAAACTGAGGAGCCCGGAACTGGACACAGGACTCAAGGTGTGGCCTAACCAGTGCTGAGCACAAGGCACAATGACTTCCCTGCTCCTGCTGGCCACACTATTCCTGATCCAGGCCAGGATGCCATTGGCCTTCTTGGTCACCTGGGCACACTGCTGGTTCATGTTCAGCCTACTATCCACCAGTACCCCCAGGTCCCTCTCTGCCTGGCCGCTCTCCAGCCACTCTGACCCCAGCCTTTAGCACTGCATGGGGTTGCTGTGGCCAATGTGCAGAACCTGGCACTTGGATGTGTTCAATCTCCTGCCCTTGGACTCTGCCCATCTGTCCAGCCTGTCAAGGTCCCTCTCCAGAGCTCTCCTATCCTCTAACATATCAACACCTGCCCCCAGCTTGGTGTCATCTGCAAATTTACTGATGATGGACCCTTATCCAGATCATCAATAAAGATATTGAATAGGATGGGGCCCAGCACTGATCCCTGGGGCACACCACTGGTGCCTGGCTGCCAGCTGGATGTGGCACCATTCACCACTACTCTCTGGGCTCGGCCCTCCAGCCGGTTCCTCCAGTTCCAATCCCCCTGCCATGGGCAGGAACACCTCACACTAGAGCAGCTTGCTCACAGCCACATCCAGCCTGGCCTTCAAATCCTCCAGGGATGAGGCTTCCACCACCTCCCTGGGCAACATGTTCAACCATCTCCCATGACTTCAGTGCTCACCCTCTCCAGCTCCAAATATGTTCCTTGCTGCTTCCAGTGGCACTCAAAACACAGCACTTATCTTCAGGTGCTTTACAATCCCACATGGACAGCATCCAGAGAGTGAATAAATCCAAGTCCTTCTTGCAGCTGAGCATGGCTCCTGTTTGTTAAGGAGTCAGCCTGGCTTTGCTGCCAAGGTCAACCAACATCTTAATCTGTCCTCAGCACATTTGAAATGCCAATGTCCTGGCTAAGGGCTGCTCTGCAGCTGTCACTCATCCCTTCCTCTCAAACCATCCTGGCCACTGAGCTTGAAAATGCAAATCCTGCCTGCAGCAAAGCTGGGATGGTGTTAGGCATTCCAGCCCCAAGGAAACAGAGGAGATGGCTCACTCAGGCAGATAGCCAAGAGTCCAAACTCATTTTTTTAACAGAAAGAGCCTTACATTGAGACCCAGCTGCTGCTTAATTCTGCCTTTCAAACTCAGCTCGTATCTCCCAAAGAGCCTCCCACGCCCTGCTAGGAACAGGGACAGAAAGGGACTCCCATGCACATCACTCTGTCTTCAGCCCTGCTTGAATCATAGAGAAAATGAATAAGCTCCTTGCCATTAGATGCTTTAAATCAAAGCTATCCACAGTCCAGTGAAAGAAGCCTGGAGGAATTATTTTCCTCTTGATGACAAAATCATCTTTTTATTCCTACCTTGCTCTTATGCTATTAGGAATGGAGTTGGGTTTTCTTCCTCCCTGAGTCTGAAAGCAAATTAAGACCCTTAAAATGGTACCTAAGAGCCTTCTTTGGTTTTCTGAATTGTGTCAAAACGATCCTGGCAACTGCAAAAGAAGCAGAAGAGGCCCTCAAGCAGACAGATATCGAAATGGGAAGAGAACATCTTCTCTGGAAACAAAAAGCCAATAACCCGAGGGAAGGGACTTCTTTTTTATTATTGTCCACCCAACTGTGCACAATCACAGTAAATGAAACTGTCCTCCAAAGCATGAGTCTGTCATGGAGAGCTCAGGCTCCGGTGAGTCACAGGGCCACAGGATCAGAGGATGTTAGGGGTTGGAAGGGACCTCTGGAGACCTTCCAGTCCAACCCCCCTGCCAGAGTAGGACCACAGAATCCAGCACAGGTCCACAGGAACACATCCAGACAGGGATGGAAAGCCTCCAGAGAAGGAAACTCCACAACCCTCTCTGGGCAGCCTGCTCCAGTGCTCTGTCACCCTCACAGGGAGGGCCCAGGAACCCTCTCTTCACCATGCTCCACCAGCATCCTTCCTCGGAAGGACCATGCTGCGACCTAAGCTTGCCTGCTGGAAGAAGAAAAGAACTCCTGGACAATAAAGAAGAACTACACCACTGCACAACACCAACTCAAAAGAACTTGGACTTTGGGATCTCTCCCTCCTCTCCTCCAGGCTGAGGACAGTACAAGTCAACAAGGATGACTTCTCCAAGCCAAAGCAGCAGCATCCTTCCTTGGACCCAAACTGTCTTGGGTAGGGTGGTGGTAGTGATACAATTCCTTTCCTGCTCTCTCTCTTTCTCCATTTTCTCTCTCTCTCTCCTCTGTTAATAAACAGCCTTGCTTTTGATATGTGGCCTTATTTGTGCCTTAATTCCACAGCACAGAAATGTTCAAAAAAAGCCCCAAGCCTCTCTGCCACTCTGGACCAAGACACAGAGGATGCAGCTGCTACACACTGAGACCTCCAACCCCCTCTCATCCACCCCCCAAGCCCTGCTGTGGGGAGCAGGATAATGCAAGTCACCACAGGCACGCATTATGCCTTGCACATGTTTATTCCTACCCAACTTGCTAATTACTGGCACTGCATCTTTAAATGAGCAGTTGCTCCCTCATCACCTGTTTCTACCTTCCCTTTCATCCTGCAGTAATTAGATGTTGTGTTTCATCAGTGGGATTTGTCTGACGAACTGTCACACCAGTTCCCTCCTCAGTTTTTGCTCACGCAAACAAGAGCTCAACTTACAGAGCTGAGCCTTCTGGATAATCCTGAAGCATTCAAAAATAAGCCTTCAAGAGCCCAGAGAGTCATCAGAGACTTTCCAAAGAACCACAGAATCACAGAAACATTCAGGTTGGAAAAGACCCTCAGCATCACCAAGTCCAAGGAAGGGAACAGCACTAAATGGTGATGGCAGTGTGCAAAAATCCAATCACCTGGTTCACAGAATCACAGGAACATTCAGGGTGGAAAAGAGCCTCAGCATCACCAAGTCCAACCCAGAACCCTACTCTACAAGGATCACCCCTGAACCAGAGCTCCAAACCACAGACAAAAAACACCTCCTAACACATCCAGCCTTGGGGGACTCCACCACCTCCCTGGCAGCACATTCCAAGCCCTGACCACTCTGAATGGGAAAAAATTCTTCCTCCTGTCCAGTCTGAACCTGCCCTGCTGCAGCTTGAGGCTCTTCCCTCTTCTTCTAAGGCTAACGACCTGTGAGAAAGGGCCAGCACCAAGCTCTCCACAACCTCCTTTCAGGGAGCTGTAGAGAGCCATGAGATCTCCCCCCAGCCTCCTCTGCTTCACACTAACCATCCCCAGCTCCTTCAGTTGCTCTCCATCAGTATTCTTCTCCAGGCCCTTCCCAGCTTCCTTGCCTCCTCTGCCCTGGCTCCAGCCCCTCCACATCTCTCTTGTCTTGAGGTGCCCAAAACTGGACACAACACTCGAGAGTGTGGCCTCCCCAGAGCTGAGTGCCAGGGGACAATCCCCTCCCTGCTGCTGCTGGACACAGCATTGCTGATCCCAGCCAGGATGCCTTTGGTCTGTGAGGTGGCTTGGAAACTGCTTGACAGCAGAGTCCAGAGGGTTCATCAGTGGCACAAACGCAGCTTGGAGACCTGTGGCCAGTGGTGCTCCCCAGAGATCAGTACTGGGCCCAGTTTTGGTCAATATCCTTATCAATGACCCGGCTGAGGGCATTGAGTGCACCCTCAGCAAGTTCCTGATGATACAGAGCGGGGTGGCTGACACCTGCCAGGCTGTGCTGCCTTCCAACCAGAGCTGGGCAGGCTGAGAGCTGGCTGCAGGCAAACCTCAGGGAGTTCTATAAGGACAGTGCAGGTCCTGCATCTGGGGAGGAGTAACAGCAGGCACCAGGACAGGTTAGGGAATGCCCTGCTGGAGAGCAGCTCCATGGAGAAAGACCTTGGAGTGCTGATGGACATCAAGTTCTGCATGGGACAGCAATGTGCCCTTGTGGCCAAGAGAGCCAAAGGGATCCTGGGGTGCACCAGGAAAAGTGTTCCCAGCAGGGCTAGGGAGGTTCTTCTCCCCCTCTGCTCTGCCTGCTGAGACCACAGCTGCAATCCTGTGTCCAGTTCTGGGATCCCCAGGTCAAGAGAGACAGAGACCTGCTGCAGAGAGTCCAAGGAAGAGCCACAGGATGCTTAGGGGACTTGAGCATCTCCCCTGTGAAGAGAGACTGAGAGCCCTGGGGCTGTTTAGGCTGGAGAGAGAAGAAGGCTGAGAGGGGATCTGATCAATGTCTATCAATAGCTGAGCCTGGGGGTCAAGTGGAGGAGGCCAAGCTCTTTTCAGTGGTGTGCAGCAATAAGCAAGGAGCAATGGAGACAAACTTGAAGAGAGAAGGTTTCAGCTGAACATGAGAGAACTTCATTCCAGTGAGGGTGCCAGAGGCCTGGAGCAGCCTGCCCAGAGAGGTTGTGGAGTCTCCTTCTCTGGAGCCTGTCCAAACCCCACCTGGATGCATTCCTGTACAGACTCCCCTGGGTGATACTGCTCTGGCTGGAGGGCTGGACTGGATGATCTTTGGAGGTCCCCTCCAACCTCTGAGATTCTGTGATTCTGTGAATCAGCACAAACAGTTGAAACTGGATCAGTAGGTTAACCTGGCTGTTCCCCCAGCACAGAAGTGAGGGAAAAGTAACACACACAAAGCTAGGGTTGAGACACACACAAAGTGATCTAAGAGTAGAGTTTACTGATGAGAATCAGCCAATGACAGTACAAAATGCACAATCCCCTCAGCCTTTTGGCAGGGAAAGCACCACACAAAGCAGCTGCAAGCAGAAGCAAGGGAGCCAAAAGCCCAAGCCACAAAACTGCTCCACCATCCCTCCTTGTCCTGCCACCATTCCCAGTGGAAAAGAGCAGTACCCTGGACCCCCCACAAGCTGGAACCAGCACAGGAAGCCTCCATCCAATCTTGCAATGCTAACTTCAAGCCCATAACACCTTACTCTGCGCTCCACACTTCTCATTCTCTGAGCTGGCATGACTGCCACTTGGTGTGGATAACATCAGCAGGTCCAGCTCAACCCAAGACACCTGTGTTCTGCAAAGCTGCTTCAGCAAGTTACAGGCCCAGCTCACTCTGAATTTCAAGGGTGAGGAAGATCCCATAAGCACTTTTGAGAGCCTCAGCAACAAACCTCCTGTGCTGGGGGAGGAGAAGCTCAACAGGAGCTCTCAGTGTGCACTTGCAGCCTGGAAAGCCAATCAGATCCTGGGCTGCAGCAGAAGTGTGGCCAGCAGGGCAAGGGAGGGGATTCTCCCCCTCTGCTCAGCTCTGGGGAGACCCCACCTGGAGTACTACCTCCAGTACTGGAGCCCCTATTCCAAGAGGGATCTGGAGGTGCTGGAAGGTGTCCAGAGAAGGGCCACGAGGATGAGCAGAGGGCTGGAGCACCTCTCCTATGAGGACAGACTGAAGGAGTTGGGGCTGTTCAGTCTGGAGAAGAGAAGGCTCCCAGATGACCTCATTGTGGCCTTCCAGTATCTGAAGGGGGCTCCAAGAAGGCTGGGGAGGGACTTCTCAGGCTATCAGGTAGTGATAGGACTAGGGGGAATGGAATGAAGCTGGAGGTGGAGAGATTCAGGCTAGATGTGAGGAAGAAGTTCTTCACCGTTAGAGTGGTGAAGCCCTGGAATGGGTTGTCGAGGGAGGTGGTTGAGGCCCCGTCCCTGGAGGTGTTTAAGACCAGGCTGGATGAGGCTCTGGCCAGGCTGATCTAGTGTGGGGTGTCCCTGCCCCTGGCAGGGGGGTTGGAACTAGATGATCCTTGTGGTCCCTTCCAACCCTGACCGATACTATGATGCTATGATACTAAATCCAAGCTGAGTGCGTTTACCAGTCAGAAATCAGCTTTTTCCACCTGGCAGCCAACTTGATATGTTATACATCCCCCCAATACCAAACCTGCGTAGGACTCTCCTCTGCCTCTTGATATCAGCACTTCTGAGCACCTGAAAATCCTTAACAGAGGAGTGTAGTGTTTGGGTTAGGAGCTGGAAGAGGATCAGAGGATGTTAGGGGTTGCAAGGGACCTCTGCAGATCCTCCAGTCCAAAGCCCCTGACAGAGCAGGACAATAGAATCCAGCACAGGTCACACAGGAACACATCCAGACAGGGATGGAAAGGCTCCACAGAGGAGATTCCACACCTCTCTAGGCAGCCTGTTCCAGTGCTCTGTCAGCCTCACAGTGAAGAAGTTCTTCCTCATATTGAGGTGGAACCTCCTGGCTGTAATTTCCATCCACTGCCCCTTGTCCTATTATAGGGTGCTACTGAGCAGAGCCGTCCATTCCTTCCTGACATGCAGCCCTCATCTATTGATAGACATTGATCAGATCCCATCTCAGCCTTCTCCTTTCTAGACTAAACAGCCCCAGGGCTCTCAGCCTCTCCTCACCAGGCAGTGCTCCAGTCCCGTCAGCATCCTTGCAGCCCTCCCTTGGACTCTCTCCAGCAGATCCCTATCCCCCTTGAACATGTTTTGCTTTGATGGCAGTTTCAAAAGCCCCTTTCCAGTCCGCCTGCCTGCTGGAGCACAGCCACCACATTGCCACTGTGTCACCAGGCCAAGGCTGCAAGTTCCTGAGCATGTGTTAGTGCTGTGCACATCGTTTATTCTGCTGCTTCGGGGGAGTGCTTGTGCTAAAAGTCAAGGGTAGGCTGAAGTGCTCAAGCTCAGTGCTGCCAGGGCCGAACCATTTGTGCAGTAAATGGCTGAGCAGCAAATTAAATCTGCTTGTAAATATGGCACAATATGGCATCTTGCAAAAACAATTTCATATTTATTGGGCAATCATGACTGAGCAGTCTGCTAGGAACATCATCAATGTGTGAAATGCAACACGGGATCCAAACCAAACAGCTTTCACTAGCAAGCTCTCTCCCCGCCTCGCCCCCATGCTCTGCCAGCAGTGACATGAACCTCCTGTGCTGTAGTTTATGTCCATTACCCCTTGTCCTATCACAGGGTGCAAGTGAGCAGAGGCTGTCCCCTCCTCTTGACCCCCACCCCTCAGCTATTGATAGACATTGATCAGATCCCCTCTCAGCCTTCTCTTCTCCAGACTAAACAGCCCCAGGGCTCTCAGCCTCTCCTCACCAGGCAGGGCTCCAGTCCCTTTAGCATCCTCGTGGCTCTCTGTTGGACTCTCTCCAGCAGATCCCTGTCCCTCTTGAGCTGGGGAGCCCAGAACTAGATGCAGTATTCCAGGTGAGGTCTCACCAGGGCTGTCATGAGAATAGAGGGGGAAGAGAATCTCCCTCCATCTTCTGGACACACGCCTTTGAATGCATCCCAGGATCCCATTGGCGCTCTTGGCCACAAGGGCACACTGCTGTGAGGGAGACAGAGCACTGGACCAGGCTCCCCAGAAGGGTTGTGGAGTCTTCTTCTCTGAAGACATTCAAGACCCATCTGGATGTGTTCCTGTGTGACCTGTGCTGCATTCTGTGGTCCTCTCTGGCAGGGGGGTTGGATTCGATGACCTCCAGAGGTCCCTTCCAACGCCTAACATCCTCTGACCCTGTGAATTCTGAAAAGTTTGGTCTGCTTCCTGGCTTTTTGATGCCCTTCTGCTTTCCTTTACCTCATACTGGTAGATGTCCAGGATCCTTTCCAGGACAGCTCCTCAAAGTACAGCCTGTCACACTCATCAAAGTCCGTGCTCACCGTCTCCGGGTTGCAGTTCACCACGACAGTCCTGCTGCCGAGCCGGCGCAGCGTGCGGATGCTGGACACAGCACACCAGTCAAACTCCACGCTGCTGCCTGCCAGGAGACAGAAAGGCAGGCAAGGAAAGGAAGGATGAAGGGAAGAAAACACAAACAGACCTTCTCAGCACTCAGCTTAAAAAAAAAAAAAGAAGAAAATAAAAAGGCAAATAAAACCCAAAGAGCATTGCCTGCTGTCAGCTCAGAGCAAGGGACTGAATTATGCTCCTGCTGTAGACACTGCTCTGAGGGTAGCTGCTGGATGCCTGTGGGGATGTTCTTCTGCAGTACAGGATCAAGCGTAGAACTTTGCAAAGCATCAGCCATGGATCCAGTAGATCCAGCCTCACTTCCAAGCCCACAGGAGGGGACAGGCTAAACATGGTCTGTTGCAGCCAAACACATCAGGTGAGCCTCCAAACACAGCAGGTGAGCCTCCAAACACAGCAGGTGAGCCTCCAAACACAGCAGGTGAGCCTCCAAAGACAGCAGGTGAGCCTCCAAAGACAGCAGGTGAGCTGGCTCAGCTTCCCAGCAGTGACAGCCTCCTTAGCACCTCTGTCACCCTCCACAAACACACACACACACACACACACACACACACTCTCGGCTGCTCTCGCTGCCCATCCAGCCACTGCTGCCTCCCAACCAGCATGCTGGGAGACAAGCTTAAAATCATAGAATTGTTGTGGCTGGAAGGGACCTCAAGGATCAGCCAGTTCCAGCCCCCCTGTCATGGGCAGGGACACCTCACACTAGAGCAGCTTGCTCACAGCCACATCCAGCCTGGCCTTAAAAACCTCCAGAGATGTGGCTTCCACCACCTCCCTGGGCAACCTCTTCCAGTGTCTCACCACCCTCATGGGGAATAACTTCTTCCTAACATCCAATCTCAATCTCCCCACTTCTAGTTTTGCTCCCTTCCCCCACTCCTATCACTCCCTGACACCCTAAGAAGCCCTTCCCCAGCTTTCTTGTAGCCCCCTTCAGATACTGGAAGGCCACAATTAGGTGTCCTTGGAACCTTCTCCTCTCCAGACTGAACAACCCCAACTCCCTCAATTATCCTCGTAACAGAGGAGCTCCAGCCCTCTGCTCATCCTGGTGGCCCTTCTCTGGACAAGAGGCAGAAGCCTAGAGGTGCCCAAAGTGGTTGCCCATTGCTCTGTGTGCTCCTGGAAACACGAAGCATTTGTACAGATGTAGTTCAAGAACAGAAGCCTGAAGTGCTCTTTTACTTTCCAGAAGAGCAGAGTGTGGCCAACCTACCAACAGAAAAATGACAGCTCAGTGGGTTTGGCCTTCCTGTGCACTGACTCCAGGTAAAGCAAACCAGCAGACCAACATTTTTAGAGCCACTCTGAGTCCTTTCATCTTGGTTTAAAGGCCACAACAACTCTGGCAACACTGTGAGGTGAGCACATCCTACTGTACTTGACCCTGAGTAAGCACTGAGGCTATCTCTAAGAGACAGACTGAAGGAGTTGGGGCTGTTCAGTCTGGAGAAGAGAAGGCTCCCAGGTGACCTCATTGTGGCCTTCCAGTATCTGAAGGGGGCCTACAAGAAGGCTGGGGAGGGACTTCTCAGGCTATCAGGGAGTGATAGGACTAGGGGGAATGGAATGAAGCTGGGGGTACTGGTTGATTGTAGGCTGAACATGAGCCTGCAGTGTGCCCAGGCAGCCAAGAAGGCCAATGGCATCCTGGCCTGCATCAGGAAGAGTGTGGCCAGCAGGAGCAGGGAGGTCATTCTGCCCCTGTCCACTGCACTGGTTAGGCCACACCTTGAGTCCTGTGTCCAGTTCTGGGCCCCTCAGTTTAGGAAGGAGGTTGACTTGCTGGAAGGTGTCCAGAGAAGGGCAACAAAGTTGGTGAGGGGTTTGGAACACAGCCCTGTGAGGAGAGGCTGAGGGAGCTGGGGTTGCTTAGCCTGGAGAAGAGGAGACTCAGGGGTGACCTTCTTGCTCTCTCCAACTCCCTGAAGGGAGGTTGTAGCCAGGCAGAGGTTGGTCTCTTCTCCCAGGCAGCCAGCACCAGAACAAGAGGACACAGTCTCAGGCTGCGCCAGGGCAGGTTTAGACTGGATCTTAGGAAGAAGTTCTATACCGAGAGAGTGATTGCCCACTGGAATCAGCTGCCTGTGGAAGTGGTGGAGTCACCTTCATTGGAGGTGTTCAGGAGGAGACTTGATGGGGTGCTTAGTGCCATGGTTTAGTTTTTTAGTTGTTTAGGTGGGTTGTATTGTACTGTATTGTGCTGTATTGTATTGTATTGTATTTAGGAGGGTTGGATTGGTTGATGGGTTGGACGCGATGATCTTGAAGGTCTCTTCCAACCTGGTGTATTGTATTGTATTGTATTGTATTGTATTGTATTGTATTGTATTGTATTGGAGGTGGGGAGATTCAGGCTGGATGTGAGAAGGAAGTTCTCCCCATGAGAGTGGTGAGGCCCTGGAATGGGTTGTCGAGGGAGGTGGTTGAGGCCCCATCCCTTGAGGTGTTTAAGCCCAGGCTGGATGAGGCTCTAGCCAGCCTGATCTAGTGTAGAGTGTCCCTGCCCATGGCAGGGGGGTTGGAACTAGATGATCCTTGTGGTCCCTTCCAACCCTAACTGAAACTATGAAATTATGAAACTATGAAACTATGAAAGAGGGGCAGAGGGAGTCACCTGAGCACCAGCACTTGGTGTTTGGTCTTGGGCAAGCTGCAGGAGTGGGGACTTGGGCAATGCTACAGGCTTCAGGCAACACTGGAGCCCAGATTGTGCTAACAGCTACTGTCCCCTAAATCTCTGTGCTGAAACATCTGAGCCAGGTGCTGTAAGGAGTTCAGTTTGTCTCCTTCTGACTGCCTCAGCATTGTTTACCTTCCCAAAATGTTTCACACCATTGTCCCAGAGGACAATGGATCCCCCTGTATCACTCCTATCAGTCCTATCACTCCTTGATGCCCTAAAAAGTCCCTCCCCAGCATTCTTGTAGCCCCCTTCAGATACTGGAAGGCCAAAATTAGTTCTCCTCCTCCTCTTCTCCGTACTGAACAGCCCCAACTCCCTCAGTCTGTCCTCATAGGAAGGTGCTCTAATCCTTGAATCAACCAGGTTGGAAAAGACCACAGAGAGAGTTTCATAGTTTCATAGTTTCAGTTAGGGTTGGAAGGGACCACAAGGATCATCTAGTTCCAACCCCCCTGCCATGGGCAGGGACACCCCACACTAGATCAGGCTGGCCAGAGCCTCATCCAGCCTGGGCTTAAACACCTCCAGGGACAGGGCCTCAACCACCTCCCTGGACAACCCATGCCAGGGCCTCACCACCCTCACGGTGAAGAACTTCCTCCTCACATCCAGCCTGAATCTCCCCACCTCCAGCTTCATTCCATTCCCCCTAGTCCTATCACTCCCTGATAGCCTGAGAAGTCCCTCCCCAGCCTTCCTGTAGGCCCCCTTCAGATCCTGGAAGGCCACAATGAGGTCACCTGGAGCCTTCTCTTCTCCAGACTGAACAGCCCAACTCCTTCAGTCTGTCCTCACAGGAGAGCTGCTCCAGCCCTCTGCTCCTCCTCCTGGCCCTTCTCTGGACACCTTCCAGCACCTCCACATCCCTCTTGGAATAGGGGCTCCAGAACTGGAGGCAGTACTCCAGGTGGGGTCTCAGCAGAGCTGAGCAGAGGGGGAGAATCCCCTCCCTTGCCCTGCTGGCCACACTTCTCCTGCTGCAGCCCAGGCTCTGCTTGGCTTTCCGGGCCGCAAGTGCACCCTGAGAGCTCCTGGGGAGCTTCTCCTCCCACAGCACCCCCAAGGCTCTCTCCTCTGGGCTGCTCCCCAGCCAGTCCCTGCCCAGCCTGGATTTGTGCCTGGGATTGCCTCCACCCAGCTGCAGGACCCTGCCCTTGGTCTTGTTGAAGCTCCTGAGGTTGGCTTGTGCCCACCACTCCAGCCTGTCCAGGTCCCTCTGGATGGATCCCTTCCCTCCAGCTGTCTGCTGCACCACACAGCTTGGTGTCATCAGCAACCTTGCTGAGGCTGCACTCAATGCCACTGTCCATGGCACCCACAAAGGTGTTGAACAAGCCTGGTCCCAGGACTGATCCCTGAGGGACTCTGCTTATCCCTGGCCTCCCCTGGGACATGGACCCATTGACAGCCACTCTCTGGGTGCAGCCATCAAGCCAGTTCTGTATCCATCTAGTGGTCACCCATCAAACCCGTGTGTCACCAGCCTGGAGACCAGGATGTGGTGTGGGACAGTGTCAAAGGCTTTGCTCAGGGCCAGGTAAACGACATCAGTTGCTCACCCCTCAGCTATTAATGCTGTCACCTGTTCATAGAAGGCCACCAGGTTGGTCAGGCAGGATTTGCCCTTGGCAAAGCCATGCTGACTGCTCCCAATCACCTCTTCACTACTCTTCTGAGTCAGTAGTGCCTCCAGGAGGATCTGCTCCATGATCTTTCTGGGCACAGAGGTGAGACTGACTGGCCTGGAGTTCCCTGGTTCCTCCTTCTTCACCAAGTCCAACCTGTTACCTAATACCTAACACCTCCTGACAACTAAACCATGGCTCCAAGTGCCACAGCCAGTCCATACAATCTGAAGTCTGAAGCTTCCACAGCAATCAAGCAGCAAGGCTCAAGCAGCAAGGCCTCAACTAGACCCACAGGGCAAATCTCCCAACATCTCAGCTTTTGCTACTGGATCACCTATAACATCACCCAGATCCATGCTGCTAATTATCTTTTTTGCTTTGCTACTACTTGTTTCTTTCTTCCTCCTTTTCTGTATTTCTAACTTGCCCTCCTGCAACCAGCAACCAGCAACAACAGGACACAATCTCAAGCTGCACCAGGGGAAGTTTAGGCTCAAGGTGAGGAGAAAGTTCTTCCCAGAAAGAGGAATTGGCCATTGGAATGTGCTGCCCAGGGAGGTAGTAGAGTCACCATCCCTGAAGATGTTCAAAAAAGGCTTGGATGTGGCACTTGGAGCCATAGTTTAGTTGTCAGGGGGTGTTAGGTATTAGGGAATAGGCTGGACTTGCTGATCTCTGAGGTCTTTTCCAACCTGGCTGATTCTGTGATTCTGTGATTATATATGTAAGCAGAAGCAATTCAAGTGGTTTTGTGGGTTTTTTTTCCCCCAAACCAACTACTCAGTTCCTTCTTGGTTCCATTTGGGGGATCCATGAAGGAACCATCCCTGCTGCAAAAGGGGGAAAAAAAGCAGATTGAGACATGTGGCAGAATTAGGGAACGATGCCTATTAAAAACCATCATTAAATGGTTATGCTCACAGTCCACAGGAAAACCTTGACCTCATCAGGATATGTTCACCATCATTACATGATTGTTAACCACTGATAGAATTATTTTTATGTATGATTGTGTGGCAAGAAATACAGGAAATGGAGGCTGTGCTTAAGTGCTGCCTCCACCACCTACCCACAGACAGCTGCCACAGGTCACTCGCTGACAGGCACAGACTTTATTTCATAGAATCAGATCCCCTCTCAGTCTTCTCCTCTCCACACTAAACAGCCCCAGGGCTCTCAGCCTCTCCTCACCAGGCAGGGCTCCAGTCCCTTCAGCATCTTTGCAGACCCTCCCTTGGACTCTCTCCAGCAGATCCCTGTCCCTCCTGAACTGGGGAGCCCAGAACTGGATGCAAGATTCCAGGTGAGGTCTCAGCAGGGCAGAGCAGAGGGGGAGGAGAACCTCCCTGGATCTGCTGGACACACTCCTCTCAATGCCCCCCAGCATCCCATTGGCCTTCTTGGCCCCCAGGGCACATTGCAGTCCCATGCAGAACTTGTTGTGCACCAGCACTCCCAGGTCCTTCTACCCAGGGCTGCTCTCCAGCAGATCACAGCCTGGAAACTGTTCCCAAAGACACATCCTCCCAGCAGCAGTAGCACATCACTTCTCCACCCAAGCAAACAAATGCATGCAGCTTGAAACTTCAGCTCTCAAATGCCATCACCACTTCTTGTGAGAGGCAGAGCAAAAAATATTTCTGAATAACAAGCAGTTTTTTTCTTTCCTTGTCAATAATTGCAAGCTCTTTGGAAAGAGCCATGAAAAGAAGTGAAAGTCATCACATACAGAATTCAGCAGTCTGTCTGTCTACTCATAGCCAAGAGGAAGCTTACACTGCATAATCATCTGAGTGGGCTGAGGAAAAAAACCCCAAACATCATGCAGAGAATTGCTTTGTAGAAAAGCAGCTGAAGATGTATCAAAATGTTTTTAGAGTCACCTCTGCTTCCAGTAGTAAAATGCACTGTATGTAACAGCACAGTCATGAGCTGGGAGTAAACAAACAAGGTAGTTGTGGGAGCAATGGAATTCTGTGGAAGGCATCAGCTGCTTCAGACAGGAACAGGTGCAAAAAGAGAGCCCAAAAAATCCCCTCAAAGTGTGGAAGTCACAACTAAGTGACAAGTGGAAAGCAGTCAAACTCTCCCGTTTCAGCCAGGGCATGAAATGAAGTCTGCAAGCAAGTGTAAAAGGCAAACCTGGTGTTAGGAATTGATGTCCTGTGCACTGTGCTCTGGAGGGTGTTGTCACCATATGAGAAGAGGAATAAATGAACCACAAGACTGTCCAAGGAAGGCTCGAGGGTGCAAGAAGAGCAGAGGAGTTGCAAGAAAGATTTACCTATGTGATATGGTCCACAGCCCAACACCATCACTCCACAGTCATCAAATTTTACATCATGCTCCTGAGAAGGGAGGGAGAAAAGTCATCAGGATCTGTACCCAATAGCTCTAAAGAATAAAAAGTTCCTGGTGCTCAGTCCACATCCAATGATCTGATCCTTCAGGGCTCAGGGCTGATCTCATTTACTGCCATGGAAATCAAGAGCAACTCTGCTGGAATGAGTGGTGCTGCACCTGAGCTAAAGGAGCTGTTAAGTTTCACATCTAAATGAGTACTAGGGTGAGATGGATCATAGAACACCTTAGGCTGGGAGAGACCTTAGAGATCATCCCATACAACCTCCCTGCCATGGGCAGAGACACCTCTCAACTAGCCCAGGTTACTCAAGCCCCATCCAACCTGGCCTTCAACAGGTCCAGGAGGGGGCAGCCACAACCTCTCTGGACAATCCATGCCAGAGCCTTGCACCCTCACAGTGAAGAATTTCTTCCTAAGATCCAATCTCAACCTATTCCCCTTCAATTTCAATCCATTTCCCCTTGTCCTGTGGGTGGACACTCTTGTAAAAAGTCCCTCTGAGCCTTCCTGCAGGATCCCTTCAGGTACTGGATAGCAGTTAAAAGGTCCCCTTGAAGTCTTCTCCTCTCCAGGCTGAACACCCCCAGCTCCCTCAGCCTGTCCTCACAGCAGAGCTGCTCCAGCCCTTGAATCATCTTTGTGGCCTCCTCTGGACTCTCTCCAGCAGCTCTGTGTCCTTATGATGGGGACACCAGAACTGGAGGCAGGATTGGAGGTGAGGTCTCAGCAGAGCAGAGTCAAGGGGCAGAAACCCCTCTCTTGCCCTGCTGCCCACACTCCTCTGGCTGCATCCCAGCACACAGCTGCCTGCTGGGCTGCATGAGGGCACTGCTGGCTCCTGGGGAATTTCTCATCGACCAGCATCCCCAGGCCCTTATCTTCAGGGCTACTCTCAATCCACACTGTGCCTAGCCTGTATTTGTGCCTAGGGTTGGCCTGACCCAGGTGCAGAACCTTGCACTTTGGTTTCTTGAACCTCATGCAGCTGGAACTGGCACATCCTTCAAGCCTGTCAAGGTTCCTTTAAATGGATCCCTGCCCTCCAGTGACTCCACCACACCACAGAGCTTGGTGTCATCAGCAAACCTGATGAGGGTGCACAGAATGCCATTGTCCATGTCACTGGTAAAGATGTTGAACGCTTGTTAAAAGTCCCTCTGCAGCCTCCCTGTATGTTCCCTTCAGGTATTGGAAGGCAGATTTAAGTCTTCTCTTCTCTAGGCTGAACACCCCCAGCTCCCTCAGCCTGTCCTCACAGCAGAGGTGCTCCAGCCCCTCAACCATCTTTGTTGTCTCCTCTGGCCTCACTCCTGCAGCTCTGAGTCCTTATGATGGGGACACCAGAACTGGAAGCAGGATTGGAGCTGGGGTATCAGCAGAGCAGAGAATGAAACATGGGCTCTGCATCCCCAGGACCTGCACTGTACAGGGGAGAGAGGACAGGGTGAGAGGAGCGTAGGGGCCTCACCTCCAATGTACTCAACCAGGATTTCAGCAACTGGAACTTCCAGACTTGCTGTAAGGTGCTTATATGCAACACTATCCAAATTAACTGCTGCAGAGAGTGAGACACCTGCAAGGTCTCCAGCAGTGAGGCAGCCCAGGGGAGAGAAAGGACATAGCCATGGAACCTACCTGCCCGCTGTAGGTGGTGTAGAGGTAATTAGTGACCGCCGGGTACTCTGCTGCCAGGGTGTCAATCTGCACAGGGGACAATCACAGAGTCACAGAATTGCCAGGGCTGGAAGGGACCTCAAGGATCAGCCAGTTCCAACACCCCTTCCATGGGCAGGGACACCTCACATTAGAGCAGGTTGCTCAGAACCACATCCAGCCTGACCTGAAAAACCTCCAGGGATGAGGCTTCCACCACCTCCCTGGGCAACCTCTGCCAGTCTCTCACCACCCTCATGGGGAAGAACTTCTTCCTAACATCCAATCTCAATCTACTCACTTCTAGTTTTTTTCCATTCCCCTCAGTCCTATCACTCCCTGACACCCTAAAAAGTCCCTCCCAAGCTTTCCTGTAGCCCCCTTCAGATACTGGAAGGCCACAAGGTCTCCTCAGAGCCTTCTCTTCTCCAGACTGAAGAACCTCAATTCCCTCAGTCTGTCCTCATAGGAGAGGAGCTCCAGCCCTCAAATCAACCAGGTTAGAAAATACCTCATCAGGTCCAACCCAGTATCTAACACCTCCCGACAACTAAACCATGGCTCCAAGTGCCACATCCAAGCCTTTTTGGAACACCTCCAGGGATGGTGACTCCACCACCTCCCTGGGCAGCACATTCCAATGATGAACGACTCTCTCAGTGAAGAACTTTCTCCTCACCTCCAGCCTAAACATCCCCTGGTGCAGCTTGAGGCTGTCCCCTCTTGTTCTGTTGCTTGCCTGGGTGAAGAGAGAGACTACAGCCTGTCTACAGAAGAGGGGGAGCTGAGACTGGGACAGTGCAAGATCTTCCTTATATGCAGGTGTTTGGGCTACTCCTCTTTTCCCTTGTTCCTTTTCTATTCCTATTCCTATTCCACTATTTTCCCATCATGTCTTTTCTCAAAAGGAGGTGATACGAAGTGTCAGACCATAGAATCAGAGAATTCCAGAATGGTCTGGGTTGGAAGGGATCTCCAAAGCTCATCCAGTCCAACCCCCTCTGTAGTCAGCAAGGACATCCCCAACCAGATCAGGTAGTCCAGACTCACCAGGAATGGGGCTTCTACCACCTCCCCGGGCAACCTGTTCCAGTGTTCCACCACCCTCACTGTGCAGAACTTGTTCCTAACATCCAAACTGCTCAGCTCTAGTCATTGCCCCTGGTCCTGTCCCTGCAGGCCTTTGCAAACAGTCTCTCTGCAGCCTTCTTCCAGGCCCCCTTCAGGTACTGGAAGGTTGCTGTTAGGTCTCCCTGGAGCCTCTCCAGGGAAGTGGATGAGGCCCCATCCCTGGACATATTGAAGGTGAGGCTGGACAGGCCTCTGGGCAACCCGATCTAGATGGGGCTGTCCCTGCTGACTGCAGGGTGGTTGGATTAGATGAGCTGTGGAGGTTCCTTCCAACCCAGACCATCCTATGATTCCGACTACTGCAATACTTATTTTAGTATATAACTTGTGCTTTGATAATTAAATAGCACACAATGGAAGAGTGATTTTCAACCACCCCTTACATGCAGCTTTCAACAATTTCTTATGTAATTAGTCACCAGAGGACCTAGAAGAATAATTTGCCCACTAGGCTGTTCACAAACTATTTGTGTCAACTCCTTGTTGCATGCTCTACATGGTAACCAGTCCATCTAGGTCACCAGTGATTGCTGGAGTTCCCTGGTTCAACAGCTCAAACATTCCTCCACAGAATACTGAAGAGGGGACAACATTTAAGCAGTCCTGGCATGAATTTTTACATCACAGAATGTTCACAGAATCACAGAATGTTAGGGGCTGGAAGTGACCTCAAAAGCTCATCCAATCCAACCCCCCTGCCAGAGCAGCATCACCTAGAGCAGGTCACACAGGAACACATCCAGGCTGGGATTCAATATCTCCAGAGAGGGAGACTCCACAACCCCCCCTGGGCAGCCTGCTCCAGGCCTCTATCACCCTCACAGGGAAAAATTCTTCCTCCTGTTTCCATGGCACTGCCTCTGCCTCAGCTTCCACCACTGCCCCTTGTGCTGGCATTGGGCATCCCCCAGCAGAGCCTGGCTCCAGCCTCTGGGCACTCACCCTGCACAGCTTTAGCAACAGCAAGGAGCTCACCTCTCAGGCTCCTCCTCTCCAAGCTCCAGAGCCCTCAGCTCCCTCAGGCTCTCCTCAGGAGGAAGATGATGCCTTCAGCATCTCTGTGGCTCTGTGGCTGGACTCTCTCCAGCAGCTCCCTGAGGTCCTTCCTGAACTGAGGGGCCAGGACTGGACACAATATTCTAGATGTGGCCTCACCAGGGCTATATAATTTTAAAACCTGCCCAGTCTTCATGGGTTTTGAGGAATCCCCACTGCCTGTCCCAATCCTTGTGACTAATGAAGGATGTGACTTTACATCATTAGCACTGTGTAAGTGTCTGCTGCTCATTACTGCTGCTAATACTGCAACTTGAACTTCATGACTCAAGAAGCAGCATCTGCTTTGAAGCCACAAATGCAGGCATGAGTGGAATGACCTTATTAAGGGTACCTTGGCACACCAATCAATCCAGCACTACAGTGCCAGATGTAGCTGAAAGAACACAGTGCAAGACCAGGCACATTCCTCTAGGCCAGATGAGGACGTAGAAGGAAAAGAGCAGCTGGGGAGCAGAAGGAGATTTGGCACCTGACATTTGGACTGAGGACACAGATGGGCTCTTTCAGAAATGTTCAGGAGTTTGGGTTGTTTGAAATGTCTCTTTAAGGACATAAAAAAAACCAAACAACAAAACCCAACCCAACCCAGCTGCTGGCAGTTTAATACCCACATACCTTAAATGCAGCAGCACAACACCTAGCAAAGCACTCCTGACCCTGCCATGAATGCTGGATCATAGAATTGTCAGGGTTGGAAAGGGCCTCAAGGATCATCCACGTCCAACCCATCTGCCATGGGCAAGGACACCTCACAAAGAGAGCAGGATGCTCACATCCAGCCTGGCCTGAAAAAACCTCAAGGAATGAGGCTTCCACCACCTCCCTGGGCAACCTCTTCCAGTGTCTCACCACCCTCATGGGGAACAACTTCTTCCTAACACCCAATCTTAATCTACTCACTTCTATTTTTTTTTCCCTTCCCCCCACTCCTATCCTTCCCTGACACCCTAAAAAGTCCCTCCCCAGCTTTTCTGTAGCCCCCTGGAAAGCCACAAGAAGGTCTCCTCAGAGCCTTCTCTTCTCCACACTGAACAACCCCAACTCCCTCAGTCTGTCTCCAGAGCAGAGAAGCTCCAGCCCTCTGCTCATCCTCGTGGCCCTTCTCTGGACACCTTCCAGCACCTCCAGAGCATTCCTGGCACAGAGGCTCCAGAGCTAGACACAGTGCTCCAGGTGGGGTCTCAGCAGAATGGAGCAGAGGGGGAGAATCCCCTCCCTGGCCCTGCTGGCCACACTTCTCTTGCTGCAGCCCAGGCTCTGCTTGGCTCTCTGTGCTGCAAGTGCTCACTGCTGGCTCCTGTTGAGCTTCTCATCCCCAAGCACCCCCAAGTCCTTTTCTCATTAGGCTTGTGCCATCACAGTGACTAGCAAAGGAACCCCTAGCCACAGCACACTTCCAAGTATTACCCTGGAAGGAGTCACCAGCAAGAGAAAAGACATATTAGGGCTTTTCATGGTCATGCTGTACTGGGCCAGCTCCTGAGCTTTTTCCTAGAGCTGTGTTTCTCTCTCAGCCACACACAAAACGAGCAAGGACACTGCTGAGTCGCTCTTTGGGGACATTCCTGTCATTACAATGCTGCCTGCAGTGCAGAAGTGGCATCTGTGTGGCTGAAATTTGTTCTCCTTTCATGTCAGTGTCGAAACTCCCATGGATGTTAGCAGAGCCAGGTGTTCCACTGTGTTTAGCTCAGCTCTTTGTAAGGCCATGGAGATGCCCTGCTCCTTGCACTCCTGGCAGACCCCCAACATGAGGAGCCTTGTTTCTCATGTACCTGTTTCACCCAGGGCATTACATTCATCTTCAGTCTCAGCTGACGGCACTGGGCTTGAGTCAGCCCCAGGCATTTCCCAATCTGTCTGTCTGAGAAGCCCATCTGCTTGGCTCTCCTCAGGGTCTCTTCTGGGATGGTTGCACTGGGAATAAATAAGAAAAACACCTCTGTGTCAGGGCTGACAGCAAGCACAGAATCACAGGATATTAGGGGCTGGAAGGCGCCTCCAAAGCTCATCCAGTCCAACCCCTCTGCCAGAGCAGCATCACCTAGAGCAGGTCACACAGGAACACATCCAGGTAGGATTTGAAGATCTCCACAGAGGGAGACTCCACAACCCCCCTGGGCAGCCTGCTCCAGGCCTCTGGCATGCTCACAGGGAAAAAAATTCTTCCTCCTGTGTCCATGGAACTTCCTCTGCCTCAGCTTCCACCACTGCCCCTTGTGCTGGCATTGGGCATCCCCCAGCAGAGCCTGGCTCCAGCCTCAGGGCACTCACCCTGCACAGCTTTAGCAACAGCAAGGAGGTCACCTCTCAGGCTCCTCCTCTCCAAGCTCCAGAGCCCTCAGCTCCCTCAGGCTCTCCTCAGGAGGAAGATGTTCCACTCCATCTTTGTGTCTCTGCACTGGACAGTTCCCTGAGGTCCTTCTTGAGCTGAGGGGCCCAGAACTCAACACAATACTCCAGACATGGAGTCTCTGAGCAGACCTTAATGTGGCCTTCCAGTATCTGAAGGGAGCTACAGAAAAGCTGGGGAGGGACTTTTTAGGGTGTCACAGAGTGACAGGACTGTGGGGAATGGAGCAAAACTAGAAGTGGGTAGATTCAGATTGGCTGTTAGGAAGAAGTTCTTCCCCATGAGGGTGGTGAGACACTGGCAGAGGTTGTCCAGGGAGGTGGTGGAAGCCTCAGACCTGGAGGTTTTGAAAGCCAGGCTGGAGGTGGCTGTGAGCAAGCTGCTCTAGTGTGAGGTGTCCCTGGCCATGGTAGGGGGATTGGAACTGAATCTTGGCTGCACTTTGACTCCACTGCTGGCCCTTACAGTTTCTGCCTGCCTCTGTTTCTAGGCTACCTTTTCTAAGCTTAGCTTTTGCAAAAGACATAAAACAGCCTATGTATTTTTATCAGCACTTTTTCTCTTCATCTTCATGGCCAAGAGCATTCTTGCCTGCCCCAATAAATCAATATTTTATGAGCAAGCAAACTCTGAATCAGGGAAAAAGAAATGATTAACAAACAAGCAATTTTCCTAAATCAGATCTTTTGAATTATGGCCTTTGCTTCATGGCATTTTTAAATAAATAGCATTGTGGTGTTGGAGAGGGAGGAGAGGGCTAAGGCCACTTGATTGGAATGTGTCAGGAAGCTAAAGCATGAAAGAGAGTCATTGGATTGGATTTTCCACTCCAGCTTGGAATAGAATAGAATAGAATAGAATAGAATAGAATAGAATAGAATAGAATAGAATAGAATAGAATAGAATAGACCAGGTTGGAAAAGGCCTTTGAGATCATCCAGTCCAAACTTTCACCCAACACCATCTAATCAACTAAACTGTGGCACCAAGCACCTCATCCAGTCCCTTCCTAAACACCTCCAGTGATGGTGACTCCACCACCTCCCTGGGCAGCACATTCCAATGGCCAATCTCTCTTTATATGAAGAACTTCTTCCTCACCTCCAGCCTAAACCTCCCCTGGCACAGCTTGAGACTGTGTCCTCTTGTTCTGGTGCTGAATGCCTGGGAGAAGAGACCAACCCCCACCTGGCTCAACCTCCCTTCAGGGAGCTGTAGAGAGCAATGAGGTCTCCCCTGAGCCTCCTCTTCTCCAGGCTAAGCAACCCCAGCTCCCTCAGCCTCCCCTCACAGGGCTGTGCTCCAGACCCCTCCCCAGCTTTCGTTGCCCTTCTCTGGACACCTTACAGCATCTCAACATCTTTCCTAAACTGAGGAGCCCAGAACTGGACACAGGACTCAAGGTGTGGCCTAACCAGTGCTGAGCACAGGGGCACAATGACTTCCCTGCTCCTGCTGGCTACACTATTCCTAATGCAGGCCAGGATGCTGTTGGCCTTCTTGGCCCCCTGCACACACTGCTGGCTCATGTTCAGCCTACTATCAACCAGGACCCCCAGGTCCATTTCTGCCTGGCTGCTCACCAGCCTCTCATCCCCTAGCCTGTAGCACTGCCTGGGGTTGTTGTGGCCAGTGTGTAGAACCGGGCACTTAGATGTGTCAAACCTCATGCCTTGGACTCTACCCATCTGTCCAGCCTGTCAAAGTCCCTCTGCAGAGCTCTCCTACCATCTAACAGATCAACTCCTGCCCCCAGCTTGGTGTCATCTGCCAACTTCCTGATGAGGGACTCAATCCCCTCATCCAGAGTTTAGGCACAGAGTAGTTCTGCTGCCCTGGGTGAAGTCAGGGTACCATAAACCAGGGAAGAGTAAGAGATGTGTCAAACCAGCTGCTCTGAGAGCTGAACTGGGGGCGCAGAAACTTAGGTTCAGAGCCCTGGGTAGATGCAGTTCCTTCTATGAATTCTCCAATGCCACCTCTGACTCCCTTTTTTGTGCCCAGAGGCTGGAGCCAGGCGCTGCTGGGGGATGCCCAATGCCAGCACAAGGGGCAGTGGTGGAAGCTGAGGCAGAGGAAGTGCCATGGAAACAGGAGGAAGAAGTTTTTCTCTGTGAGGATGACAGAGGCCTGGAGCAGGCTGCCCAGGGGGGTTGTGGAGTCTCCTTCTCTGGAGATCTTCAAACCCCAGCTGGATGTGTTCCTGTGTGACCTGCTCTAAGTGACCCTGCTCTGGCAGGGGGGTTAGACTGGATGAGCTTTCAAGGTCACTTCTGGCCTCTAACATTCTGTGATTCTCCTGCAGTATGAGAACAGAGATCCCCACTGGACTATGACAGCACAGCAGACAGCTGCTGAGGATGTGCAGGAAGGTAAAGCTGACTGTAACTGCTGGCCTCTGTGCTGTGTCCCAGCCTGGCACTAGCAACACGCCTCCTCTGCCCTCAGGCAACTCCAGGAACCAGTGCATCCTACACCAGTGATCTTCTCCTCAACCATCCACCTGTAGTAATTTCAGGCTGTGCCTAGAAAAATTTCCACAGATCTTGAGAAGAAAGTGGTAGAATGGAATGTAAGTAAATCACTATTGGGTGCTGTGGTGGGTTGAGATTCACCCCCACCCCCCCACCCCCACCCCCCAACATTAATTTCTGCTTCTCCTCAGCCCTTTCTACTTGCTAATGTCTGCTCTGAGGCAGGACTTCTGGTGTGAGCCATGAGTGCCAGAGCTGCAGGCACATCTAAGTGCCAAGGGCTGGGTTCTGCACTTTGGCCACAGCAACCCCAGGCAGGCTGAAGACAAAGGGGCTGGAGAGCATCCAGGCAGAGAGGGACCTGGGGGTACTGGTGGGCAGCAGCTGAACATGAGCCAGCAGCGTGCCCAGGAGGCCAAGAGGGCCAATGGCATCCTGGCCTGCATCAGGAACAGTGTGGCCAGCAGGAGCAGGGAGGTCATTCTGCCCCTGCACTCAGCACTGGTTAGGCCACACCTTGAGTCCTGTGTCCAGCTCTGGGCCCCTCAGTTTAGGAAAGATGTTGGGCTGCTGGAACGTGTCCAGAGAAGGGCAATGAAGTTGCTGAGGGGTTTGGAGCACAGCCCTGTGAGGAGAGGCTGAGGGAGCTGGGGTTGCTTGGCCTGGAGAAGAGGAGGCTCAGGGGAGACCTTCTTGCTCTCTACAGCTCCCTGAAGGGAGGTTGCAGCCAGGAGGGGGTTGGTCTCTTCTCCCAGGCAATCAGCACCAGAACAAGAGGACACAGTCTCAAGCTGCACCAGGGGAAGTTTAGGCTGGAGTTAGGAAGAAATGCTTCCCAGCAAGAGAGATTGGCCATTGGGATGTGCTGCCCAGGGAGGTGGTGGGGTCACAATCCCTGGAGGTGTTTAAAATCAACCTGGATGAGGCACTCGTGCCACGGGTGAGTTAATCAGATGGTGTTGGGTGATAGGTTGGACTTGATGATCTCTAAGTTCTTTTCCAAGCTGGTTAATTCTGTATTCTTCATGGATGGGTGTTTTACAGAAAGAAACAAAGCAAAACCTGCCAGGTCTCTGGCAAAGCAGATGCCAGCCATCACCAGCTGGGAAGAAGGATGCAGCCATGTTAGATTGCTATCCTAGATCCAGCATTCCCTAAGTGTGAGGGAGCAGTCCTGATGACCCCACAAATATGAGCCTTTTTCAGTGTACTTTCCTCCCTTGCTCTGCCTCCCTTCTGCCTCAGAGCTGGCTGCCATTTGATTATTGACAGACAAAGAAAACTGACTTCATTTGTAAGTTGTTTCAGCTCAGTTCTTACTATCTCATTGAAGCAATCTCACCCATTCTCATCCCCCTCCCCAGCAAGGTGGGTAGAAGAGAGACAGTGATTTCTTGGTGACATGATTTGTTTGCCTTGTGCTCGCACCTCCAATTGGGTTAGGACACTGACTAATCCATGCAGAAAGGTAACCACTTTTGGTCAGGGCAAACAGTATGCAAATTAAAAGCTGAGTAGCTCAAGTGGAAATGAAACTGTGGATTTTTACCTCTGCTACTATCAATGCATGATGAAGAAAATACAGGAGGAGAGGTAGGTTTCAATCACAGAATCACAGAAAACACCTGGTTGGAAGAGACCTCCAAGCCCATCCAGTCCAACCTTCCACTCATCACCTGGCCTGGAACAATCCTCACTGTCAATACAGGCTGGGGGAGGAGGGGATAGAAAGCAGCCCTGAGGAAAAGGACTTGGGGGTGCTGGTGGATGAGAAGCTGGAGAGGAGCAGGCAGTGTGAGCTTGCAGCACAGAAGGCTGCATTAAAGATGTGTTGCAGGAAATCCAGAAAAGTGATTCTCCCACTTTGCTCTGCTCTGCTGAGACCTCACCTGCAGTGCTGTGTGCAGGGCTGGAGCCCTCAACACAGGAGGGACATGGACCTGATGAAGAGGGTCCAGAGGAGGGCCATGGAAATGATCAGGGGGTTGGAGCAGCTCTGCTCCAAGGACAGGCTGAGGGAGCTGGAGGTGTTCAGCCTGCAGAAGAGAAGGATCCAGGGAGACATAAGAGCAACCTGCCAGGACCTGAAGGGGGCTGCAAGAAGGCTGCAGAGAGACTGTTTGCAAAGGCCTGCAGGGACAGGACCAGGGGCAATGGCTTCAGACTAGAGCAGAGCAGATTGAGACTCGATGTGAGGAAGAAGTTCTGCACCATGAGGGTGGTGGAACACTGGAAGTGGTTGCCCAGGGAGGTGGTTGAGGCCCCATCCCTGAAGACATTAAAGATGGGGGGCTGGAGAGGGCTCTGGGCAATGTGATCTGCAGGGAGGTCAGACTGGATGAGTTTTGGAGGTCCCTTCCAGCCTGGACAAACACAAACCTTTCCCAAATTTTGTTCCTACCTCTGTTCCACCTTCCAGTGTTGATTTATTGTTGCTTTTTGTTTTAGAATCACAGAACTGCCAGGGTTGGAAGGGACTTCAAGGATCAGCCAGTTCCAAGCCCCCTGCCATGGGCCAGGGACACCTCACACTAGAGCAGGTTGCTCACAGCCACATTCAGCCTGGCTTTCAAAACCTCCAGGGCTGAGGCTTCCACCACCTCCCTGGGCAACCTCTGTCAGTGTCTCACCACCCTCATGGGGAAGAACTTCCTCCTGACATCCAATCTCACAATACCCATATCTAGTTTTGCTCCATTTCAAATTCCACCTTGTCATCTTTGGAATGCCATCCACTCACTTCTTCAACAACACAAGATAAAAAAGAAAAGGAATAAATTGCCCTTAATGAGGAGATGTTCACCTGGCACAGAGAACCTGGGGGAAATCTATTACTGGACTGCAGCCACGCTGGCAGCACTGCTACTGTCAGGAAAGCCTTCATGCTCCAGCAGGGCCTTCTCTTCCACTTGACCAGCTTTCACCTGACCCACCCATTTAGGAGGGATGCTAAATAAACATGCTGGCAGCTTGATGTGGCAAGAGGCATCCTTTTTCTTGTCTTTCCCAATCAGGCTTTGCTTCATTTTACTTATGTTGTCAGGTTTCTGCCTGCCTGTGTACTGCTCAGGTGAGTGCTAATGGGCCTTGATGGGAGGAAGCAGAACTGGTCTGTGAACTGAGGGTCAAAGCCTGAGCTGGTAGCATTTGGTACACAGCTACTGAATCACTTAACATCTGCCCTGTGAGGCCACAGGCTCCCCCTTGCAGGTCAACTCTGGTTTATCCTAGCAGCTCTTCCTGTGGTTTATATACACAGAGAGCAGCTGCAAGGATGAGCACGCTCAGGCTCAGCCTATTCATCCAGTATTCAGCTACTCCTAAATCTGGACCTCACCTGCAGTGCTGTGTACAGGTCTGGAGCCCTCAAAACAGGACAGACATGGACCTTGATGGAGCAGGTCCAGAAGGGGGCTATGAGAATGAGCAGGGGGCTGGAGCAGCTCTGCTCCAAGGACAGGCTGAGGGAGCTGGAGGTGTTCAGCCTGCAGAAGAGAAGGCTCCAGGGACACCTAAGAGCAACCTGCCAGGACCTGAAGGGGGCTACAAGAAGGCTGCAGAGAGACTGTTTGCAAAGGCCTGCAGGGACAGGACTAGGGGCAATGGCTTCAATCTAGAGCAGAGCAGATTGAGATTGGATGTGAGGAACAAATTCTGCACCATGAGGGTGGTGGAACACTGGAAGAGCTTTCCCAGGGAGGTGGTTGAGGCTCTATCTCTGGAGATATTCAAGGTGAGGCTGGAGAGGGCTGTGGGCAACCTGATCTAGTTGGGGATGTCCCTGCTGACTGCAGAGGGGTTGGAACTGGATGAGCTTTGGAGGTCCCTTCCAACCCAGCCCATTCTGTGATTCTTTCTCCATGCTAGAGGGCCCAGAGACAGAGTGAAATGGGAAAATTGCTGCAGCATGACAAAAGCTTGTGCAGCCTCACCAGCAGCAGACCCAGTTTGCTTTGGAAAGAAGTTCACTGGGACAAATATAAAAGGGGCAGAGGGTGCCCTTGCCAGCCTCTGCTGTCTCTGCTTGTATGCTACTGAGAATGGACAATTATGTATAGGTCAGTCAGGTTTCCCCCCCCTAATATTATTCATAGAGGCTGAAGGAGCTGGGGGTGCTTAGCCTGGAGAAGAGGAGGCTCAGGGGAGACCTCATTGCTCTCTACAACTACCTGAAGGGAGTTGCAGCCAGGTGGGGGTTGGTCTCTTCCCCCAGGCAACCAGCACCAGAACAAGAGGACACAGTCTCAGGCTGCACCAGGGGAAGTTTAGGCTGGATGTTAGGAAGAAGTTCTTCCCAGAAAGAGGGAATGGCCATTGGGATGTGCTACCCAGGGAGGTGGTGGAGTCACCATCCCTGGAGGTGTTCAAGAGGGGATTGGTCATGGCACTTGGAGCCACGGTTTAATAGTCAACAGGTGTTGGTGGCAGGTTGGACTGGATGATCTTTGAGGCCTTTTCCAACCTTGTTGATTCTATGATTCTATGATATTGCCCACCTTCATTGGAGGTGTTCAGGAGGAGACTTGATGGGGTGCTTGGTGCCATGGGTTAGTTGTTTAGGGGGTTGGATTGGTTGATGGGTTGGACGCGATGATCTTGAAGGTCTCTTCCAACCTGGTCTATTGTATTGTATTGTAGTCACCTATGGAAGCAAATTCCTTGCAGAGAGCATGAGGCTTTCTGCTGCCCTCTGACTCACTCTGCCTGCTGAGGAGGCATGCAATGTGTGAATGTCCTTTGCTGAACTGCTCACAAAGGTCTCCACCTGCCTGTGATCCCCCTTGCCCACCTCTGTTATACGCACTTGTTCTAGCCCTACATTTCCTCTTGGTAAATACTATCTCCTTGATATCAGTCTCTACAACAGCTTTTGGCAGTGATGCCATTCCAACTTCATGCAAAACCTCATTGAAAAGAACCCCCAAAACCAATCCAGAGACACAAAGGAAGGGATGGATTGAACCAAACAAAAAGAGCAGGATCAGAACCAGCAACAGTGCCTGGGAACAGGGCAACTGCTTCTGGTTTTGGTGACCTCTCTGTCAACAACAGAAAATTTTAAAGCAGTGAGAGTACCACAGCTCATTCTTATTAACTGGAGTGCAGAGGAGGGCAAAGAAGCTGGAAAGGGCCTGGAGAAGAAATCTGATGAAGAGCAACTGAAGGAGCTGGGGATGGTTAGTTTGAAAGAGAGGAAGCTGAGGGGAGACCTCCTGGCTCTCTATAGCTCCCTGAAAGGAGGTTGTGGAGAGGTTGGTGCTGGTCTCTTCCCACAGGTCATTAGCCATAGAACAAGAGGGAAGAGCCTCAAGGTGCAGCAGGGCAGGTTCAGACTGGACAGGAGGAAGAATTTTTTTCCCATCCAGAGTGGTCAGGGCTTGGAATGTGCTGCCCAGGGAGGTGGTGGAGTCCCCAAGGCTGGATGTGTTTGAAGGTGGTTTGGCTGTGGTGCTTGGAGCTGTGGTTTAGGGGTGATCCTTGTAGAGTAGGGTTCTGGGTTGGACTTGGTGATGCTGAGGCTCTTTTCCAACCTGAATGTTTCTGCATTTCTGGCAATAACCCTGCAGACCAGGTAAAACTCCTGCCAGGCATTCTGGGTAGAGGGAACAGCTGGGCTGCAGGAAGAGCACATGTGTGCCAAGCCTCATTTGCATCACTCAATTAGCTGTCCCCGGGCTGTTGCAGAGATAGGTTTCCTGATGTGGCTCACTGGAGTAGTCACAGCTGAGGTCAGAAGTGCATTTCCCTGGCTCTCTGCCTTGGTGCCAGCTTGCCTTCACCACAACACAGATGGGCAGTCCATCCCCTCCCTCCAGCTGTGCAAGCTGTGAGATAAGAGAGTTTTCCAGGGAAAGCATGAATAAGGAGAGGGGAGAGAAAACCTGAAGTGGTAAATGAATGAGACTAAGTTAACTTAGAGCAACTGCAATCTGAGTTGAACTGCAGGAGGTAACCAGGAGTAGCCAAGGTGGATATATCAAGGGCAGACCCTGCCTGACTAATCTGATAGCCTTCTATGAAACCATGAACAAAAGGGTAGATGAGGGAAGAGCAGTGGATGTCATGTACCTTGACTTCAGTGAGGCTGTTGATACTGTCTCCAGTAATATCCTCATAGAACAGCTCAGGAGATGCAGCACAGACAATTGGTCTGTGAGGTGGATGCAAACAGGCTACACAACAGAGCTCAGAGGGTTGTCATCAGTGGCAGAGAGTCAGGTTGGAGGCCTGTGGCCAGTGGTGTTCCCCAGGGATCTGTACTGGGCCCAGTTCTGTTCTTTATCAATGACCTAGATGAGGGCATTGAGCACACCCTCAGCAAGTCCCTGATGATACAGAGCTAGGGGGTGGCTGACACCTGCCAGGCTGTGCTGCCTTCCAACCAGAGCTGGGCAGGCTGAGAGCTGGCTGCAGCAAACCTCAGGGAGTTCAATAAGGACAAGTGCAGGGTCCTGCATCTGGGGAGGAGTAACAGCAGGCACCAGGACAGGTTAGGGAATGCCCTGCTGGAGAAAGACCTGAGAGTGCTGGTGGGCAGCAAGTTCTGCATGGGACAGCAATGTGGCCAAGAGGGCCAATGGGATCCTGGGGTGCAGCAAGAAAAGTGTGGGCAGCAGGGCTGGGGAAGTTCTTCTCTACCTCTATTCTGCCCTGCTGAGACCACACCTGCAATCCTGTGTCCAGTTTGGGGCTCCCCAGGTCAAGAGAGACAGAGACCTGCTGCAGAGAGTCCAAGGGAGAGCCAGGAGGATGCTTAGGGGACTTGAGCATCTCCCCTGTGAAGAGAGACTGAGAGCCCTGGGGCTATTTAGTCTGGAGAAGAGAAGGCTGAGAGGGGATCTGATCAATGTCTATCAATAACTGAAGGCTGGTCAAGTGGAGGGGGCCAAGCTCTTTTGGGTGGTGCACAGCAATAAGCTAAGGACCAATGGAGACAAACTTGAAGAGAGAAGGTTTCAGCTGAACATGAGGAGAAACTTCTTTCCAGTGAGGGTGCCAGAGGCCTGGAGCAGGCTGCCCAGAGAGGTTGTGGAGTCTCCTCTGGAGGCTTTCAAACCCCACTTGGATGCATTCCTGTGCAGACTGCCCTGGGTGATGCTGCTCTGGCAGGAGGGTTGGACTGGATGATCTCTGGGGACCCTTCCATCCTCTAATGTACTGTGGTGCTCTAAATCCACTTGCAAGAGACAGAGCACTGGTTGTCTGTGATACAAACACAAGGCTGGATGCTGCAGCAGGTCTTGCTGCAGCAGGCCACCTATCCAGCCTGCTGCCCAGACACCAGCAGGATGAAAACTCCCTGGGATGGTACCAGCTCCTGATGCCATGGCTAGTGGTGCTGTCTGCAGGCATCAGGCAGCTCAATGCTAGAGCAGCCTCAGTGCTAAAGGACAGTTTGGCACAACTGGGCTCCGTGGAGCATTGATGAATTTATAGCAGCTGAGGGTGGGACCAGCCTTGTGGGCTCCCAAGTGTCTCACTGCACAGCACACCACTGCAACAGAGAGGAAATGCAGTGATTCTGCCTGGCATTGCCTTGCTGCCTCAGGATCTATACTCAAGACACATGGAACATGACACAGATGCTAGGAGGACAAAATCTTGTGCAGCCAAACCCCAGCTTTCTGTGAATAAGCAAGCTGGTGTTCTTCCTCTTCCACATAGAATCATAGAAGTGTCAGGGTTGGAAGGGACCTCAAGGATCAGCCAGTTCCAACGCCCCTGCCATGGCCAGGGACACCTCACACTACAGCAGCTTGCTCCCAACCACATTCAAAACCTCCAGGGATGAGGCTTCCACCACCTCCCTGGGCAACCTGTGCCAGTGCCTCACCATCCTCCTGGGGAAGAACTTCTTCGTAACATCCAAGCTGAACCTACCCATTTCTGGTTTTTTTTTTTTTTCCATCCCCCCAGTCCTATCACTCCCTGACACCCTAAAGAGTCCCTCCTCAGCTTTCCTGTAGCCCCCTTCAGATACTGGAGTAACCCCAGACTGAACAGCCCCAACTCCCTCAGGCTGTCTCCAAAGCATAGCAGCTCCATCCCTCTGCTCATCCTCACGGCCCTTCTCTGGACACCTTCCAGCACCTCCAGAGCCTTCCTGGAATAGAGGCTCCAGAACTGGACACAGAGCTCCAGGTGGGGTCTCAGCAGAGTGGAGCAGAGGGGGAGAATCCCCTCCCTGGCCCTGCTGGCCACACTTCTCTTGCTGCAGCCCAGGATGTGGTTGGCTTTTTGGGCTGCAAGTGCACAGATCTCCTTCCAACGTGTAGTTTTGTTCAGCTCCCGATCCAGATTGTTCCGGGGGGGGTGGGGGGTTGGGGTCAAGGGAGAGGAAGAACTGCTCAATGACGAGCCTGCAGCTGGTCGAAGGCACCACAGCAGACAAGCAGCCAGCGCTGTGCTGGCTACGGTGAGCCCCCAGTGCCATCCTGTGGTGGAACTGCTGAACTCCATGGGGACCCGGCCAGCACCGCCGGCGGCTCGGGAAGGAAGGGACTTCTACCAGCCTCGTCAAACAAAAAGCTCAAGTCACAGCACAGAGTCATGGCACGGCTCAGGTAAGGACCTCAGAGATCATCTGCTCCATCCCCCCTGCCATGGGCAGGTGATGCCTCTCAATTAGACTCAGCTGCTCAAGGACTCATCCAGCCTGGCCTTCAACACCCCCAGGAAAGGAGGCATTCACAGCCTCCCTGGGCAGCCTATTCCAGAATCTCAGCACCCTTGTACTGAAGAACCTCTTCTTCAGCTCCAGTCTAACCCTGCTCTGCCTCAGCTTCAAACCATTCCCCCTTGTCCTGTCTCTAGACACCCTGAGGACAAGTCACTCTGCAGCCTTCCTGTAGGACCCCTTCCGGTACTGGAAGGTAGATTTAAGGTCCCTCTGGAGCCCTCTCCTCTCCAGGCTGAACACCCCCAGCTCCCTCAGCCTGTCCTCACAGCAGAACTGCTCCAGCCCTTGGATCATCTTTGTGGCCTCCTCTGGACTCACTACAGCAGATCTGACTCCTTCTTCTGCTGGGGACACCAGAACTGAAGGCAGGATTGGAGGTGAGGTCTCAGCAGAGCCAAGGGGCAGAATCCCCTCTCCTGCCCTGCTGCCCACACTGCTCTGGCTGCAGCCCAGCATTCAGCTGCCTGCTGGGCTGCCTGAGGGCACTGATGGCTCCTGGGGAGCTGCTCAGCAACCAACATCCCCAAGTCTCTTTCTTCAGAGCCTCTCTCAACCCTCAATCTCAAAAGAGGCTCTCAAAGCCTAGAAGCACTCAGTCTGGGTGCAGCACCCTTAGACAGCAAGAAGCCACCACTGAAATACAGCTCAGAGCCTTCATTTACTGTATCCTTCCTATACTTAGTTTTACATGGTCAAAGAAAAGATTTCCATTTAAATATGTGTGGACAAGAGATGCTTGAAAGTGTAGTACAAATGGAACTCACTGCATGATCACAGCAAGGCAGGAAAGCTTAACAATTGGCCAGGCCAGAAAAAATTACAGTGCCTTTGACCTCAGGTGGAGTCAGTCAAGACAAGTCCAAGTCATGTCTTTGAAGGCTAAGTCTGTCAAGGAGCAGCTTGCTGACACTCGGTGTAGACCATCCACATTCCCATCCTTAGCCTCAGATGCATTGTGAGGATTTTCCAAACTGAAGTGGAACTGCCAGAATCCCTGAGAACAGCCAAGGTGCCAAAGCACTCACAGAATCACAGAATTAACCAGGTTGGAAAAGACCTTTGAGATCATCAAGTCCAATCTATCACCCAACACCATCTAATCAACTAAACCACGGCACTGAGTGCCTTATCCAGGGTGACTTTAAACACTGCCAGGGATGGTGACCCCACCACCTCCTGGGCAGCACATCCCAAAGGCCAATCTCTCTTTCTGGGAAGAATTTCTTCCTTCCATCCAGCCCAAACCTCCCCTGGTGCAGCTTAAAACTCTGTCCTTTCCTTCTGTCACTGGGTGCCTGGGAGAAGAGACCAACCTCCACCTGGCTACAACCTCCCTTCATGGAGTTGTGGAGAGCAGGAAGGTCTTCCCTGAGCCTCCTCTTCTCCAGGCTGAACACCCCCAGCTCCCTCAGCCTCTCCTCATGGGGCTGTGCTCCAGACCCCTCACAGCCTTTTTGGTGACTCAAACAAATTCCTTCCACCCAAAAGAGTGTCCCCAGAAATTTCCTGCCTGGGTGAGGAGGTGAACTGGGTTTCAGAGAAACAGCACCGAAATAACCTTCTCAGCAGTGAGTGCATCAGTGCTCAGGGCCAAGCACAGCTTTCCCAGCAGAAGCATCCCCTGAAGGCCTGCTGATTCCTAGCACAAGGCTGTTGGTCCTCCCTACCTGTTCACTTCCTTCAGGACCTTCTCCATGTTGACAATGTTGTTCATCTTCCACAGGAACCATTTGTCGATGGCTGTGAGTTTGTGAATGACATCCACTGGGACTTCGTTATCCAAGGCCTGGCAAAAGTAGCACAGCATCAAGCAGCCCCTCTCATACATGCTTCACATGAGTCAGGCTGCCATGTGGTGGCAGAAACTCTATAGCATAAAACCAGCAAAGGTATCACAGCACCACAGAATACTAGAGGTTGGAAAGGAGCACCAGAGATCATCCAGTCCAACCCCCCTGCCAGAGCAGCATCACCCAGGGTAGGCTGCACAGGAATGCATCCAGCTGGGGTTGGAAAGGCTCCAGAGGAGAAGACTCCACAACCTCTCTGGGCAGCCTGCTCCAGGCCTCTGTAACACTCACTGGAAAGAAGTTTCTCCTCATGTTGAGCTGAAACCTTCCCAGGGAGGTGGTGGAGTCACCATCACTGGAGGTGCTTAGGAAGAGACTGGATGAGGTGCTTGGAGCCATGGTTTAGTTGATTAGATGGTGTTGGGTGATAGTTTGGCCTGGATGATCTCAAAGGTCTTTTCCAACCTGGTTAATTCCATTCCATTCCATCCATTCCATGCCATTCCATGCCATGCCATGCCATTCCGTGCCATTCCATTCCATTCATTGCTCCATGTTTTATTGCTGTGCAGCACCCAAAAGAGCTTGGCCCCCTCCATCTGACCCCTCAGCTCTTGATAGGCATTGATCAGATCCCCTCTCAGCCTTCTCTTCTCCAGCCTAAACAGCCCCAGGGCTCTCAGTCTCTCTTCACAGGGGAGATGCTCAAGTCCCCTAAGCATCCTCCTGGCTCTCCCTTGGACTCTCTGCAGCAGGTCTCTGTCTCTCTTGAACTAGGGAGCCCCAAACTGGACACAGGATTGCAGGTGTGGTCTCAGCAGGGCAGAGCAGAGAGGGAGAAGAACCTCCCCAGCCCTGCTGGCCACACTTTTCCTGATGCACCCCAGGATGCCCTTGGCTCTCTTGGCCACAAGGGCACATTGCTGTCCTTACAAAGTACAGAGGTACTACGGACTGGGCAGGTTCATTTACCCCACATCCCACCTCCCACAGCAACAGAAAACATGTCCCTCAAGCAGTGTAGAGAGGTGCAAATCTCTTGTGCACATGCTGTGGTACCAAAAGCTGTCTTCTGTTTGAGCAAGGGAGAGAGAATTTACTCTTCACTTAGCCCAAGGCTAAACTTAAAACTGATGGCAGCAAAGCCTGGTGGCCACAGGGGATGGGCATTAACTACCCACAACAAGGCATATTGAACCTGCAGTGCCAAGCCCTCCACCTGCACCCCACACTCCTCACATCACCTACATCTGGGGAATGAGAAGCTCAACAGGAACCAGCAGTGTGCACTGGCAGCCCAGAAAGCCAAGCAGAGCCTGGGCTGCAGCAAGAGAAGTGTGGCCAGCAGGGCCAGGGAGGGGATTCTCCCCCTCTGCTCCACTCTGCTGAGACCCCACCTGGAGCACTGTGTCCAGTTCTGGAGCCTCTGTTCCAGGAAGGATCTGGAGGTGCTGGAAGGTGTCCAGAGAAGGGCCACGAGGATGAGCAGAGGGCTGCAGCCTCCCTGCTGTGGAGACAGACTGAGAGAGCTGGGTTTGTTCGGGCTGGAGAAGTCTCTAAGGAGACTTCCTGTGGCCTTCCAGTATCTGAAGGGGGCTACAATAAAGCTGGGGAGGGACTTTTGAGGGTGTCAGGGAGTGATAGGACTGGGGGGAATGGAGCAAAACTAGCAATGGGTAGATTGAGATTGGATGCTAGGAAGAAGTTCTTCCCCATGAGGGTGGTGAGACACTGGCAGAGGTTGCCCAGGGAGGTGGTGGAAGTCTCACCCCTGGAAGTTTTTCAGGCCAGGCTGGATGTGGCTGTGAGCAAGCTGCTTTAGTGTGGGGTGTCCCTGCCCATGGCAGAGGGGTTGGAACTGGATGATCCTTGAGGTCACTTCCAACCCTGACAATTCTGTGATTCTATGATTCATCCAGAAGTGTGTCTGACCAGCTGCACTACCTCCAGTTTGATAACTCCTCAAACTGAGGACTCAGTGCTTTACCATCACCCCAGGCTTCAGCCCTGTCAGACTTTATGCCAGCTGACAGAAATGCACAGCTCACCTTAGTGCTGTGCTCCAAAGTGACATCCCCCACATGGGCGGGGGTGGGTAACAGCTCTCACTGGGCACTGCAAAACACTCACCCCACCTTCTACCTTCTCTAAAGGATTTCCAGGCAGCTTGCCCAGCTCTTCTCACAATTCTTTCTCTTGTCCTAAGAGGTAATAGTCTGCTGACTTGAATGGCTGCCAGCACACAAGTAGCAGTGAAAATCACTGCTGCACATTTTGCTCCTGTTACTCTTGAATCAAAACCCTGAAGCAAGGGAAAGGCCAGGCCTGGGTGACACACTGCAGCTACAGCATAGCTCAATGGAGAAAGACCTGGGAGCGCTGGTGGGCAGCAAGTTCTGCAGGGGACAGCAATGTGCCCTGGTGGCCAAGAAGGCCAATGGGATCCTGGGGTGCATTGAGAGGAGTGTCCCCAGCAGATCCAGGGAGGTTCTCCTCCCCCTCTACTCTGCCTTGCTGAGACCTCACCTGGAATCTTGCATCCATCTCTGGGCTCCCCAGTTCAGGAGGGACAGGGATCTGCTGGAGAGGGCTACAAAGATGATGAAGGGACTGGAGCCTTGGGCCATCACAGTGGTCTCTGAGTGCTGGCAGTAACAATGTTTGGGCTTCTCGCACACTTCTGGGTCTGAAGCTGGTATGAGGCAACTGATAAGCAGTTCCTCTCATCCTGATTCTTAAGCCCTGGGAGGATCAGGTCACACTGCCACTCCTCCCAGCTTTGTGTCCTCAGCAAACTTGCTGGCAGTGCCCTCTGTGCCCTCATCCAGGTCACTGATGAACATATTGAACAGCTCTGGTCCCAGTACTGATCCCTGAGGGACTCCACTAGACACTGGCCTCGTCCCTGCTTCTCCCCAAAGGAAGCAGCAAATCTGGCTGGACAGGAGCATGGCTGCAAACAAAACTGACTCACAGACTAGGGCCCTGCTGTGAAACAGAGCAAAATGCACAGCACAAGCCTTCTGAGGTCCCTTGTATACAATCTGTAGGAGAGCCCAGAAGAGATCTGATAGCACCTGCACAGCCAGCAGACTGTTCCAGCCATGCAACACTTGGCCACTCTGCCTGAGGAGTGAGTCTTTCTTTTGGGTCTCTCCCCTAGTGCCTTCTTTCACATTACATCAGGGAGTTCCATTCCAACAGCCATAGCTCTGAATGGCAGCTGAACTGCCTTTCCTTGCACCTTAGCACTTACTCTTTGCATCATGCAGCAGGCAAAGGAGAGAGGAAAAAGTTAAAAGCCTCTGAGATTTGACTGGGAGGGCTTTGTTGGGGGGAGGGAGGAGACACACAACAAAGCTCCATCCTGTTTCAAAGCAAGCTGAATGATTGCTCACAGGGACTAACTTTTAAATGTCAGGAAGCTGGAAAGACATTTCCAGTCAGAAGGTCCCAGCTGCCAGAAGTACCTCTGGCTGCTACTGCTTGCCTTAGTTCTTAACCAGGATGAACTAGGGCACTGTGTTAGGCAGAGGCAGCTCTTTACAGGGAAGGATTAAGACTTTGATCTTGGGGTTTTTTTTTCAACAGCTCCCAGGGAAAATACCAACAGCTGGGAACACCCAGAGTGCTCAGTGGTGCCCAAACTCACCTTCATCTTCACAGTGCTATGGTTAAACTTGCCTAAAAGCTCTCTAAGCCACTCAGAGGGACAAGAAGCAACATTTTTCCCTCAGTCACCAGAGAAAGCTGTAATGAAGACCAAGCACAGTTGCTGAAGGATGTGTCACACTTATGAAGATATGCATTGCCCTAGATTGGCAAGCAGGACTCAGCATCTGGACAAGCTTCATGTTTATAGAACACAGAATCACAGAATTGTCAGGGTTGGAAGAGACCTCAAGAATCATCCAGTTCCAACACCCCTGCCATGGGCAGGGACACCCCACACTAAAGCAGCTTGCTCACAGCCACATCCAGCCTGGCCTGAAAAACCAAAAAGGGATGAGGTTTCCACCACCTCCCTGGACAACCTCTGCCAGTCTCTCACCACCCTCATGGGGAAGAACTTCTTCCTAGCATCCAGTCTCAATCCACCCATTTCTAGTTTTGCTCTGTTCCCCCCAGTCCTATCACTTCCTGACACCCTCAAAAGTCCCTCCCCAGCTTTCTTGTAGCCCCCTTCAGATACTGGAAGGCCACAAGAAGGTCTGATCAGAGCCTTCTCTTCTCAAGGGTGATCATCTCCAGGCTGGGCATCTCATGCTTTCCATTCAGGCCATTTAGAAAAGGAGCAGCTCTATGAAAACCCTGTCACAAATGCAGCACAGCCTCAGCTCCCCACACTTCTGTGGAGGATATAATGAGAGGTATCCACATGTGAGCAGAAAGGTTCTCAAGGCTCCACCACCCAAAGTCAGAGCACAATAAACAGTAACAGAGCATTCCCTTCCTGGAAGGTTTGAACCCCAATGTGGAGGTTTGAACCACAGAAGGTATCTGTCTCCAGCTCTTCATAGAGGGGATGGACAGATGGAGAAGTTAGCTGCAGCTATGACCCAAGCTGGCATCTGTGACACAAGGCACACAAGTCTCAGGCATGAAGCTGACTCAAGCTGGGAGCTGTGACACAAGGCACACAAGTCACAGTCATGAAGCTGACCCAAGCTGGGAGCTATGACACAAGGCACACAAGTCACAGGCATGAAGCTGACCCAAGCTGGGAGCTATGACACAAGGCACACAAGTCACAGGCATGAAGCTGACCCAAGCTGGGAGCTGTGACACAAGGCACACAAGTCACAGGCTTGAAGCTGACTCAAGCTGGGAGCTGTAACACAAGGCACACAAGTCACAGGCATGAAGCTGACCCAAGCTGGGAGCTATGACACAAGGCACACAGGTCACAGGCATGAAGCTGACCCAAGCTGGGAGCTATGACACAAGGCACACAAGTCTCAGACATGAAGCTGACCCAAGCTGGGAGCTGTAACACAAGGCACACAAGTCACAGGCATGAAGCTGACCCAAGCTGGGAGCTATGACACAAGGCACACAAGTCACAGGCTTGAAGCTGACTCAAGCTGGGAGCTGTAACACAAGGCACACAAGTCACAGGCATGAAGCTGACCCAAGCTGGGAGCTATGACACAAGGCACACAAGTCACAGGCTTGAAGCTGACTCAAGCTGGGAGCTGTAACACAAGGCACACAAGTCACAGGCATGAAGCTGACCCAAGCTGGGAGCTATGACACAAGGCACACAAGTCACAGGCATGAAGCTGACCCAAGCTGGCATCTGTGACACAAGGCACACAAGTCTCAGACATGAAGCTGACCCAAGCTGGGAGCTGTAACACAAGGCACACAAGTCACAGGCATGAAGCTGACCCAAGCTGGGAGCTATGACACAAGGCACACAAGTCACAGGCATGAAGCTGACCCAAGCTGGGAGCTGTGACACAAGGCACACAAGTCACAGGCATGAAGCTGACCCAAGCTGGGAGCTGTAACACAAGGCACACAAGTCACAGGCATGAAGCTGACCCAAGCTGGGAGCTGTGACACAAGGCACACAAGTCACAGGCATGAAGCTGACCCAAGCTGGGAGCTGTAACACAAGGCACACAAGTCACAGGCATGAAGCTGACCCAAGCTGGGAGCGGTGACACAAGGCACACAAGTCTTTTGTTACCTTGGCTGTGGCATATATTCGAGTGCTGGATGGCTCAGAGAGTTCCTTCTGGAGATCTACACCGGCTGGCCAGGCTTTATTCATGGGTAGGTGTGAAGTGAAGCCATCTACAGACGGGTGGCACATCCTCAGGGCCTTTTGGAAGCTCTCCTCGAACGTGCGCCCGATGGCCATGACCTGTAACAGAAAGCACTTCCACGTCAGCCAGGGAAGCCCCTGCTCAGCCACCCCCAGCAACAGAGGGCTGCAAATGTTAACCAAGGAGAAGGACATCCAGAAAATGAGAGCCTTTGGACCTCCTCCCTAGGACAGTCCTGCTGGCTTCACTACAGGCACAGATGACTGAGCTTTGAGAGCCTCACTTCCAGGTCTGGCTCTGCCAATATCACCAACAGGCAGATTCAGACAAGGGACTGCTTTGGTCTCTGTATTGAGTTTAGCTGAGCTGGAGTTAATTCTCCTCAGAGCATCCTTCTGCTTCTGTGTTTTGCAGCAGTAGTTGATATTATTATTATTATTATTATGTTATTATTATTAAGCAAAAGGGCCCAAAGAGTGGTGGTCAGGGGAGTTAAACCCAGATGGCAGTTAAAGCCCTGATCCTAGCCAATATCCACTCTCACCACAGTGACAACCCAGACTTTCCAAAAGCCTTTAACACCATTTCCCGCAGAACCCTCATGGACAAACTGGCTGCTCATGGCCTGGCTGAGCAATGCTCTGCTGGATACAGCACTGCCTGGGTGAAAGGGCCCAAAGAGTGGTGGTCAGGGGAGTTAAACCCAGCTGGCAGCCAGGCACCAGTGGTGTTCCTCAGGGCTCAGTGTTGGGACCACGGCTGTTTAACATCTTGATTGATGACCTTGATGAAGACACAGAGTGTGTCAGCAGTGAGTTCACAGATGACACCAAGGGAGGTGGCAGTGTTGATCTGCACCAGGGCAGGGAGGCTCTACACAGGGACTTGCATAGATTGGATCCATGGCCAATGTTACAGGAGGAGTTTCAACAAGACCAAGTGTCAGGGCCTGCACTTGGGGCACAACAACCCCAAACAGTGCTCCAGGCTTGGGGCAGTGTGTCTGGAAAGCTGCCTGGCAGAAAGGGACCTGGGGGGGCTAAGGGACCAGCAGCTGAAGAGGAGCCAGCAGTGTGCCCAGCTGGCCAAGAAAGCCAAAGGCATCCTGGCTGGGAGCAGCAATGCTGTGTCCAGCAGCAGCAGGGAGGGGATTGTCCCCTGGCACTCAGCTCTGGGGAGGCCACACCTCGAGTGCTGTGTCCAGGTTTGGGCACCTCAAGACAAGAGAGATGTGGAGGGGCTGGAGCCAGGGCAGAGGAGGGCAAGGAAGCTGGGAAGGGCCTGGAGAAGAAATCTGCTGAAGAGCAACTGAAGGAGCTGGGGATGGTAGTGTGAAGCAGAGGAGGCTGAGGGGAGACCTCATGGCTCTCTACAGCTCCCTGAAAGGAGGTTGTGGAGAGCTTGGTGCTGGTCTCTTCCCACAGGTCATTAGCCATAGAACAAGAGGGAAGAGCCTCAAGCTGCAGCAGGGCAGGTTCAGCTGGACAGTAGGAAGAACTTTTTCCCATCAAGAGTGGTCAGGGCTTGGAATGTGCTGCCCAGGGAGGTGTTGGAGTCCCCAAGGCTGGATGTGTTAGGAGGTGGTTTGGATGTGGTGCTTGGGGCTCTGGTTTAGGCATGATCATTGTAGAGTAGGGTTCTGGGTTGGTGATGCTGAGGGTCTTTTCCAACCTGAATGCTTCTGTGATTCTGTGATTAATTGCTTATTAGTATCAAATTGCTTCTATCTTATGGCTTTTGCTATATTTTCCCCTCTCCCCTGCCCATCTAAGAGGGGGAGTGATAGAGTGACTTTGGTAGGCATTTGTCCCCCAGCCAGGGCCAAACCACCAGAGCCTCCCTATCTGTAAAATACAGGAAGCCACCACTCTCCTCTTCACTGCTTTGAAGCACTTTAGGAGAAGGAAGCATAATGCAGCAGCATGGGTGCAGTAACACAGAAGGATATTTCTGTTTAGCAACCTGTTAGAGGCAGAAACTCCCCATGGGGATTCTAAGGTTCAGGAAAAATCTGCTCTCTCCCTTTAAATTGCCTTTAACAGAGACTCTCCCCTGTGAGGGCTCACTTATAGCATTGCTCCTCCTTGGGCTAGCAGCACTGGGGTATCCCTCCTTCAATCTTAACATCACCTCTAATGAGAAAAGAAGCCTTTCTCTGTGGAAATCTGAGAGGTAGCAGAGCCCTTTCACTAATTTCTACGTTTTTCATTCCCAGTTTATTGAAGCCCTAGCAGCACAAAAATCTTCACCACCACGATGCTGAAAAATATCAAAGCCAAAGAACAGGGTTTGCTCTTTCTTCCCAGCTCCACAACCACTGCCCACTATGACAGAGCTTAGAATAGAATAGAATAGAATAGAATAGAATAGAATAGAATAGAATAGACCAGGTTGGAAAAGACCTTTGAGATCAAGTCCAACCTATCACCCAGCACCATCCAATCAACTAAACCAAGGCACCAAGCCCCTCATCCAGTCTCTTCCTAAACACCTCCACCAGTGATGGTGACTCCACCACCTCCCTGGGCAGCACATCCCAATGGCCAATCTCTCTTTCTGGGAAGAACTTTTTCATCTCCAGCCTAAACGCCCCCTGGCACAGCTTGAGACTGTGTCCTCTTGTTCTGGTGCTGCTTGTCTGGGAGAAAAGACCAACCCCCACCTGGCTGCAACCTCCCTTCAGGGAGCTGTAGACAGCAATAAGGTCTCCCCTGAGCCTCCTCTTCTCCAGGCTAAGCAACCCCAATTCCCTCAGCTCTCCTCACAGGGCTGTGCTCCAAACCCCTCACCAACTTTCTTGCCCTTCTCTGGACACCTTCCAGCATCTCAAAATCTTTCCTGAACTGAGGAGCCCAGAACTGGACACAGGACTCAAGGTGTGGCCTATCCTGTACTGAGTACAGGGGCAGAATGACCTCCCTGCTCCTGCTGGCCACACTATTCCTGATACAAACAGGTCAGGCCAGTCAGTTCAGTGAATAATAATGCAGTGGCTGCTGCTATCTGGCTCCAAGCTCAGGCCTAGGGGGATGACTGAGGGGGACACTTGGCTTGGCTCAGTGCTCTCTGCACTGGATGAACAACTGCCTAATGGCCAGGCCCAGAGCATGGTGGGGAATGCAGTTAAGTCTGGCTGGTGCCCAGGCACCAGTGGTGTCCCCCAGGGCTCAGGGCTGGGGCCTGGCCTCTTTGATGTCTTTATCAATGTTCTGGATGTGGAGATTAAGGCAGCCTCAGTAAGTCTGCAGATGACACCAAGCTGGGTGGCTGTCTCCAGCTGCTGAAGGGTAGGGAGGCTTTGCAGCAGGACCTGGAGAGGTCAGACCGATGAGACAAGGCTGATTGCAACAGGTTCAGCAAGGCCAAGTGCCAGCTCCTTCCCCTGGGTCACAACAAACCCATGGTGAGCTACAGACTTGGGGATGTGTGGTTGGAAAGCTGTGAATTGGAGCATGGAACCTTGGGGTTCTGGGTGATAGCTGACTGAACACAAGCCAGCAGTGCCCAGGTGGCCAAGAAAGCCAGTGGCATCCTGGCTTGGATCATAAACAGGGTGGGTAGCAGGGACAGGAGGTAATCATCCCCCTGTGCTCAGCACTGATGAGGACACACCTCGAGTGCTGTGTTCAGTCCTGGGCCATACACTCCAGGAAGGACATTGAGAGGCTGGAGCCTGTCCAGAGAAGGGCAACGAGGCTGCAGAAGGGCCTGGAGCCCCTGGGCTATGAGGAGGGGCTGAGGGGAGCTGGGGGTGTTCAGGCTGGAGAAGAGGAGGCTGAGGGGAGACCTCCTTGCTCTCTACAGCTCCCTGAAGGGAGGTTGGAGCGAGGAGGGGGCAGCCTCTGCTCCTTGGGGGAAAGGGAGAGGAGCATTGGCAATGGTTCCAAGCTGCAGCAGGGGAGGCTCAGGCTGGATGCTAGGAAATCTTTCTTGCCAGAGAGGGCTCTCAGCCATTGGAATGGTCTGCCCAGGGCAGTGCTGGAGTCACCATCCCTGGAGGTGTTCCAGCAGCCTTGGAGCTGGTGCTAGGGACATGGTTTGGTGTTGCCCTGCAGTGCTGGGTGGAAGGTTGGACTGGATGTGTTTGGAGGTCACTTCCAACCAGATGTATTCTGTGATTCTGTAACTGTGCCATACCAATAGAGACACAGTGGCAAGAAGCTCTTTGCTTCAGAGACACCTTCTCCTACTCACACTTCCTGGAGACTTTTTGCTCACTATCTCCACCAGCTGCAAACTGCTCCTTCCTTTAAGCTTCTCCATCCCATTTCAGTTCACCTGCCTCAGTCACAGACCTGCACAGCTGGTCCTCTGACTCTGTCTCCCTTCTTCTTTTACCCTGCATCCTGTCTTGAAGATGAGGGGTTCGTGCAGTTCTGCTTTTGTGTTGTATGGCCACTGGAAGGATTCAACGCTTCCTCCTGCAAATATTACAGGATCAGAGGATGTTAGGGGTTGGAAGGGACCTCCAGAGACCTTCCAGTCCAACCCCCCTGCAAGAGCAGGACCAGAGAATCCAGCACAGGTCACACAGGAACACATCCAGACAGGGATGGAAAGCCTCCAGAGAAGGAGACTCCACAACCCCTCTGGGCGCCTCTTCCAGTGTTCTGTCAGCCTCACAGTGAAGAAGCCTCACTCCTCCTATTGAGGTTGAACCTCCTGTGCTGTAGTTTCCATCCATTGTCCCTTGTCCTATCACAGGGTGCAACTGAACAGAGCCTGTGCCCTTCCTCTTGACACTCAACCCTCAGATATTGATAGATATTGATCAGATCCTGTGGTGGGTTAACACCCTTTTCTGAGAACAAAAGGACAAAGCGAGGGGGGAGGGCTTGCAGGTACTTTTCACCCCCTGCAGGGCATTTTTCACCTGGGAAGCTGAGTCTGTTCCACTCCCCCCTCCCTGCCCAGCTAGGGTATACAAAGCAGGACATCGTAGCTGTTGGCCCTTCTCTGGCTCCTGCCTCTGCTGGATGAGAGCTACTGCAGCTGCCCTCCTGCTCCTCTGCCACGTGGTCGGACCTGATCCTTCTCCCTGCTGCCTCCAGGCTTCCTCAGAGAAAGGCTGGGTTTGTATTACTCTCTTGTTTCTGTCCCCTCCCATCCATCCTTGTTCCTTGTCCTTGTGAACCTTTTCCTGTTATTGTTATATATATATACTGCTTAAAGACAACTCTTTACCTCTCTACTTCCAAGCCGACTCCAAATTATTGTTTGGTGGATTTGCCCTTTCCTTTTCTCCCCTCTCTGTTGGGAGGGAGGAGGGGGGAATGGGGGAGAGATTCTCAGCCTTGCCCCCCACCTGAGCTCTTAACTTCCAGTTAAGGCTCAAAACCACTACAGATCCTCTCTCACTCTTCTCTTCCTCAGACTAAAAAGCCCCAGGGCTCTCAGAGAGAGAGGTGAAATATGTAAGGCCAGGAAGTGTTTACAGCTGCTGGAGCACAAGGCAACAACATAGAGGAACCCCAGCTCTACAGAACAGTCCAAAAAGGACCCTAAGCAGAGAGGGTTAATATCAGTAAGCATCAACTCAGTAAGCATCACTGAGTAAAACCCAAGATTCATTGTCATTAAAAGCAAAATCTGCCACTGGAAAATTGAGTTCCAATTAATCCTTCCAATTGTTATGAAGGCTTCCTTGTCTGAGCAAGGTAGAATTGATGTTAGGAAGGTCTCATGTGTCAAAATAATTTAATAAAATAGCTACTCAAAAAGCATTAGGAAAGAAAGGCAGTTGGAAAAAAAAAATACACAGTTAATTATTTTGCTTTGGTAGCTGATCTGTAATTAGCTAATTAAGTGGGTAATTTACCCCTTTTGCTTCATTTCTCTCCTCTGAAAATGCAGTCTGAAAATGCTGTTCTTGTCCCAGACACCTTAAATCAGGGTTTAAAAGTCACACTGCCACGTTCCAGCCCTAAGAAACTAAATCACTGGGAGATGTCAAAGCTGCAGAGCAAGATTATAGGTTGTGTTTGGACTTACAGAACAGAAGCAGGCTGAGACTTGGCAAATGGTTTTCACAGAGAGGACAAAGAACTCTGGAAACAGCATGAGCCATGGCTTATGGACACCATCAGCAGGGTGCAGATGACACCAAGATGAGAGTGGTGAAGCCCTGGAATGGGTTGTCCAGGGAGGTGGTTGAGGCCCCGTCCCTGGAGGTGTTTAAGCCCAGGCTGGATGAGGCTCTGGCCAGCCTGATCTAGTGTGGGGTGTCCCTGCCCATGGCAAGGGGGCTGGAACTAGATGATCCTTGTGGCCCCTTCCAACCCTGACTGATACTATGATACTATAATGCCCCAGAGGGACAGGATGGCATCCAGAGGGACCTGGACAGGCTGGAGAGGTGGTGCCCAGGGGAACCTCATGAGGCTCAAAAAGAGCAAGTGCAGGGTCCTGCACCTGGGCTGGAACAATCCTCACTGTCAATACAGGCTGGGGGAGGAGGGAGGAAGCAGCCCTGAGGAAAAGGACTTGGGGGTGCTGGTGGATGAGAAGCTGGACATGAGCAGGCAGTGTGAGCTTGCAGCACAGAAGGCCAAGGGCAGCCTGGGCTGCATCCAAAGCAGCATTGCCAGCAGAGCCAGAGAGGTGATTCTGTGTGGCAGTTTTAGGCTATGCCTTTAAAATCTAGCTGCAGATTTTGAGCAGAAAAGTAGAAGAAGATAAATAAATCACTATTGGCTGTAAGAAAGGAAAACAAAAGATCATTCTAAACAAATTCATTGGACAAAATGTGGGATAGGAGCAGCTGTACCATAACAACCTTTGACACTTCACTTCCATCCCCATTCCTTTTCTTTTCTCTGGATTGGCTGTTCTGCCTCACTCAGGAGATAATAATGTTTGTGGCTGGCCTTGAAGGCCAGGGAGGTGGTGGAGTCACCATCCCTGGAGGTGTTCAAGAGGGGCTTGGATGTGGCACTTGGGGCTATGGTTTAGTAGTCATGAGGTGTTGGGTGCCAGGTTGGACTTGATGATCTTTGAGGTCTTTTCCAACCTTTTTGATTTTATGAAGATACGAACTAACATTCCTTCCTCTCAACTCCTCTTTTCCTCTGGTAGGGAGCAGTGGAGCACCTTCCTTGCAATCTCTTTTGGGGGTCAGGGGGGGGTCTCCATGTTATTTGCTAACTGTAAATATCTGTATAATATTGTAAATCCTGTATATTTTGTACATATTCATTGCATTCCATTGTAGAGTGTAGTTTTTGCTTGTAAATAAAGCTTTCATCTGCTTCTAACTGAGTTAGTCCGTGGTGAGATAATGCTGGGGGGAAACTTCGACCCACAACATTCTGCCACTGTGCTCTGCTCTGCTGAGACCTCACCTGCAGTGCTGTGTGCAGCTCTGGAACCCTCAGCACAGAAAGGACGTGGACCTGATGGAGCAGGTCCAGAAGAGGGCCACAAAAGTGATCAGGGGGTTGGAGCAGCTCTGCTACAAGAACAGGCTGAGGGAGCTAGGGGTGCTCAGCCTGGAGAAGGGAAGGCTCCAGGGAGACCTAAGAGCAGCCTGCCAGTACCTGAAGGGGACTACAAGAAGGCTGCAGAGAGGCTGTTTGCAAAGACCTGCAGGGACAGGACCAGGGACAACAGCTTCAGACTAAAGCAGAGCAGATTTAGATTGGATGTTAGGAGCAAGTTCTGCACCATGAGGGTGGTGGAACACTGCAACAGTTTCCCAGGGAGGTGGTTGAGGCCCCATCCCTGGAGATATTGAAGGTGAGGCTGGAGAGGGCTGTGGGCAACCTGATCTAGTTGGGCATGTCCCTGCTGACTGCAGAGGGGATCAGAGGTCCCTTTCAGCCCAGACCATTCTGTGACTCTCTGATTCTAGGACTGAAAACCTTAAGAGACTACAGCTCAAATATGCTTTAATTAACCACCATTACAGAACCCCAAATAAAAAGCAAGTTTGGGGGCTGTGTTTTGATTTTTCTTTTTCTGGGAGTCCTCTAGTGAGTGTTAATAATGAAGTCCACCTCAGCTGAACCAAAGCATTCTCCTCCCTTAGGAGTCAAATTATCCATGAATCCTCACTGTGATACCCAGGATTTACCACCCTAACTCATTTCAATTAATTACAGCACTGGATAAAGATCATTTGAGCTGAATAAATACCTTCAAAAGCCATTATGTCCCTGAAGAGAGACATTCTGAGGCTTTCCAATGAAGAGAAATGACTTTCCACGAGGTGGAATGGAACAGAAGGGGAGAGCCTTGCACACTCACCTCTCCCACACTCTTCATGGAGCTCCCAATGCGGTTGGAGACGTGGGGGAAACGGTCCAGGTCCCAGCGGGGGATCTTGGTCACAACATAATCCAGGCTGGGCTCAAAGCAGGCAGAGGTTTCTCCTGTCATCACATTCTTGATCTCTGGCAAGGGGATGCCCAAGGCAATCTTGGCAGCAATGAATGCTAAAGGATACCTGCCACCAAAGAGGACAGTGAATAATATAGAGTGGGAAGTACTTTGCTTTTGAAAATCCCAGGAGTGGATCAGATTAAACAGCTGTGGGGTGATTTCTCCCTCCTCAACACAACAGAGTCTCCTTCCCTGGAGCCTTTCCAGCCCTGTCTGGATGTGTTCCTGTGTGATCTCTGCTGGATTCTATGGTCCTGCTCTGGCAGAGGGGGTTGGACTGGAAGATCTCTGGAGGTCCCTTCCAATCCTCTGATCCTGTGATCCTGTACTCAACTACAGCAGGGCTTCTGCTCCTTGATGCCTGCCCAAGTTTTAAGCCATGAGCTGCCCAGGGAAAAAGGACAAAGGAGACATTTCACCCCTTTCCTGAGGAATAAAAATTGCCTGCCAGCCAAGGCCAGGAGAAAGCCTCTCCCCCACACACCATAAGGTAACAGTGCACCTCCTGACTGGAGAGAGCACAGAATCACAGAGTGGTCTGGGTTGGAAGGGACCTCCAAAGCTCATCCAGTCCAACCCTTCTGCAGGCAGCAGGGACATCCCCAACTACATCAAGTTGCCCACAGCCCTCTCCAGCCTCACCTTGAATATCTCCAGGACCTCAACCACCTCCCTGGGAAACCTGTTCCAGTGTTCCACCACCCTCATGGTGCAGAATTTGTTCCTCACATCCAATCTAAATCTGCTCTGCTCTAGTCTGAAGCCATTGTCCCTGCTCCTGTCCCTGCAGGCCTTGGCAAACAGTCTCTCTGCAGCCTTCTTGTAGCCCCCTTCAGGTCCTGGCAGGTTGCTCTTAGGTCTCCCTGGAGCCTTCTCTTCTCCAGGCTGAACACCCCCAGCTCCCTCAGCCTGTCCTCGGAGCAGAGCTGCTCCAACCCCCTGATCATACTCATGGCTCTCATTTGGACCTCTCCATCAGGTCCATGTCCTTCCTGTGTTGAGGGCTCCAGCCCTGCAAACAGCACTGCAGGTGAGGTCTCAGCAGAGCAGAGCAAAGTGGCAGAATCACCTCTCTGGCTTTGCTGGCAATGCTGCTTTGGATGCAGCCCAGGCTGCCCTTGGCCTTCTGTGCTGCAAGCTCACACTGCCTGCTCCTCTCCAGCTTCTCCCTCACCAGCACCCCCAAGTCCTTTTCCTCAGGGCTGCTTTCTATCCCCTCCTCCCCCAGCCTGTATGACAGTGAGGATTGTTCCAGCCCAGGTGCAGGACCCTGCACTTGCTCTTGTTGAGCCTCATGAGGCTCCCCTGGGCACCACCTCTGCAGCCTGTCCAGCTCCCTCTGGCTGCCATCCTGTCCCTCTGGGGTATCGACAGCACCACTCAGCTTGGTGCCATCTGCACCCTGCTGATGGTGCCTGGATCCTGCTGTCTGTAGTACTGATAGAAATACAATAGATACCTGACTGTACACTCCCTTAAATAGAGCAATACATGGAAACTGATCAGAATAACAGATTACAACACCCTCTCCCCCTGGGACTTTCTCACCTTTGGAAGACTTCCCCTTGGGTATATACCAATTAACTCTTGATTTCCCTTAACCTACTGCATTACCCAGGCCTGAGATTTTTTGATATCTGCAAAGCTACTGTTGTGAGCATCTGTCACCCCCACAGTGACACCATAGAGAATCACAGGATTGTCAGGGTTGGAAGGGACCTCAAGGATCAGCCAGTTCCAACCCCCTGCCATGGGCAGGAACACCTCACACTAGACCAGCTTGCTCATAGCCACATCCAGCCTGGCCTGAAAAACCTCCAGGGATGAGGAGGGATGAGCAATCCAGCAATCCAGGATGTTCCTGGACTGCACAGAAGACAACTTCCTCCTCCAAATGGTAGAGGAACCAACAAGAAAAGGTGCTCTGCTGGACCTTGTTCTCACCAACAGGGAAGGGCTGGTAACCAATGTGAGGCTCAGAGACTGCCTTGGCTGCAGTGATCATGAAGCAGTTGAATTTAATCTCCTCAGGGCTATCAGGAGGACCTATTCTAAGCTTATGACCCCAGACTTTAGGCGTGCAGACTTCGATCGCTTCAGGAGTCTGCTAGCCACAGTGTCGTGGGACAAAGCCCTGGAGGGAAGAGGGACCCAGGACAGCTGGTCAGTATTCAAGGACCACCTCCTCTGTGTCCAGGAGCTATGTATACCAACAAGGAGAAAAGCAGGGAAGAACGCTAGGAGGCCTGCCTGGATGAACAAGGAGCTCCTGGACACACTATTACTTAAAAGAAACTCTACAGGCAGTGGAGGGAAGGACAGATAGAACAGGGGGAGATAAGGAAGCTGCCCGAGCAGCAAGAGGCCTGGTTAGGAAAGCCAAAGCAGAGTTTGAAGTGAATCTAGCCAGGGAGGTTAAAGGGAGCACTAAGAACTTCTACAGGTATATTAATGGCAAGAAGATGAGTAGGGAAGGTGTGGGCCCCCTCAGAAAGGAAACTGGTGAATTGGTCACAAGTGATGTGGAAAAGGCTGAGGTACTCAATAACTTCTTTACCTCAGTCTTCACTGCAAGGGCCTCCAGCCACACTCCTGGAGTCATGGCAGACGATGCCAGGGACGGGGAGGAAGAACTGCCCATGGTAAGTGAAGCTCAGGTTGGTGATCACCTGAAGATCCTGAAAGTGTTCAAGCCCATGGGACCCGACGGGATGCACCCACGGGTGCTGAGAGAGCTGGCAGAGGAGGTTGCTAAGCCCCTCTCTATTATATTCCAAAAGCCATGGCAGCCTGGGGCAGTCCCCACAGATTGGAAAAGGCAAATATTGCTCCATCTGCAAAAGGGTAAGGAGGAGGAACCAGGGAACTCCAGGCCAGGCAGTCTCACCTCTGTGCCCGGAAAGATCATGGAGCAGATCCTCCTGGAGGCACTACTGACTCAGAAGAGTAGTGAAGAGGTGATTGGGAGCAGTCAGCATGGCTTTGCCAAGGGCAAATCCTGCCTGACAAACCTGGTGGCCTTCTATGAACAAGTGACAGCATTAATAGATGAGGGGCGAGCAACTGATGTCGTTTACCTGGCCCTGAGCAAAGCCTTTGACACTGTCCCACACCACATCCTGGTCTCCAGGCTGGTGACACATGGGTTTGATGGGTGACCACTAGATGGATACAGAACTGGCTTGATGGCCGCACCCAAAGAGTGGCTGTCCATGGGTCCATGTCCCAGTGGAGGCCAGGGACAAGCAGAGTCCCTCAGGGATCAGTCCTGGGACCGGTCCTGTTCAACATCTTTGTGGGTGCCATGGAGCACATCTTTGTGGGTGCACATCTTTGTGGTGAAGGCCTGGAATGGGTGACCAGGGAGGTGGTTGAGGCCCTGTCCTGAGGTGTTTAAGACCAGGCTAGACGAGGCTCTGTCCAGCCTGATCTAGGGTAGAGTGTCCCTGCCCATGGCAGGGGGTTGGAACTAGATGATCCTTGTGGTCCCTTCCAACCCTAACTGAAACTATGAAACTATGAAACTATGAAACATCTTTGTGGGTGCCATGGACAGTGGCAGTGAGTGCAGCCTCAGCAAGGTTGCTGATGACACCAAGCTGTGTGGTGCAGCAGACAGCTGGAGGGAAGGGATCCATCCAGAGGGACCTGGACAGGCTGGAGAGGTGGGCACAAGCCAACCTCAGGAGCTTCAACAAGACCAAGTGCAGGGTCCTGCATCTGGGTCGAGGCAATCCCAGGCACAGATCGAGGCTGGGCAGGACTGGCTGGAGAGCAGCCCAGAGGAGAGAGACTTGGGGGTGCTGGGGGAGGAGAAGCTCACCAGGAGCTCTCAGGGTGCACTTGCAGCCCGGAAAGCCAATCAGAGCCTGGGCTGCAGCAGGAGAAGTGTGGCCAGCAGGGCAAGGGAGGGGATTCTCCCCCTCTACTCAGCCCTGCTGAGACCCAGCTGGAGTACTGCCTCCAGTCTGGAGCCCCTCTTCCAAGAGGATCTGGAGGTGCTGGAAGGTGTCCAGAGAAGGGCCACGAGGATGAGCAGAGGGCTGGAGCACCTCTCCTATGAGACAGACTGAAGGAGTTGGGGCTGTTCAGTCTGGAGAAGAGAAGGCTCCCAGGTGACCTCATTGTGGCCTTCCAGGATCTGAAGGGGGCCTACAAGAAGGCTGGGGAGGGACTTTTCAGGCTATCAGGGAGTGATAGGACTAGGGGGAATGGAATGAAGCTGGAGGTGGGGAGATTCAGGCTGGACATGAGGAGGAAGTTCTTCACCGTGAGGGTGGTGAGGCCCTGGAATGGGTTGTCAGGGAGGTGGTTTGAGGCCCCGTCCCTGGAGGTGTTTAAGACCAGGCTGGATGAGGCTCTGGCCAGCCTGATCTAGTGTGAGGTGTCCCTGCCCATGGCAGGGGGTATGGAACTAGATGATCCTTGTGGTCCCTTCCAACCCTAACTGAAACTATGAAACTATGAAACTATCTCTGTGGTCTTTTCCAACCTGGTGAAACTATGAAACTCTGAGGCTTCCACCACTTCCCTGGGCAACCTCTTCCAGTCTCTCACCACCCTCATGGGGAACAACTTCTTCCTAACATCCAATCTGCATCTACCCACTTCTAGTTTTGGTCCATTCCCTCCAGTCCTATCACCTAAAAATGTACCCAGATGTGTCTTGCTGTAAGTCTGTCCTCCAAAAAGCAAGCAACCAAATACTCAATGTCATGGCCTAACTCTGGGCTCCTATGGCACTGCAACAATCATCAGAGCTGCTGAGGGCTGCCAATTAGAGATACATTGGTGCCTCTCAACAATATCTGCACAGTGCAATTATGAAGCCAGTTTCTCAACAGCCTGCTCTGACCACCTTTATCTTGATTAGTTTATGAATAGCCAACACAACAAAGGCATCTAGCAAGCCCATTTGCATCCATCTGACAGGCAGCTCATTAATATCTGTGTCCTTCAGGTCCCAGAGATGATTTGTGGCCAGCATATGGACACAGTGGATACACTCTGCAAGGACAGCTATTAGGCTCCTCCACACACACCTCCTGGGAGCTTTCCCATTTGTAGCAACAGCATCAGCAGGCTGGGATGGACCTGGAGGGTTCACTAACCCTTTCTTCCATCTCCCAGCAGGACCAGCTCTCCACAGGTCAATCCTAGCAGAGCTGTTCATAGAGGTTTCCCAGGCAGAAACCTACACTATCCTGACCTGACCACTCCAGAGTTCTCCCTGCCAGCCAACTTCAGTCTCCCTTGCTGCAGCTTCAGCCTGTGCCTCCTTGTCTTAACTGCATGGGGAGCAGCTGCAGCAACTCTTCCTTGTAGCTGTCAGGTATTTAAATACTACACAGATTCAAGTCAGTTATGGTAATACTCTCTCTTCACAGAATCACAGAAACAGTCAGGCTGGAAAATACCCTCAGGATCACCAAGTCCAACCTTGACAATTCTATGATTCTAAAACAAAAAGCAACAATAAATCAACACTGCAAGGTGGAACAGAGGCACAAGCAAGGTTTGGGAAAGGTTTGTGCTGTTTATAAACTGAAAAATGTGCAGGGGACTTTAGCTCTCCAGCACTAAATGATGATGGCAGTGTGCAAAAATCTAATCACCTGGTTCAGAGAATCACAGGAACATTCAGGGTGGAAAAGAGCCTCAGCATCACCAAGTCCAACCCAGAACCCTACTCTACAAGGATCACCCCTGAACCACAGCCCCAAGCACCACAGCCAAAACACTTTGAAACACATCCAGCCTTGGGGACTCCACCACCTCCCTGGGCAGCACATTCCAAGCCCTGACCACTCTGGATGGGAAAAAATTCTTCCTCCTGTCCAGTCTGAACCTGCCCTGCTGCAGCTTGAGGCTCTTCCCTCTTCTTCTATGGCTAATGACCTGTGAGAAGAGACCAGCACCAACCTCTCCACAATGTCTTTTCAGGGAGCTGTAGAGAGCCAGGAGGTCTCCCCTCAGCCTCCTCTGCGCCAAACTAACCATCCCCAGCTCCTTCAGTTGCTCTTCAGCAGATTTCTTCTCCAGGCCCTTCCCAGCTTCCTTGCCCTCCTCTGCCCTGGCTCCAGCCCCTCCACATCTCTCTTGTCTTGAGGTGCCCAAACTGGACACAACACTCAAGATGTGGCTTCCCCAGAGCTGAGTGCCAGGGGACAATCCCCTCCTTGCTGCTGCTGGACACAGCATTTCTGCTTCCATACAGGATGCCTTTGGCTTTCTTGGCCAGCTGGGCACACTGCTGGCTCCTCTTCAGCTGCTTGTCCCTTAGCACCCCCAGGTCCCTTTCTGCCAGCAGCTTTCCAGTCACACTGCCCCAAGCCTGCAACCTACTGTTAACACAGTCTTTGTCTTCATCAAGGTGTTAAACAATCAAGATGTTAAACAGCAGTGGTCCCAACACTAAGCCCTGAGGAACACCACTGGTGCCTGGCTGCAATATTTTTTCCTTCTCCCTTCTATTTTTGTTCAGTAATTTATTTATTCTGCAACTTTTCTTTTTTATTCCTTTTTTTTTCCCCCAAATCATCTTACCCTGTAGCCTTGGAGGCCAAAGCTGAACTCCTCGAGAGCCTGGCATTGACTTCAATGATGTAGTACTCCAGGGAAGTTGGGTGCAGAGCAAACTGGATGTTACACTCTCCCACGATGCCCAAATGTCGAACAACTTTGATGGCACGGTCCCTCAGCATCTGAAATTCCTCATTAGTGAGTGTCTGGCTTGGAGCCACTACAACAGAATCTCCTGTTTGTCACAAGGTAGCACAGAAGGAAAATGAGAAGCAGCTGAGCTGCAGCAAATTCTTGCCACACAGGTCTCACTTTCTCTGCTAATTCATCGCTTGTAATGAAGTGAGCACAGACATTCTGAAGGCTGGATGCAAAGCACAGAGTTAGGAGTGGAGTCAGGTGGAGGGCCCAGGCAATCTTAAGGGAAATTAGATCATTTCATCCCCTATCTGGTTGGGTCCAAGAGCTGAAGAGTATTTCTAGAGCTCACTTCAGAGGATCACAGGATGTCAGGGGTTGGAAGGGACGTGAAGACATCATCAAGTCCAATCCCCTGCCAGAGCAGGACCATACAATCTAGCTCAGGTCACAGAGGAACACATCCAGAGGGGCCTTGAAAGTCTTCAGAGTAGGAGACTCCACAACCTCCTTGGGAGCCTGGTCCAGTGCTCTAGGACCCTTACAGTGAAGAAGTTCCCCCTTGCGTTGAGGTGGAACCTCCTGTGCTGCAGCTTACATCCATTGCTCCTTGTCTTATCACAGGGAGCGAGTGAGCAGAGCCTGACCCCTCCCTCCTGACCCCCAGCCCTTAGATATTTACAAACATCTATTAAATACCCTCTCAGTCTCCTCTTTTCCAGACTAAAAAGTCCCAGGTCCCTCAGCCTCTCCTTATCAGGCAGTGCTCCAGTCCCCTAATCATCCTCATAGCCCTTCGCTGGACCCTCTCCAGCAGATCTCTTTCCCTCCTGAACTGGCGAGCCCAGAACTGGATGCAATACTCCAGATGAGGTCTCACCTGGGCAGAGTAGAGGAGGAGGAGAGCCCCCCTTCACACACTCTTCTTAATACACCCCAGGATCCCAATTACTAAACTGCACTACTTCATCAATTACAAAACTACATCAACTAATGCAAACCTATGCCAATAACAGCAGGCAGAAGGGCACTGCAGGAAAAGAGTGAATGAGGCAATTCCCAGTGAGCCACACTGTGCCCAGGCCTACCTGTGTGCACTCCCATTGCATCGATGTTTTCCATGTTGCAGACAGCAATACAGTTGTCAGCAGCATCTCTCACCACCTCATACTCTATCTCCTTCCAGCCAACAACTGACTTTTCCACCAGGATTTGCTTAGTCATTGCAAATGCCTGGGAATGTGGGGGGAAACAGAGAGTGAAGAAGAAAGACTTATTAGAACATTGTGGTGAAGGCACCATATGCCCAGAATTATGCCCCAGATACTGAAACTTGTCCCAGCCTGTGTGGACACATTCCCCTCCTTTCCTGAGGGGAACAAAGGCCAAGGCATCAGCCAGGCAGCACAACCAACCTCACCTGCCTTCTAAGGGTGAACAACTGCATGCACCCATGGCATGGGATGCTCGGGATGCTGCCAACTGTGGGCATCATGCTAGCTCCACGTTGTCTGTAGGATAAAGCTGGGTGTTTATGAGAGTGCCCATTGGCCAAACCTGGCCTCAAGAAGCTTGTATTACCCCAACCTGTAAACAAGTTGCCCTCTCTCTTTGCCCTCTCTCTCTTTGCCTGAGCTGCCAAGCTCCCTGCCCAAGTGCCACAGCCTTTGCTATGAGGCTCACTGCTGGTGAGTCTCCTCACTCCCACCTGCAAGCAGACTAGCAGCCTCTGCACGACCAGGAGAAGCCAGCAGCTGGGCAGGCCTGTCGTGCCTCAGCCCCGAGAGTGTCCAGAGGAGGGACCCTGGCTGAAAGCCTGAGAAGCCACAGCGTTGCACTGCCAGCCCCAGCGGTCGGAAGCAGAGCCCGCCGTGTCTGCGAGAGGACTGCAGCCCCGAGGGCAAGACTGCCCAGCTGATGGGAAGGGACTGGCCGAGCCCGGCAGTCCGAGCGCCTGCTGCAGCCTTAAGGAGCAGAGTGAGGAGCTGCACAACCCTGCGTGTCAGCTCGGGAAGCAGGAGCAGCGCCTAGCCCCACGCCTGCGTGACCCGTGAGCCGCTGCGGGAGAGCAGAGGAGCCGCCACTGCTGCCGCTCCGTGCCCTGTGAGACACCAACCAGAGAAGAGTGGAAAAAGGAGAACAGAGACCAATGATTTCAGGCAGATACAGCCACACTGCCTGAGCTGGAAACTTCCTTGCCAGTGCACAACTTGATCCTGTGATAATTGAAGCTCCTAGCACCAATGACAAACACTTCATATTTCACTTTAAGATGAAGAAGAAAAAAAGTGTGCATTGGCTTCTTTTGAAACTTAATTGTGGCCTTCCAGTATCTGAAGGGGGCTACATGAAAGCTGGGAAGGGACTTTTGAGGGTGTCAGGGAGTGATAGGACTGGGGGGAATGGAGCAAAACTAGAAATGGGTAGATTCAATTTGGATGTTAGGAAGAAGTTCTTCCCCATGAGGGTGGTGAGACACTGGCAGAGGTTGCCCAGGGAGGTGGTGGAAGCCTCATCCCTGGGGGTTTTTCAGGCCAGGCTGGATGTGGATGTGAGCAAGCTGCTGTAGTGTGAGGTGTCCTTGGCAATGACAGGAGGGTTGGAACTGGCTGATCCTTGAGGTCCCTTCCAACCCTGACACTTGTATGATTCTATGATTTGATGGGTTAAAAAAACCAAATAAATAGAAAAAGGCAGGGCATGTGAGCTTGGAGTGGCATATAAATAACACAGAGGAATATAAAAGCATCCAAGGCTTCAATCATGCAACAGACACATGCTTTTGTTTCTGTCTGTGGGCAGACCTCAACAGCAGAGCTCTGCAGAAAGCTAAATGACTAAGTGATAGGGAGCGTGGGTGCCAGCAAGAGCTCTGTCATTAATAGCACTAATAATGCTGCTTATCACTGGCGTGCCCACCAGAAGCAAGACTCCTGATTTATTCTCCAGCTCATCTTGAAAGCTCTCCTCAGTGCAAGAGACAGAAATGAAAAATAGGGTTTGTTGGCAAATGAGCATAATCTAAAGGAATAAATGGCCTTAATATTAGCAGATAAAAAAAATATTAATCAACTCTCCCTTAAAAATCCCAGAAAGTAATGGGCACATTATCGACCCATCCTTGAGCAAAGCTGCTCATCTGAATGCTGCCCATGAATCAGCCTTCAGCCTGGTCCCCTGGGCAGTTAGCTCGAGCTGTTAGTCAAACGTTGTTCTTAGCATAGTTGCCAAACACATACAGTAAATAAACAGACAAACAAACAGCTTGAGGAGGGGCTCGGCCCAATCGGGCCCTGTCCGTGTGTGGATGTAGGGAGAACATGGTGGTTGAGGGAGTGGCTAGAAGGTCTCACTGCAATACTTGTGGTTAATGGATCAATGTCCATGTGGAGACCAGGGCCACAGGATCAGAGGATGTTAGGGGTTGAAAGGGACCTCTGGAGATCATCCAGTCCAACCCCTCTGCCAGAGCAGGATCACAGAATCCAGCACAGGAACACATCCAGACAGGGATGGAAAGGCTCCAGAGAAGGAGACTCCACAACCTCTCTGGGAAGCCTGCTCCAGTGCTCTGTCCCATGGCAGGGAGGTTGGATTAGGTGATCTCTAAGGGCTCTTCCAGCCTAAGGCTTTCTTTGATTCTACGATTTTCATCACCCAGCTCAGCAGAAATTATGAGAAACAAGAAAGGAGAGGAGAGGAAAGGTTCAGAGAGGAGAGGTTTGGAGAGGAGAGGAGAGGTTCGGCGAGAAGAGAAGAGAAGGAAAGGAGAAGAAAAGAGAGAGGAGAAAGAGAAGAGAAGGGAGAGGAAAAGAGAAGAGAAGAGGAAGAGAAGAGAAGAGAAGAGGAAGAGAGAGAGGAAGAGGAGAAAGGAGAAGAGAGAGAGAGAAGAGAAGAGGAAGAGAGAAGAAGAGAAGAGAAAAGCAGAAGAGGAAGAGAAGGAAGAGAGAAGAGGAGAAGAGAAGAGAAGAGAAAGAAGAGAAAGAGAAGAGAAGAGAAGAGAAGAGAAGAGAAGAGAAACCAGGTTGGAAAAGACCTTTGAGATCATCAAGTCCAACCTATAACCCAACACCATCTAATCAACTAATCAACTAAACCATGGCACTGAGTGCCTCATCCAGTGGTGGTGATTCCACCACCTCCCTGGGCAGCACATCCCAATGGCCAACCTCTCTTTATATGAAGAACTTCTTCCTAACCTCCAGCCTAAACCTCCCCTGGTGCAGCTTCAGACTGTGTCCTCTTGTTCTGGTGCTGCTTGCCTGGGAGAAGAGACCAACCCCCACCTGGCTACAACCTCCCTTCAGGGAGCTGTAGACAGCAATAAGGTCTCCCCTAAGCCTCCTCTTCTCCAGGCTAAGCAACCCCAGCTCCCTCAGCCTCTCCTTATAGGGATTGTGCTCCAAACCCCTCCACACCTTTGTTCCCTTCTCTGGACATGTTCCAGCAACTCAACATCTTTCTTAAACTAAGGGACATTAGAAGGAAAAAGGAACATTTGGCAGGTAAGGTCAAGGGTGTATAATCCCTGTGACTATTAGAAAACCCTCTAAAAAATCAGATGTTCATTTCTGTTCCTCCAGTCTGTAATTGCAGACCTACCTTTGTACTAAGGTCCAGCAGACTTTCCTTATCAGGACATATGCCCGAGCCCAGACCACCGAGGGCATAAGCAGAACGTATCATGACTGGGTAGCTGATCTTTTCAGCTGCCTTCAGAGCATCTTCAATCTTTAAGGAGAAGGGGTATACATTTCAGAGATATAATAACAATTAAGATGAATACAGCCTTCAGCTCTGGTTACACAGTTAACTGGGAAGCCCATCAGTTAATCACTAATGCAGTCTGCAGATAAAATGGAAAGCATAAAAGTCAGCTTTGTAACCTGGCTTTCTTCTGCCAGACAGCAGAAACGTGCAGCATAATACAGAATCACAGAATCAACCAGGTTGGAAAAGATCTTTGAGATCATCAAGCCCAACCTATCACCCAGCACCATCTAATCAACTCACCCAGGGCACTGAGTGCCTCATCCAAGCTGGTTTCAAACACCTACAGTGAAGAGGAAGTGAGCAGAGCCTGTCCCCTCCCTCCTGACCCCCAGCCTCAGATATTTATAAACATCTATTAAATCCCCTCTCAGTCTCCTCTTTTCCAGACTAAAAAGCCCCAGGCTCCTCAGCCTCTCCTCACCAGGCCGTGCTCCAGTCCCCTAATCATCCTCATAGCCCTTCGCTGGACCCTCTCCAGCAGATCCCTGTCCCTCTTAAATGATGAAAGTATACAAACTACAGGAGCCACATCTCTATCCAGCTGCCACTCCACAAACCCAGGAAATTCACTTTGTCAGTAACTCAGAGGGGTAATCACATCTCCAGCATCATCTGATTTACCGATTCCACTGCAAAGCTAGGAGCAATCTTCTCATTCAGCTCAGTCAGTTTGTCAGAGAAGAGCTTTCTGTCCTCTGTGGCCATGATGGACTCAACTGATGTACCGAGGACCTTCACACCATACTTCTGCAGGACTCCTTGCTTGAAGAGTTCCACGCCTGCAGAATAAACAAAACCACAGTTGTGAATCACAGAATCAATCACTGAAGGGTCTGGGTTGGAAGGACCTCCAAAGTTCATCCAGTCCAACCCCTCTGCAATCAGCAGGGACATCCCCAACTAGATCAGAGTCCTCTCCAGCTCCGCCTTGAATATCTCCTCGAATGGGGCCTCAACCACCTCCCTGGGCAACTTCTTCCATTGTTCCACCACCCTCATGGTGTACAACTTGTTTCTCACATCCAATCTAAATCTGCTCTGCTCTAGTCTGAAGCCATTGCCCCTGGTCCTGTCCCTGCAGGCCTTTGCAAACAGTCTCTCTGCAGTCTTCTTGCAGCCCCCTTCAGGTCCTGGCAGGTTGCTCTTAGGTCTCCCTGGAGCCTTCTCTTCTCCAGAGTAGATAATTGTAGATGAAAAGGAAAGTGCTTCAAAGATATCTGACCAGCTGACAATTTACTTAGACTCATCAACAGCTGCTTTCATTATTCCTTGTCAGTATTAGAACTCAAAGGAAGAACATGAAAGTTTCTGTACTCAAATCTATGAAACCTGGAATATTAGCAAAGTTACTACCTGGCCATCATGTTCCACACAAACCAAAGCAGAGCAGTTGGAGACTGTTCCATGAAGGTTAAATGAAGCTAACTTTCAATCTCTGCCTCGAGATGTTCTAAATATCCACCAGCCAACCATGATGACTAAGACTTAAACTAGAAAGTAGGATATATAGAATCAGAAAATCACAGAATTGTCAGGGTTGGAAGGGCCCTCAGGGATCATCTGGTTCCAAACCCCCTGCCATGGACACCTCACACTAGAGCAGCTTGCTCACAGCCACATCCAGCCTGGTCTGAAAAACCTCCAGGCATGAGGCTTCCACCACCTCCCTGGGCAACCTCTGCCAGTGTCTCATCACCCTCACGGGGAACAACTTCTTCCTAACATTCAAACTCTATCTACTCACTTCCATTTTTTTCCATTCCCCCCAGTCCTGACACCCCTAAAAGTCCCTCCACAGCTTTCCTGTAGCCCCTTTCAGATACTGGAAGGCCATAAGAAGGTCTCTGGGAGCCTTCTCTTCCCCAGACTGAACAACCCCAACTCTCTCAGTCTGTCTCCATAGTAAAGGAGCTCCAGCCCTCTGCTCATTCTCGTTGCCCTTTTGTAGACACCTTCCAGCACCTGCTCAGTATCAAAAGCATCAAGGAGTTGCTATGTTCACATCTTAGCAATCACTCACTCCCCCACCATCCATATCTCTGCATGTAACTCTTAAAAACCTGGGCAATGCACCAGGCACATGGGTCTTGCCTGACTGTCTTGGTAAAACCCATGACAGTGCCTGCAAGGAGTGCCAAGGGGCCTGTATCATACCACAGTTGAGAGCAGTCTGGCCACCCATGCCCAGAATTAACCCATCCGGACGCTCTGCCTCGATGACCTCCGTGACAAACTGGGGAGTGATGGGGAGGAAGTAGACAGCATCAGCCTGCTTGAGGCCTGTCTCATTGGTCTGCACTGAAGCAATGTTTGGATTCATGAGGACAGTTTTCACATTTTCCTCCTGAAAAACAAGAATGAAAATCTGCATTAAATGTAAGCATGTGGAGAAAACCAGCCAACAGCAGCAGCAGCCAGGGCAGATGGGCTTCAAGGAGCAATTCACCACCAGCAAGCCTCAAAATGCCTGGTTCCTGTGGACTCTGCCTCAAGGGATTTCTGGCATCTTGCACCAGCTCTTTCCTTTTGTGCCTCTGCCTGTCTCTGAAATGAGGGACTGGAGATTCCCACCTGCTTCAGAAACTTGCTTGGAACTGTTCAACACAGTTAGGAATTCCACGGGGGAGGCAAGAACGAGCTCCAGCTTAATCACCTCTCTACTCTGTGTGAAGTCAGGCTAAAAGTGACAAATCAGTTTTAAAAACCCTAAACTAAAATAACTTTTCTTGCCAGACTGTAGGTCTTTGGTCATGAGTAGCATCATGGGTTTACCCAGTTGAGTCTGCTGATGAGCATTCAGCACCATGTTGATGTCATGCCAGCTTTAAAACCAAAGTACTGGCTGCAGCAAAGTGTCCCCAGGGTTTTCCATGGATTCAGAGATTTCAGAGAATGGTTTGTATTGGAAGGAACCTTGAAGATCATCAGGAAAACACAGGAAAGATCTGGAGGTGCTGGAATATATCCAGAGAAGGGCCACAAGGATGAGCAGAGGGCTGGAGCTCCTCTGCTCTGGAGATAGACTGAGAGAGTTGGGGTTCAGTCTGGAGAAGAGAAGGCTCTGAGGAGACCTCCTTGTGGCCTTCCAGTATCTGAAGAGAAAGCTGGGGAGTGGCATTTTAGGGTGTCAGGTAATGATAGGACTGGGGGAATGGGAAAAAAATAGAAATGGATAGATTGAGATTCCCCATGAGGGTGGTGAGACACTGGCAGAGGTTGCCCAGGGAGGTGGTGGAAGCCTCATCCCTGGAGGTTTTTCAGGCCAGGCTGGATGTGGCTGTGAGCAAGTTGCTGTAGTGTGAGGTGTCCCTGCCCATGGCAGGGAGGGTTGGAACTGGATGATCCTTGAGGTCCCTTCCAACACTGACAATTCTGTGAGTCTATGACTTTGATGGACAAATTCCCTGACTGGGGAAGTCCCAGCTCAGTAAGGCTTCACTCTTGAAAGAGTTGCACACTTAACTTTCTAGGACTACATATTAGCAACAGCACTTTTTTTTTTCTAATGAATCAGCATCCAAGAGTTGAGGAAGAGCAGCCCTACATAGCTAACAAATCCAGCAGTGAGAATCAGCAGTGATTGCTGATAACAAAGAGGAAAAAAAGGAGGAAGTCTAAGGTGAAAGAAAGCTCTCTCATCTCCTGTTCACTGTCCCTGCCCTCTCCCACCCTTGCTCTGCAGCTTTTCCCCGGCAGCCACTGCCCAACCACCTTCTCTCCCTCACACCACTGTAAATCACTCTGCCAGAGGCAAGGTCAGCAGTGCTGGAGTGGCTGATTAGCTTGCAGATCACAGCAGCTGGCTGCTGGCCACAGGAAGGGAAAGGGCACTGTGGGAGGTTGAGCTAGGGAAATCTATCATTTAAAAACCACTTTCTCCCACAAACCAAACCTGAGTTTGAAGGACAAAAGACAAAATGGAGGAGAGATGCTTCCTTTCCACAACACACACCTGGGCACACTGATGTAAGATTATGAATCTAGAGGGGAAACAAAACTTGGCATCCATCACCTTTAAAAAGTTAATTTCACAGAATCATCACAGAATGTCAGGGGCTGGAAGGGACCTCCAAAGCTCATCCAGTCCAACCCACCTGCCAGAGCAGCATCACCTAGAGCAGGTCACACAGGAACACATCCAGGTGGGGTTTGAAGATCTCCAGAGAGGGAGACTCCACAACCCCCCTGGGCAGCCTGCTCCAGGCCTCTGTCACCCTCACAGGGAAAAAAAATCTTCCTCCTGTTTCCATGGCACTTCCTCTGCCTCAGCTTCCACCACTGCCCCTTGTGCTGGCATTGGGCATCCCCCAGCAGAGCCTGGCTCCAGCCTCTGGGCACTCACCACCTGCACAGCTTTATCAACAGCAAGGAGGTCACTTCTCAGGCTCCTCCTCTCCAAGCTCCAGAGCCCTCAGCTCCCTCAGGCTCTCCTCAGGAGGAAGATGATGCCTTCAGCATCTCTGTGGCTCTGTGGCTGGACTCTCTCAAGCAGGTCCCTGAGGTCTTTCCTGAACTGAGGGCCCCAGAACTGGACACAATATTCCAGATGTGGCCTCACCAGGACAGAGCCGAGGGGGAGGAGAACCTCTCTCGACCTACTCACCACAGCCCTTCTAATCCACCCCAGGATGCCATTGGCCTTTTTGGCCACCAGAGCACATTGCTGGCTCATGGTCAACCTCCCATTCACTAGGACCCCCAGGTCCTTTTGCCCTTCACTGCTCTCCAACAGGTCAGTCCCCATTAAAAAACCTGCCTTGATAGGGTGCTCAAAATTCCTTTGTGGTTGGTTTTGGTCTGCCTTGCAGTGTGTGTCAGTAATTTCAGCTCAGGTGTAGTTGACCATATTCCTCCTCTTCATTTCCATTAAATTTGACATGCCTGAAGTAACCACTCACACCTCACAAATACCAAACAGCTTGGAGACTGCAGTGGAAGCCTTGAGAATGCCTCTTTGGGGAAGATAATTCTGAGTGGTTAACTCACAGCACTCAAACAACAAGTTCACAAACAAAAAATTGCCTGAGTTTCCCTCCAGTTATTTATTCTCAGCAGCTTCCTTGCCCCAGTGATACCACACTTAGATGATCAGCTGTAAGAAAGAAAGCAAGCAAATCAAATGAGGTTAGCATTTGCAGGGTGTCCTCTCACCTTCATAGCTTTCACAGCCTGGGATCCAGAGTAATCAAATTCCCCTGCCTGACCGATTGACAGACCCCCAGATCCTAGAATGAGGACTTTGGAGACCTAGAAGTGTCAAAGAGCATAAATAGAATCAGTTGTATTGTAGTGGATGTTGACATTAACAGAGGCTGGGCAGCACCACACACTCTCAAATAAACAAACCTGAAGCTCTAAAAAGAGAAGGAAAGTTACCTCCCAAAGCACTGCAATTCTGCTCCTAAGAGCATTTCTGCTGGACATCTCCCATCTGTCTCTGGTTAGAGAAGCCATGACTCATGCATAGGGCACAGACTAAATGTGTTTAACTGTATCATGTGCTTAAAGGCAACCATACCTCACTTTGGCAGCCCACAAAGTCCAGCTGCCTTCTAAGATAGCAAAACTCAGCTCACACCAGGAGCTTCAGACTAATTTGCTAAAGCAACAGAGCACCAAGGTTATGCTGCCAGCACAAAATCACATGGTCAGGGTTATCCCAGGGCACCTGGGGTTGCAGTTTGAAGGGAGAACTTTAGCCTAGTCCCTGATTGCAAAGACTGAAAGGAAAATAAACATTGAAACCATTAATCACCAGCAAGAAAGCTGGGGAAGGGCCTGAAGAATAAATCTTATGAAGAGTGACTAAAGGAGCTGGGGCTGCTTAGTTTGAAACAGAGGAAGCTGGGGGGAAACCTCATTGCTGTCTACAGCTACCAGAAAGGAGGCTGTGGAGAGGTTGGTGCTGGTCTCTTCTCACAGGTAATTAGTGACAGAACAAGAGTGAGTGGCCTCAAGCTGTGACTGGGTAGGTTTAGAATGGACATTAGGAAACATTTTTTCCCATCCAGAGTGGTCAGAGGCTTGGAATGTGCTGCCCAGGGAGCTGGTGGAGTCCCCAGGCCTGGATATGTTTCATGGTGGTTTGGATGTGGTGCTTGGGACTATGGTTTAAGGGTGAGCCTTGCAGAGTAGGGTTCTGGGTTGGACTGGGTGATCCTGAGGGTCTTTGCCAGCCTGAATGTTTCTGTGATTCTGTGATTGGATACAAAAGAAAAATAATGCTGAGATCTATAGAATTCATGGGCTTGCTAATGGGCATACAGAAGGGTTGTATAAACTGTTCTGTCTCTTTTCTCAGCTCTGCCTCTAGCTGGTGGCTTCTGCTTGGCTTTGCTGACCTTGACTGTGACTGTGCAGTTCTTTATTGTGGGTAAGTAGAATCATAGAATCACAGAATCATCAGGGTTGGAAGGGACTTCAAGGATCATCCAGTTCCAACCCCCCTGCCATGGGCAGGGACACCTCACACTGGAGCAGGTTGCTCACAGCCACATCCAGCCTGGCCTGAAAAACCAAAAAGGGACAAGGCTTCCACCACCTCCCTGGGCAGCCTCTTCCAGTCTCTCACTACCCTCACGGGGAAGAACTTCTTCCTAACATCCAAATTGAATCTACCCATTTCTAGTTTTGCTCCATTCCCCCCAGTCCTATCACTCCCTGACACCCTCAAAAGTCCCTCCCCAGATTTCCTCTAGCCTACTTCACATACTGGAAGGCCACAAGGTCTCCTCAGAGCCTTCTCTTCTCCACACTGAACAACCCCAACTCCCTCAGTCTGTCCTCATAGGAGAGCAGCTCCAGCCCTCTGCTCATCCTCATGGCCTTCCTCTGGACACCTTCCAGCACCTCCAGATATTTCCTGTAATAGAGGTTCCAGAACCGGACACAGTGCTCCAGGTGGAGCATTTCCCCCAGTCCTATCAATGCCTGACACCCTAAAAAGTCCCTCCCCAGCTTTCTTGTAACTAACAAGCTACTCTCTGCTCACTCCCTGCTCTCTCTTTCCCTTGTCCAGGGAGGGGAGGAAAGGGGGAAGCTATTGGTAGCCCCCTGGTTTTGTCCAGGGGGGTCTCTGTGTTGTTTATAAATCGTTAATATGTGTAAACATTGTGTATTTTGCACATATTCATTGCATTTCATATTTCTAAGTTGTAGTTCTGCTTGTAAATACAGCTTCATTTGCTTCCCAAACCTTCTGAGCTGGTCTGGGAACTTATTTTGGGGGGTAATTTTTCTCCAAATTAATGTTGGGCTATTTCCTCAACCCACCACACCTGGTAGCCTGCTATGGGAGTACATTTCTTGGGAGAGCTACCAAGAAAACCACTTGGAACACCAGATCTCAGCACTTCCTCAAACAAAAGGGAGTTAATAGCACAGGAGAAGCCTCCTTTGGCTTCCACAGGCAGCTTTTTGTGCCATGTTTTGCAGTGTGGGCTCAGTGGGAATGGAGAGCTGCTGATAACGATGAGCATCGTACACTGACCTCCACTCTGGAAGCTGCCCCTGCAGCCTTGGGCAGGACTGAGGAGATGGTGGTGCCTTTCCCTCTCTTAATCAGTGAAATGAAGGAGTCAAACAGGAACTGGAGAAAACAGACACGTGTTGAATCACCGACCTGGAACTGAACACACTGCGAGCCAAGAAGGCAGAGCCAAACCCTTTGTGAGCTCAGGCCAGCAGCTGCTCTGCTGCCTTCAGAAGGCAGCTTTAAACCATCCACCAGAGGGGATCCTTACCTGAAATGTGTTTAACAGCTCTGACACATCTGACAAAGCTGCATTCAAGCAAGTGAGGTCACAGCAGGAAAGAAAACACCTCTCAATCACATCTGCATGCTCTGCCTGTGTGCAGCTGGCAGTGCAATGGCTGGAGGTGCATTCGAAGCTTAAGTACTGCAGAGTACACTCTTAGTTCTCAGCAATCAGCTGGACAGGGACTGGCTACAGAACTGACATCTAAGCAGGGATAGCTAAACACCAGTTGGGCTACATCAGTGCTGTCCTTCCAGAGGAGATCCCAGAGGAGCTGTGTGAAGAGTGCGCTCACAGCCAGGTCAGGCAGGGGAGGCAGCGTGGCAGTGGGACAGGCTTCCCACCTCACCTCTCACTTGCCAGAGGCTCTCTCTAGCTGGCTGCTGGGAATTCCCTATGGAGGGAGAACCAGTGGGTCCTACCAGCCTATCAGCATAGGCACTATGGGATTAAACCCATCCCAGCAGTGAGAGAGCATAGACCTGGAAAAGACACAGCTCAGGCTTGCTTGGAGCTCTCTAAGATTCAGCAGTCAGCCAGCCTCGAAACTTCCTGAGATCGAGAGGTTTACTTACAGGGTTAATCAACACCAGCAAATTAAGACTAAAACAAGCACTTCTCTGCATTTTTCCTCTCTCAAGGAGTGATAAACAGTTTATTTAGGCTGAGACAGGCCTCCTCTGCCGCCCCCATCCCCTGCTGCTGCTCGGTCAGGCTCTGTGACTGTGCACTCAGTCGTTACTGAATTTGTGCCGAGTCACAGATGGGGGATTAGAATTTCATTTCACTTAGGAGAGCCAGAGTCAGGAAGTGTGAATCCATTTACATAACTCTACAGTAATTATCAGATTTGAAAGTGGAACTGAAATGTATTAGAAAGATAATGATTTTATTACAAAGCATCTGGCTTCTATTTTTTTTTTCTTTATCTCATTTTTTTTCTGGTTTGATGACATTTTGTTTCCTTTATGCACTCATCCCAGGTACAAGAGATTTGAGCCTGATCCTGCCAAGGCTTAAGCACTTCAGTAACTCTCCACGCAGATAATCCCACCAAGACTCCCAGCAAACCCACCCTGTGGAGGGGATCACTGATCCAGAGCACACAGAAGTCAACAGAAGCCTTGTTGTTGATTGTAATTAGCTGCAGATCAAGCTAAGCAGACAAAAGCCTATGCACGACTGGGCCCTCTGTCAAGATCCTGACACTCCCAAAACCAAGGCTGCAGACCATCAGCAGCTTCTCCTGCTAGCTGATGCACAGCTTTGCTCCCTAGGCCATTGGAAAGCAAGCCCAGAGCAGCCCTCAGACAGTACCTCAGTGTCCCTTGGCCCAGGGTTGGCATCAGGGTAGAACTGTGCTGTGAAAATCGGTCTGGCCTCGTGCATGATGCCCTGCAGGAATAGAAACAAATGTCTTAGCCACCTCCTTGCAAGGAAGAAGGAGAACAGCAAGCCACAGCTGATCTCTGGAAACAATGAGGGCCAAAGGCCTGGCGTGGAGTCCCCCCAGGGATCAGTGCTGGGTCCGGTCCTGTTCAACAGGAGTGACATTGATGGCAGGACAGACAGACAAAGAGACAGATTGTGTCTGCTCAGCAAGTTTGCTGAGGATACCAAACTGGGAGGCTTGGCTGAGGCACCTGAAGAGAGTTGGGCAAAGAGGACACTGAGGGGCTGGAGCCTGTCCAGAGAAGAGCAATGAGGCTGCAGAAGGGCCTGGAGCAGCTGGGCTACAAGGAGGGGCTGAGGGAGCTGGGGGTGTTCAGGCTGGAGAAGAGGAGGCTGAGGGGAGACCTCTTTGCTCTCTACAGCTCCCTGAAGGGAGGTTGGAGTGAGAAGGGGACAGCCTCTGCTCCTTGGGGGAAAGGGACAGGAGCAGAGGAAATGGTTCCAAGCTGCAGCAGGGAAGGCTCAGGCTGGATGCTAAGAAATATTTCTTCCCAGAGAGAGATCTCAGCCACTGGAATGGTCTGCCCAGGGCAGTGCTGGAATCACACAGACAGCCCTCCCCCCCGGGAGGTGGTCAAGAATCCTTAGAGCTGATGCTAGGGACATGGTTTGGTGTTGAGCCTGCAGTGCTGGGTGGAAGGTTGGACTGGATGAGCTCGGAGGTCTCTTCCAAGTGGATGTTTGCTGTGAGTCTGTGATGTCCTTGACTCACTTTAAATCCTGACACAGAGCCTGTGATCTCTGTCCTTGGTCTGCTTTCAGCGCTGTCATGAAGTGAGGGCACTGCTCTGGACAAACAACAGCTGTGAAGGAGCTAATCTGAGTTTGGAGACAGTGCTTGTAGCTTCAGCTGGAGTCAGGAAAAACAGACTTCTCATTGGCATGGCCTGGTGGCACCAAGCAGCATGATCCACTGGGAGACTAGGATGTCCCCTGGCATTGCTCATGACCCCTGATTCCAGGTGTAGGTAGAGAAATCCCTCAACAGGAAACCCAGGAAACTGGTTCTGATACAAACTGCTTCCCTTTGGAATGGACAAAGGAATCCTAGCAGCTGCTGTGGAGCAACAGTGCCATCCAGAGCTCCAGGGTGGGATGCTGGGAAAGGAGAAGGCTGAGAGATGAGCTCCTGAGCACAGCTGACACCGTGGTGTGAGCTGCTGCCCTCAGAGCAAAGCAGGCCATCAGTCTGCCACGTTGTCCCTGAATGCTGATGTCCCCTCCAGTTACACACAGACATCCTTTCCAACTTTTGCTCCATGCCTTGTCAGTGTTTGGAAACCTGTGTTGGATCAAGGCCAGCCACAAAAAATGTTTCTTCTTTTTCCAGCGGAGGACTGCAACAGAGTGCACAGGAGAGCCCATCCAGCCCTGCTCCTGCTTGTGCATCCCATGCTAAAGCACCATTGTTCCTTCCCCCCGCTCCCCCTAGCTGTGCAGATTTGGGAGAGTGCTGCTTCTGTGGGGCTCACAGAAATGGGCCTTTAGCTCACACAAAAGAAATTCATGCTTCTAGATCCAGAAGACTCATGCCCAGCCTTATCACCTGCTTCATGCAACAGATTGTCTCCAACCTTCAGCTAAAGCAAACCTGAGAGACCTGCTGGTAAAAGGGTGGAGCTGTTCAACACAGCTGAAACAAAATCATCTCAAAAACTGAACCCCAGGAGCTCTGCATTTTTCCCAGTCTGTGTCTCTGTAAGGATAAAGAAACAGCAGCTGACAATTAGCAGTGACTCTAAAACCACCAGCTGGAAGTCACTGTACACCAGTACAGGCTGGGAGGTGATCTGCTGGAGAGCAGCCCCAAGGAGAAGGACCTGGCAGTGCTGGTGGACAACAAGTTCTGCAGGGGACAGCAATGTGCCCTGGTGGCCAAGAAGGCCAATGGGATCCTGGGGTGCATGCAGAGGAGTGTCCCCAGCAGATCCAGGGAGGTTCTCCTCCAACTCTACTCTGCTGAGACCTGCTGAGACCTCACCTGGAATCTTGCATCCAGTTCTGGGCTCCCCAGTTCAGGAGGGACAGGGATCTGCTGGAGAGAGTCCAAGGGAGGGCTCCAAGGATGCTGAAGGGACTGGAGCCCTGCCTGGTGAGGAGAGGCTGAGAGCCCTGGGGCTGTTTAGTGTGGAGAAGAGAAGGCTGAGAGGGGATCTGATCAATGTCTATCAATAGCTGAGGCCTGGGGGTCAAGAGGCTGGGGACAGGCTCTGCTCAGTTGCACCCTGTGAAAGGACCAGGGGCAATGGATGGAAACTCCAGCACAGGAGGTTCCACCTCACCATGAGGAGGAACTTCTTCACTGTGAGGCTCACAGAGCACTGGAAGAGGCTGCCCAGAGAGGTTGTGGAGTCTCTGGAGGCTTTCTAGCCCTGTCTGGATGTGTTCCTGTGTGACCTGTGCTGGATTCTGTGGTCCTGATCTCTGGACTCAGAGATCTCCAGAGGTCACTTCCAACCCCTAACATCCTGTGATCCTGTGACAAGCCCTGAGACAACAGAAACTGAGTGAGCACTACCAAACAGAAAACCACAGAAGTGAGCAAGGCAACTGCTGAAGGGAAATCAGAAAGTCAGTGTTGCAGTCCCAGTGTGGGCTGGTGTGGAGAAGAGTGATAATGGCTCACCCCCTTCTGGCCTGCCAGGCAGGGCCGCAAGCAGAGCGGATGGTCAGATCACCAGGTTTTGTCCACATAACTAATTGTGATCTGAGAGCAAGGTTCCAGGGGGTGAGATGAAGAGAGAGAGTGAATCTTTGCTCACTCCACACTGCTCTCCAGGGGGGTGTGGTAGTTTTAGGCTATGCCTTTAAAATTTTTTCAGAGATCTTGAGCAGAAAGTAGTAAAATGTAAATAACTCACTGTTGAGGGTAAAAGGGAAAAGAATGATAATGCAAAGCAATCCCATTGAAAAGATAAGGGACTTAAGCTAGTCATCTAAACAATTTCTTGTTGCTTCCTTGTGCTGGCAGATGCTAACTTGCTTCTGCTTGACCTTGGCTGCACTGCTTTTGTTGTGACTGGTATTAACTCCTCTGCTTCTGGCTCTTCTCCCTTTTGTACAGGGGGGGAAGGAGGAGGCAAGGAGGGAGAAGCTGGTAGCTTCCCCTGGTCTTTGGCCAGGGGGGGTTCTTGTGCTGTTTATTAATTGTAAATCCCTGTAAATATTGCAAATCCTGTGTCTATTGTACATACCCATTGTAGATTGTAGTTCTGCTTGTAAACACAGCTTTCATTTGCTTCCAGCTGAGCTGGGCTGGCAAAGTTGATGTTGGGTGGGGGAGGGGAATTCTCAACCCACCACAGGGTGCCTAGGAAGCATGAGCTCACCTCGTTCGTTTGATCGTTGGCATTCACAAAGAGAGGTTTCCAGCCCGGTGGAAGGGTAGAGCTGTCAATGGCATAGCCATGGTTCTGAGCAGTGATGACAGCCTGGCCATTCACTGCATTCAGGACAGGCTGGTTCTGTCCCCTGAAAGAGAACAGAGGACAGCGGTGCCAGATGTACGCCAGTGCCAGCTAGGCAGAGCTGCTGAGCATAGCCGGCAGGGCAAGGGAGGGGATTCTCCCCCTCTGCTCCACTCTGCTGAGACACCACCTGGAGCACTGTGTCCAGCTCTGGAGCCTCTATTACAGGAAGGATCTGGAAGTGTTGGAAGGTGTCCAGAGAAGGGCCATGAGGATGAGCAGAGGGCTGGAGCTGCTCTGCCATGGAGACAGACTGAGGGAGTTGGAGCAGTTCAGTCTGGAGAAGAGAAGGCTCTGAGGAGACCTAATTGTGGCCTTCCAGTATGTGAAGGGGGCTACAGGAAATCTGGGGAGGGACTTTTGAGGGTGTCAGGGAGTGACAAGACTGGGGGTATGGAGCAAAACTAGAAATGGGTAGGTTCAGGTTGGATGTCAGGAAGAAGTTCTTCCCCGTGAGGGTGGTGAGACACTGGAACGTGTTGCCCAGGGAGGTGGTGGAAGCCTCATGCCTGGAGGTTTTTCAGGCCAGGCTGGATGTGGCTGTGAGCAAGCTGCTCTAGTGTGAGGTGTCACATTTTCCCTCTCTTTCTCAACTCTAGCTCTAGCTGATACTAGCTGGTGGCTTTGCTTAGCTGTTGCTGACCTTGGCTGCATTCTTCATGTGGCTAAGTAACTAACAAGGGTCCCAGAGAGTGGTGGTGAATGGTGCCACCTCCAGCTGGCAGCCAGGCACTAGTGGTGTTCCCCAGGGATCAGTGCTGGGCCCCATCCTGGTCAATATCTTTATTGATGATCTGGATGAGGGGATTGACTCCATCATCAGTAAGTTTGCAGATGACACCAAGTTGGAGGCAGGAGCTGATCTGTTAGAGGGGGGTTGGAACTGGATGATCCTTGAGGTCCCCTCCAACCCTACCAATTCTATGATTCTAACTCTGGGGCTATGCACAGCAGGACAGAAGGAGCTGTTCCATACTGATAGCCAATCTGAAGATGTGACATCCTAGGAGAAACTTTCAATTTGATGGGGATAAATTACACCAAATACTTCCCCAGATATCCTCAGGAAAAGTGTTGCATGACACTAACAGCTTAAACTAAAGGCAAGGAGAATGGCTGGACTGAAGCAGCAATGCTGCTGATATGCAAGCTCCCAAGAAGGCAGTCCTCTGTGACCTGCTGCAGTGCTGAGCTGGTGTAACTGGGCCCTGGGAAGCAGAGGGGCTTGCCTCACCTGTTGGCCACCTGCATCTTGTAGGAAGTAGCTCCAGCTGCTATCCCAGTGATCAGATTCCCCATGCTAATTCCAAACAAGGGCTCCGGCCGGTTGCTCTCCAGCACCTAAAATGAAAGAGTTCTCAAGAGCTGCTGGAGTGTCTCTGTTCAGCAGCTGGACCACAAACCACGCCGGGGGGGCAGCTTTAGGCTGATGCCTAAGGAAATTTTCCACAGATCTTGAGAACAAAGTGGTAGAAAATGTGCCTAGGAAAATATTCCATGGATTGAGTAGGAAAGTGATAGAACACAAAGAAATTACCTGTCGATGCAAAAGGGAAAACAATGATAAGGTCTAAATAATCCTTTTGGTCTGGTAGCTGACATAAAGGTAGTTGCAAAAACCATTTTCCCTCTCTTTCTCAACTCTAGCTCTAGCTGATACTAGCTGGTGGCTTTGCTTAGCTGTTGCTGACCTTGGCTGCATTCTTCTTGTGGCTAAGTAACAAACAGGGGTCCCAGAGAGTGGTGGTGAATGGTGCCACCTCCAGCTGGCAGCCAGGCACTAGTGGTGTTCCCCAGGGATCAGTGCTGGGCCCCATCCTGGTCAATATCTTTATTGATGATCTAGATGAGGGGATTGACTCCATCATGAGTAAGTTTGCAGATGACACCAAGCTGGAGGCAGGAGTTGATCTGTTAGAGGGTAGGAGAGCTCTGCAGAGGGACCTCGACAGGCTGGGCAGATGGGCAGAGTCCAATGGCAGGAGATTGAACACATCCAAGTGCTGGGTTCTGCACATTGGCCACTGCAACCCCATGCAGTGCTACAGGCTGGGGTCAGAGTGGCTGGAGAGCAGCCAGGCAGAGAGGGACCTGGGGGTGCTGGTTGATAGTAGGCTGAACATGAGCCTGGAGTGTGCCCAGGTGGCCAAGAAGGCCAATGGCATCCTGGCCTGCATCAGGAATAGTGAGGCCAGCAGAAGCAGGGTGCTGAGCACTGGTTAGGCCACACCTTGAGTCCTGTGTTCATTTCTGGGGCCCTCAAGTTAAGAAAGATGTTGAGATGCTGGAATGTGTCCAGAGAAGGGCAATGAGACTGGGGAGGGGTCTGGATCACAGCCCTGTGAGAAGAGGCTGAGGGAGCTGGGGTTGCTTAGCCTGGAGAAGAGGAGGCTCAGGGGAGACCTTCCTGCTCTCTACAACTCCCTGAAGGGAGGTATAGCCAGGTGGGGGTTGGTCTCTTCTCCTAGGCAACCAACACCAGAACAAGAGGACACAGTCTCAAGCTGCACCAGGAGAGGTTTGGATTTGAGGAAGAAATTCTTCCCAGAAAGAGAGATTGGCCATTGGGATGTGCTGCCCAGGGAGGTGGTGGAGTCACCATCCCTGGAGGTGTTTAAAACCAGCCTGGATGAGGCACCCAGTGCCCTGAGTGAGTTGATTAGATGGTGTTGGGTCATAGGTTGGACCTGATGATCTCGAAGGTCTCTTCCAACCTGGTCAATTCTGTACTCTGTGACAAGTTCCTCTCTGCTCTTCTCTTTTCTCTTGTACAGGGAGGAAGGGGTCAGAGAAGGAGAAGCTGTTGTTAGCCACCTGCTTTTGCCCAGAGGGCCCTTGTGCTGTTTCTCCATTGTAAATCCATGTAAGCATTGGGTATTTTGTACGTATCCATTGCACTTGTTTCTAGGGTTTAGTTTGCTTGTAAACAGAGCTTCATATGCTTCCATCCCTAACTGAGCTGGCCTGGCAATTTTGTTGGGGGTGGGGAGGAGGTAGCTCTCCAAATTAGTTGGGGGGAGAGGGGTGATTTCAACCCACCATAGCCAGCTACCTCACAGCAGCCACCCAGAGCTGGGAAAAAGCTGAGGGAAAGGATGGCAACAGCCTACAAGAGAGACTTTCCTCTTCTCCTGTGCTTCAGAGGGAAGTCTCAGAGCATAGCCTGATGCCCAGGTGTGCTGGAGGAGACTAAGCAAGGACACTGCACTACAGCCAGAGAGTGTGAGACAGAGAGGAGTGCTGTGAAACCAGGGCTGCTCTTTCACCGGGTCCCAGAGCTCCTGAAAGAGCACAGTATGCCTCAAGGCACCAGGAAGCTAAAGGTGGTAATTGTATTTTGCTGTAGATTGTTCACCAAGGTCCTCACAGCCTTTTTGTAGGGATTAGCCTGGAGACAACTCCCAGCCAGCCAAGCTGAGGAATATCCCAGGCAGCTGCAACGACTTGAGGGACATTTGGTCTGTCAGATCTTCATGCAACCAACTGGTTAGATTTCAGGCACTTGAAACAAAAGGTAATTAGACAACAAAAATTGGCCTAAGGGTTCTTACACTGTACCTTTCTGACATTCTGAATAACCTCCTGGGCCTTCATGGGGTCCCCTGGTCCTCCAGAAATTATAAGGCCATCATACTCCATGCTGGTGAAATCATGGTCCCATGGAACCAAGTGCACCTCTGCACCTCGCTGGGGAAAAAGACAACAGACACAAGGGAACAAGAGATGAGGGGAGGAGGGCAGCAAATGTCTTGGAGTCAGGAGGTTGTTCTCATGCTCTTGTGGCCCAGAGGGTGAGTTTGGGTTTCAGTCATCCTTTTGCCAGGGAGGTCCTCACTCCACTGCCTGATTATTTTCACAAAACAGGTAGGCTTAGTGTCTTAGAGGCACCTTGGTGTTTGTCAAGCCAGCCTGAAACTCAATCCTGAGATCCAAGCTTACTAATGGAATGCAAAATGAGAGCGCAGGCATGCTGGAGCAGTATGTTCACTTCTACAAAGTGGATCTGGGTTGGGCCAACCCCAAGCACAAACCCCAGGCTGGGTGCAGAGGTTACTCACAGCCACATCCAGCCTGGCCTGAAAAACCTCCAGGGCTGAGGCTTCCACCACCTCCCTGGGCAACCTCTGCCAGTCTCTCACCACCCTCATGGGGAAGAACTTCTTCCTGACATCCAATCTCAATCTACCCATTTCTTGTTTTGCTCCATTCCCCCCACTCTTATCACTTCTTGACACCCTCAAAAGTCCCTCCCCAGCTTTCCTGTAGCCCCCTTCAGATACTGGAAGGCCACAAGAAGGTCTCCTCAGAGCCTTCTCTTCTCCACACTGAACAACCCCAACTCTCTCAGTCTGTCTCCAGAGCAGAGCAGCTCCAGCCCTCTGCTCATCCTCGTGGCCCTTCTCTGGACACCTTCCAGCACATCCAGGAACTGCAGAGAAACTCAGAACTGAGGAACCGCAGGAGGTCAGATGGTCCAATCCCTGCTTTGAGCAGGGATAACTTCAACTTTAGGAGAGACTGCTGAGGGCACTGCTCAGATGAGTTTTCAATCTCTTCAAGGATGAGACACTGCAAAACTTTTCTGGGCCCCTCTCACCCATTCACCACCCTCACTGGGAAATTCTTTCACCAGAAGTTTTTCACCAATGTAGGCTGACCTCCTTTGGTTGTCCTTTAGAGAAGCTGTGTCTCATGTTTTGCAGCTCACCTTCCAGGAGTTCTTCTCCTGGCTGAACGGTTGCTGCACAGGTCTGTTGCAGCCACTGCTCTGAAGGCAGCTGCTGGGCAGGGGCAGAGTCCATGGGACTGCAAAATGCTTTCTAGCTGACCAACTGCATTCTGCAAGAGCCAAACAATCCCATTCCATGGGTGCCAAGAACAACATCCTCACCTTGGCACCCTGGGATTGGAACATGCTGCAGAAGCCACCTCCTTGACATGCTGCCACCTCTGACTGGGAACAGATTCTAGCTTAGATGTGTGGTTGGGTCTGACTGGTTAAAGGGATTGATAACAAAGAGTACAAAAAACAGCCACTCTGAGCTGTAGGCACGTGGGTTAGGGATTTAGGTTAGGGCCTTAGGTTAGGAACAGCCTGGGGGGGTTTAGGGCTGATAAGGACTTCTGCTTCTATCAGTTATCTACTTCTGGTCAGGGCTTCAGTGTTGGGATGCTGCTAGGGATATGCTCAGGATTATTGTTGGCTGCTTTCTCTGTTAAGGGCTTCCAGGACTTCTGCTGTAAGTGGGACTCTGCTGGGGATTCCACAAGGCAGCAATAAAGGACTTCTGGGAGGACTTCTGAGATTCTCTGCCCTCTGCATTTCTGGAATCTCGTTGCTATACAGCAACAGGGCTCCTGCCTTCATTCCTTACCCAATGGCCACTGGATCAGGAGAACATGGACCTCTCCCTTACCCTCTCAATCGAGCACAGCAAGCTCAGAGCACACAGAACAAGTCCCAGACCAGGCAAACCATCCTAAAAACTGCACCTCAGTTTAGGAGAGCTGTCCTGGAATTGGGTGTGCCCAGGTGGAGTACAGGTGAGGCTCCTACCAGAGCCAAACAAGAGCCGAAGGGCACAAAGCAGTCACCAAACCTTCACGAGCAGCCGGATGATGTTGTGCTTCAGCCCACAGTCCACAGCTACAACTTTCATTGGATTCCCTCTGCCATAGACCTTGACTTCCTACAAAAACAAAAAGAGACAAACCATGCTATCAAAGACACATCACCCCTACCCATAAAACACAAGGGAAGATGGGTGGCACAACACCTGCTGCACTGCATAATCAATTTACATGGAAATCTCCAGAAGCACTGCAGACATCAATGCTTCCTTCAGCTGCCTGTGGAAGCAGAAGCTTTGGTGCTCTTTTAAATACCCTTGATTACAGCAGCAGCAAGCCCTAAGTTACAGACCTGAGGATGTGTGGTTGGAAAGCTGTGAATTGGAGCATGGGACTGGGGGTTCTGGTTGACAGTCACTGAACATGAGCCAGAAGTCCCCAGGGGGCCAAGAAAGCCAATGGCATCCTGGCTTGGATCAGAAGCAGGGTGGGCAGCAGGGACAGGAGGTGACCATCCCCCTGTGCTCACCTCTGATGAGGCCACACCGGGAATGCTGTGTTCAGCTCTGGGACCCTCACTCCAGGAAGGACATTTTGAGGTGCTGGAGAGTGTCCAGTGAAAGGCAACAAGGCTGGAGAAGAGCCTGGAGCCCCTGGGCTATGAGGAGGGGCTGAGGGAGCTAGGGGTGTTCAGGCTGGAGAAGAGGAGGCTGAGGGGAGACCTCATTGCTCTCTACAGCTCCCTGAAGGGAGGTTGGAGCAAGGAGGGGACAGCCTCTGCTCCTTGGTGGCAAGGGACAGGAGCAGAGGCAATGGTTCCAAGCTGCAGCAGGGGAGGTTCAGGCTAGACACTAGGAAATATTTCTTCCCAGAGAGAGTTCTGAGACATTGGAATGGTCTGCCCATTCATACAATAATACAATACAATAAATCCAGGTTGGAAGAGACCTTCAAGATCATCGTGTCCAACCTATCAACCAATCCAACCCACCCAAACAACTAACCCATGGCACCAAGCACCCCCATCAAGTCTCCTCCTGAACACCTCCAGTGATGGTGATTCCACCATCTCCCTGGGCAGCCCATTCCAATGGGCAATCACTCTCTCTGTGAAAACTTCCTCCTAACATCCAGTCTAAACCTGCCCTGGTGCAGCCTGAGACTGTGTCCTCTTGTTCTGGTGCTGCCTGCCTGGGAAAAGAGACCAACCTCTGCCTGGCCACAATAACCCTTCTGGTAGTTGTAGAGAGCAAGAAGGTCACCCCTCAGTCTCCTCCTCTCCAGGCTAAGCAACCCCAGCTCCCTCAGCCTCTCCTCACAGGGCTGTGTTCCAAACCCCTCACCAACTTCGTTGCCCTTCTCTGGACACCTTCCAGCAACTCAACCTCCTTCCTAAACTGAGGGGCCCAGAGCTGGACACAGGACTCAAGGTGTGGCCTAACCAGTGCAGTGTACAGGGGCAGAATGACCTCCCTGCTCCTGCTGGCCACACTGTTTCTGATGCAGGCCAGGATGCCATTGGCCTTCTTGGCTGCCTGGGCACACTGCAGGCTCATGTTCAGCCTACCATCAACCAGCACCCCCCAGGTCCCTCTCTGCCTGGCCGCTCTCCAGCCACTCTGACCCCAGCCTGTAGCACTGCCTGGGGTTGCTGTGGCCAATGTGCAGCCCCTGGCACTTGGCTGTGTTCAATCTCCTGCCCTTGGCCTCTGCCCATCTGTCCAGCCTGTCGAGGTCCCTCTGCAAAGGGACCTCTCTTCCCACAGAGGTTCTCTGAGAAACTAACTTAGTGTCACATGTCAGAGTCCCTCAAGAAAACTCCACTCTCCATCTCACAGGGTGTTGTGGAGACCCCTCGATTCCTCACCACATCCATCCTTACAACACAGCTCATGCTGTGGTGAGCTTTAAGGCAAGCAGCCATTCTTCCCATTAGTTCTTCTTATGTTGGATAATGTCCATCATCCACTAGCTCTAACTATATCCCCAAGACTTCTCTAGCCTGTCTTTCAGACTACATTCAGCTCAACACAGCTCATTTTACATCTTCAACTCTGCACAGCAGGAGCCATGGGGATTCTACAAGGCTGGTGTTGAGCTGACAGCCCTTTAAAGGCCTCTATGGCATAGGAAAGGTCCCCAGATTGTCTGTTGAGAAAGACTGGGCAATCCCCAGAGCAAACAGGGAGCAGCTGCTATCTGGAGTGTACAGCTTTGGGACTGCAGAAGAACTTCTCACCTTGGTTGAAACTTCTGCAATCAAGTTTTGCTTGTTTGGGTCTGCAAACTCCACAGGCTGACCTTCAAATTCAATCTTCCCAAGCAGGGTGCCCTGTGGAAATACACCAGTAAACAACAAAGCAGGAGCAAAGAAGAAGCTGTGAACACTGGGACAAGGTGCTGACAGGCACAGCAACTGGAACAGCTGCTTGGAGGTGGTTTCTTAGCATCTGATAACCCTTTCCAGCCTCTTCAGAAGCTGGTGAGCCCTCCTCGGTATCATGACTCTGTTTAAAACCCCTCATTCAGGGAAGAATGCTATTGACAGCAGCAAGATTTGTTAACAGGCAGTTTGGCAAGCTGTCTGGTGACAGTACCATGGGGTGACTTCCAAGAGGATCAGAATCCCCAGGTAACTGCTCTGTAGACTTGAGAATAATCCATAAGGCACTGTGAAGCTTTTTTTGGATTTGGAAACCCAGTGTGAGGTCTTCAGCCACCTCCTGTGGATAGCTGCAAGGCAGCAGAGCTGTGTGGGAGGCAGCTCAGCACAGCTGTTTAATGAATAAACTGTTTAAAAAGAAACCACAATAAAACACCTCCAGCAAGCTTGACTCTGGTGCTGTTACCCCTCACAGAAGGCAGAGCACCCTTGCTCTGCCAGCAGCGCATCCTCCTCACAGGTTCATAGGATCAGAGGATGTTAGGGCTTGGAAGGGACTTCTGGAGATACAATACAATGCAATGCAATACAATACAATAAATCCGGGTTGGAAGAGACCTTCAAGATCATCCTGTCCAACCTATCAACCAATCCAACCCACCCAAACAACTGAACCATGGCACCAAGCACCCCATCAAGTCTCCTCCTGAACACCTCCAATGGTGACTCCACCACCTCCCGGGCAGCCCATTCCAGTGGGCAATCACTCTCTCTGTATAGAACTTCCTCCTAACATCCAGCCTAAACCTGCCCTGGCGCAGCCTGAGACTGTGTCCTCTTGTTCTGGTGCTGGCTGCCTGGGAGAAGAGACCAACCTCTGCCTGGCTACAATCTCCCTTCAGGTAGTTGTAGAGAGCAATAAGGTCACCCCTGAGTCTCCTCCTCTCCAGGCTAAGCAACCCCAGCTCCCTCAGCCTCTCCTCACAGGGCTGTCTTCCAAACCCCTCACCAACTTCGTTGCCCTTCTCTGGACACCTTCCAGCAAGTCAACCTCCTTCCTAAACTGAGGGGCCCAGAACTGGACACAGGACTCAAGGTGTGGCCTAACCAGTGTAGTGGACAGGGGCAGAAAGACCTCCCTGCTCCTGCTGGCCACACTCTTCCTGATGCAGGCCAGGATGCCATTGGCCTTCTTGGCTGCCTGGGCACACTGCAGGCTCATGTTCAGCCTCCCATCAACCAGGACCCCCAGGTCCCTCTCTGCCTAGCCGCTCTCCAGCCACTCTGACCCCAGCCTGTAGCACTGCCTGGGGTTGCTGTGGCCAATGTGCAGCACCTGGCACTTGGATGTGTTCAATCTCCTGCCCTTGGCCTCTGCCCATCTGTCCAGCCTGTCAAGGTCCCTCTGCAAAGCCTCTCTGCCCTCCAGCAGATCAACTCCTGCCCCCAGGTTGATGTCATCTGCAAATTTACTGATGATGGATTCAATGCCCTCATCCAGATCATCAATAATCTTCTAGTCCAACCCTCCCTGTGGCACAGTTGGTAGCACATAAGACTCTTACTGGGAAGGTCGTGAGTTCAAGCCTGCAGTGGGCAGGAGTGTTCTCCCTGGGCCAGGGGAAGTTTAGGCTCGAGGTGAGGAGAAAGTTCTTCACCGAGAGAGTAAATGCCCGTGGCACTTGGTGCCATGGTCTAGTCATGGGGTCTGTGGTGACAGGTTGGACTCGATGATCTTCAAGGTCTCTTCCAACTTTAGTGGTACTGTGATACTGTGATAGAATCCAGCACAGGTCACACAGGAACACATACAGACAGGGCTAGAAAGCCTCCAGAGAAGGAGTCTCCACAACCTCTCTGGGCAGCCTCTTCCAGTGCTCTGTGAGCCTCACAGTGAAGAAGTTCCTCCTCATGGTGAGGTGGAACCTCCTGTGCTGTAGTTTCCATCCATTTCCCCTGGTCCTTTCACAGGGTGCAACTGAGCAGAGCCTGTCCCCTGCCTCTTGACCCCCAGGCCTCAGCTATTGATAGACATTGATCAGATCCCCTCTCAGCCTTCTCTTCTCCAGACTAAACAGCCCCAGGGCTCTCAGCCTCTCCTCACCAGGCAATGCTCCAGTCCCTTCAGCATCCTTGGAGCCCTCCTGTTCATTAAATTTCTCAGTGGAAAAATCCCTGCTATGGTTTTGTCCCACTACTGGAATAAGCACTGGAACAGGCTGCCCAGAGAGGTTGTGGACTCTTCTCCAGAGCCTTTCCAGCCCTGTCTGGATGTGTTCCTGTGTGACCTGTGCTCGATTCTATGGTCCTGCTCTGGCAGGAGGTTGGTCTGGAAGGTCTCCAGAGGTTCCTTCCAACCCCTAACATCCTCTGACCCTATGATAAACCAGAATCTCTCAGTACCAGTATGAAGGACATTATTACCACACAGTGCTAAGTTAGAGCAAATATTCACTCTGGATGCTGATCCACTGAGCAGTGTGCCTTAAGAAAGCAGAACACTTATTGCCATTCCTATGGTGTAGAGCTGCACTTGTCTGCTGTCTGTGTGAGTGAGACACCACCCTGGCTTCCCACAAGAATTCATCTCTACAGCTCTGTTCAAGCTGTGTTTACAAGCAGAAGTACAATCTACTATGGAATGCAATGAATATGTACAAAATATACAGAATTTATAATATATAGAGTTATTAAATATTAAGAAACAGCACAAGAACCCCCCTGGTCTTTGAAGCTACTAGCTTCTCCTTCCACACTTACATAGAACAGAATACCCAGAGCAGATCCAGGGAGAGGCAGCTCCCTGGGATCAGGGCATTGCCTCCCCTGTACAGAAGACACAAGGCCTTTGGAGGAGCACAAGGATGTAAGCAGCTTCTGAGGTCAAGGCAGCCCAGCAGCAGCATTGCTACCCCAAGGTTTGCTCTGTTGTCAGGGAAAGGCCCCAGAAATAGCAAAGTTAATGCAGCTGGATCAGGAGAAGCAGATCTTACCTTGCCACGAATTAATTTGGAGAGCATTCTGGTATCAATCCCATAGAGTGCAGGCACCTGGAAATAAAAACACAAGAGAAGAACAAGTTAGAGAGCAAGCAGCTAAGACAGCAGAGAACAAGACAGAGGAAGACAGAAGACAGATGGCTTGGCTGAGAAGGTGATGTCCTTGTTTAAGGAGCTATGGCTCTCAGTAACACTAATGTCAAGGCTGCCTCGCTTCCAGCTCTTCCCTTCTCCCTGCTGCCACCCATAAGTACCTTAGTTCTCCAAACCATAGGCTCATGGAGTGGTTTGGGATGGAAGGGACCTTTAAAGGACACCTAGTCCAAAGTCTGGTTTCTTCACTAAAAAAGCACAATGACACATTCATCATTGGAATGTGCTGCCCAGGGAGGTGGTGGAGCCACCGTCCCTGGAGGTGTTCAAGAGGGGATTGGATGTGGCACTTGGTGCCATGGTCTAGTCATGAGGTCTGTGGTGACAGGTTGGACTGGATGATCTCTGAGGTCTCTTCCAACCTTGATGATACTGTGAAAGAATTTCTGTGGCAAATATCTGTCTCACTTCTGAGCCCTGTTTTGCTTTGCTTGTGAGTACCTAACTTTGCCAGCCATCAGAAAGGGCAGTGGCAGTCTACTGACACATCCTTGACTCCCACAGCTTCAAGGCATTAGGGTTCTGGCAGCTAAGACCCCTTGAGGTTATTACGTGGCAACCACCAGGAGCAGCAATACATTTGCTGAGAGAATAGAAGCACACAGGATCACACAGGATGACACAGAATCAACCAGGTTGGAAGAGACCTCCAAGTCCAACTGACCACCCAACCATAACTAATCAACCAGACCATGGCACTGAGTGCCTCATTCAGGCTTTGTTTAAACACCTCCAGGGATGTCGACCTCACCACCTCCCTGGGCAGCACATCCCAATGGCCAATCTCTCTTTCTGGGAAGAACTTCTTTCTAAGATCAAGCCTAAACTTCCTCCTGCACAGCTTGAGACTGTGTCCTCTTGTTCTGGTGCTGGTTGCCTGGGAGAAGAGACCAACCCCCACCTGGCTACAACCTTCCTTCGGGGAGTTGTAGAGAGCAGGAAGGTCTCCCCTGAGCCTCCTCTTCTCCAGGCTAAGCAACCCCAGCTCCCTCAGCCTCTCCTCACAGGCATGTGCCCCAGACCCCTCCCCAGCCTCGTGCTCCAGACCCCTCCCCAGCCTTCTTGCCTTTCTCTGGACACCTTCCAGCATATCAATATCTTTCCTAAACTGAGGGACCCAGAACTGGACACAGGACTCAAGGTGTGGCCTAACCAGTGCTGAGCACAGGGCAGAATTACTTCCCTCCTCCTGCTGGCCACACTATTGCTGATCCAGGCCAGGATGCCATTGGCTTTCTTGGCTACCTGTGCACACTGCTGGCTCATGTTCAGCCTACTATCAACCAGAACCTCAGGGGCCCTTTCTGATGGAGAACCAACATTTAATTAACAATCCTTCTGGCCAGAGCTTGCAAATACCATTGCACCCTGAAAAAAGAGACATAGATGAAGAGTCAGGGAATGAAGGATCACAGAGTGAGCCCAATACAGACTGGTGAAGACATCTGAGGAGAAAAGTGGTTGGCAGCTCAAAGCCAGCAGTCTTTTCCCCTACTCCCACACTTCCAGGTCTGTTGCCATGAAGCAGTTACCCCTAGACTGCTCACCTGTTCTTCCTGCAGCCACTCTCCCAGGCTCCGGACAGCCTGCCAGTGGCTGTACTTGCTGCTGTAGTCCAGCACCAGCAGCCCTGAAACCTGCAGAGAGGAGAGATGCAATTTGCCACTGAAGGAGCACCCTGGACTGGCTGTGGTAGGTTGGAATTACCCCAAATTGTCAGACCAGCTCAGCTGGAAAGCAAATGAAGCTCTATTTACAAGCAGAGTGCAATCTAGAGGTATGGGATGCAAAGAATATGTACCAAATAGCCAATATTTACAGGTATTTACAAACAACACCAGCACCCCCCTGGACAAAGCCAGGGGGCTACCAACAGTCTCCCCCTCCCTGCTCCCTTCTCCCACTCTATACAATGTAAGAGAGAGAGGGAAGAGCAGAGGAGCTGTTAGTACTTAGCCACAATGAAGAAACACAGCCAAGGTCAGCAAGCCAGCAGAACCAACCTCTTAGTATCTGCTAGAGCAAAGGAAGTTGAAAAGAGGGAGAGTTGGTGTCCATAACTGACTTTATATCAGTTATCACACCAAAGGGATTATTTGGGACCTTATCATTATTTTCCCTTTACATCCAATGGTAATTTATTTACATTCTGTCACTTTTCTACTCAATCCATGGAATATTTTCCTAGGCACAGCCTCAAACTGTCACACTGGGCCCAGGACCTTCTGAGCTTTCACTCTTCATTCCCTGCAAACTGGATCATAGACAGGACACAAGGCTTGGCAGACATGGTGTGGCTGCTCTTAGGTAACAGAAGGACAGCAAAGCTGAGACTTCACAGGTGGGATGCACAGAACACAAACCCAGCAAAGGGGTAAAGTCCTCATCCTCTCTCATGAATGTACCTGGGTCCTTTTAATCACAGAATGGTGTTGGAAGGGACCTCTGGAGATCATCTAGTGCCACCCCTCTGCTAAAGCAGCTTCACCTAGAGCTGGATGCACAGGATCATGTCCAGGGAGGGCTGGAAAGTCTCTAAAGAAGGAGACTCCACAACCTCTCTGGGCAGCCTGTTCCAGTGCTCTGTGACCCTCACAGTGAGCAGCTCTTCTTCATATTGCACTGGAACTACTTGTGCCCTAGTTTGTGTCCATTGCCCTTTGTCCTATCACAGGGCATCACTGCATAGAGTCTGGCCCCATCCTCTTGACACCTGCCTTTCAAATACTGATAGACATTGATCAGATCCCCTCTCAGCCTTCCCTTCTCCAGACTAAACAGCCCCAGGGCTCTCAGTCTCACTTCACAGGGGAGATGCTCAAGTCCCCTAATCATCCCTCGTGGCTCTTTGTTGGGATGTCTCCAGCAGTTCCCTGTCCCTCTTGAACTGAAGAGCTCAGAACTGGACACAGTCCATCAGATGTGGCCTCAGTAAGGCAGATCAGATGGGCAGAAGAAGCTCCCTCATCACAGGGCACCCAAAACTGAGAGAGGAATGTGACTTCCAGGTACCAAAAGCTGCAAGCTGCATTGACCCAAGAAAGCACTGCTCATTAGAAAGGAAATGGAGATTTAAAAGAAAACAAAAGGTGCTTTTTTTTATTCAATATTTTGGTTAAGAAAGCTTTTCACTTTTTAAGTGACATTTCATTTCAGAAGTCATCTCCATTCTCCAGCAGAGTTAGATAGCTTATAAAGGAGTCATTTCCCCTCAAGAGAATAAAAAGCCTTTCACTGGCTCTGCAATTTCACGGGCTTGTTTCATTTTCCAGCGCTGCATGGCCACAGCCCTGCTCCTAGCCAATATCCCAGTGTCTACCCAGACTTTCCAAAAGCCTTTAGCACCATTTCCCACAGAACCCTCATGGACAAACTGGCTGCTCATGGCCTGGCTGAGCAATGCTCTGCTGGATACAGCACTGCCTGGGTGAAAGGGCCCAAAGAGTGGTGGTCAGGGGAGTTAAACCCAGCTGGCAGCCAGGCACCAGTGGTGTTCCTCAGGGCTCAGTGTTGGGACCATTGCTGTTTAACATCTTGATTGATGACCTTGATGAAGACACAGAGTGTGTCAGCAGTGAGTTCACAGATGACACCAAGGGAGGTGGCAGTGTTGATCTGCACCAGGGCAGGGAGGCTCTACACAGGGACTTGGATAGCTTGGATCCATGGCTAACATTAACAGGAGGAGCTTCAACAAGGCCAAGTGCCAGGGCCTGCACTTGGTGCACAACAGCCCCAAGCAATGCTACAGGCTTGGGGCAGTGTGGCTGGAAAGCTGCCTGGCAGAAAGGGACCTGGGGGTGCTAAGGGACAAGCAGCTGAAGAGGAGCCAGCAGTGTGCCCAGCTGGCCAAGAAAGCCAAAGGCATCCTGGCTGGGATTAGAAATGCTGTGTCCAGCAGCAGCAGGGAGAGGATTGTCCCCTGGTGCTCAGCTCTGGGGAGGCCACACCTCGAGTGCTGTGTCCAGGTTTGGGCACCTCAAGACAAGAGAGATGTGGAGGGGCTGGAGCCAGGGCAGAGGAGGGCAAGGAAGCTGGGAAGGGCCTGAAGAAGAAATCTGATGAAGAGCATTGAAGGAGCTGGGAAGGGTTAGTTTGAAGCAGAGGAGGCTGAGGGGAGACCTCCTGGCTCTCTACAGCTCCCTGCAAGGAGGTTGTGGAGAGCTTGGTGCTGGTCTCTTCTCACAGGTCATTAGCCATAGAAGAAGAGGGTAGAGCCTCAAGCTGCAGCAGGGCAGGTTCAGACTGGACAGGAGGAAGAATTTTTTCCCATCAAGAGTGGTCAGGGCTTGGAATGTGCTGCCCAGGGAGGTGGTGGAGTCCCCAAGGCTGGATGTGTTTCAAGGCGTTTTGGACTGTGGTGCTGGGGCTGTGGTTCAGGGGTGATCCTTGTAGAGTAGGGTTCTGGGTTGGACTTGGTGATCCTGAGGGTCTTTTCCAACCTCAATGTTTTGGTGATTCCGTGATTTATGAAATCCTGGTTCCTGTACTAGTACCTGTGGCCTTCTCCCCTGTCACCTCTCTGTGGTAGTACAGGCATAAAGAGAAAAGTGTCAGCACACAGAAGCTTCTCATTCTCATTGACATTTGGTCTCTCTGTGGTAATCAGTCCTAAGCAAATACAGATGAGTATGAGGCAGAAGGGAACATGGGAAAATAGGACAGCAGCTCTCTAAACTTGCAGCAGGTCTGTCACTGATGGGAAACATAGCACTTCCAGAGAGTAGATGTCCTGGTATAGAAATCAAGATAGATTACCTGCTGCCACTTTGCTCTGCTCTGCTGAGATCTCACCTGCAGAGCTGTGTACAGGTCTGGAGCCCTCAACACAGGGAGGACATGGACCTGATGGAGAGGGTCCAGAGGAGGGCACAAAAATGCTCAGGGCTTGGAGCAGCTCTGCTCTGAGGACAGGCTGAGGGAGCTGGGGGTGTTCAGCCTGCAGAAGAGAAGGCTCCAGGGACACCTAAGAGCAACCTGCCAGGACCTCGAGGGGGCTACAAGAAGGCTGCAGAGAGACTGTTTGCAAAGGCCTGCAGGGACAGGACCAGGGGCAATGGCTTCAAAGTAGAGCAGAGCAGATTGAGATTGGATGTGAGGAAGAAGTTCTGCATCATGAGGGTGGTGGAACACTGGAATAGATCTCCCAGGGAGGTGGTTGAGGTCCCATCCCTGGAGATATTGAAGGTGAGGCTGGAGAGGGCTCTGGGCAACCTGATCTAGTTGGGGATGTCCCTGCTGCCTGCAGAAGGGTTGGACTGGATGAGCTTTGGAGGTCCCTTATGGCCTGGACCATGCTGTGATTCTATGTTTTTATGGCTACCATTCCTCCAATGGACAATGTCCATCAGAAAAAGAAAAGTTGAATATTATTGATTCCTAACTCTTGTGAGGGTTCCAGCTAGCTCTTCTGCACACACAGGGAGCACACTCAGGCTGCTAGCACCACCCTTTGCCCTGCATCTCCCACTGTTACCTTGATCCCATCAGACTCCAGGAACCTCCTGAGGCCCATTTCATCCAAAGCAGCTGTGTCAGGCACTCCACCATTCCCAACTATGGGGTTAGCCAATGTGAGAATCTGTCCTTTGTAGCTGGGATCTGTCAATGCTTCAGTGTATCTAGATGAAGAAGAGACAGAAGAAAAGTACATTGGGCTGGAGTTGAGAGGAAAACAAAAGAAGGCAGTAAAAAACAAGACAGATTTCAATTCCCCACATGGCAAAGAGACAGAAATGGTACTCGGGTGAAAGCATTCTTGGTGTAAAAGCAACCCCACCTCTGCATCTGCCCTGACTTTGCCAACTGTGACTAAACAATTGGCACTGAGAACGAGGAAAGGCTTTGACTTCTCATGTTTGACTGAAGCTGCTGGCAAACTCAGCCTCCTTGTGGTTGAATGTAAGGGCTACAACTCCACAAAGTGCAGAGTGATCAGAGAGCTGCAGTAAGCTCATGGAGTATCACTTGACCTCCAGACAGCAGCCAGGGCTTGGTGACTCCCTGGGTACATCACAAAGGCAGTGCTTTACCATTGCTGTATCCTTTCTCCTCTGCAGTGCAGGGTGGTGGAGTCAGCATCCCTGGAGGTGTTCAAGAGGGGATTGGACGTGGCTCTTGGTGCCATGGTTTAGTAGTCATGAGGTCTTGGGTGACAGGCTGGACTTGATGATCCTTGAGGTCTCTTCCAACCTTATTGATTCTATGATTCTATGACTGTCTCAGCAGAGTGGAGCAGAGGGGGAGAATCCCCTCCCTGGCCCTGCTGGCCACACTTCTCTTGCTGCAGCCCAGGCTCTGCTTGGCTTTCTGGGCTGCAAGTGCTCACTGCTGGCTCCTGTCCAGCTTCTCACCCCCCAGCACCCCCAGGTCCTTTTCTTCAGGGCTTCTCTCAAGCCAGTCCCTGCCCAGCCTATATCAGTGCCTGGCATTGCCCTGACCCAGGATGCAGGACCAGATGCATCACCAAGAGCCAATTCAAAGGCTGGTCTACATGTCCGTGCTCCTAATTCTTCAGGCACAGTCCTCCCTTTTCACCCCTTATCTGCTGCACACTGCTGCAGCAATCCATCAAACAACTGCTGTCTTTCAACCCCAAAGGCAGCTGGCATTTGGGTACAGATGAACTTATCCACACAAACATTTAGCCAAACGCATCAAGGCACTTCAGGATGAATCTACCCTATCCAAAACACAATTTGTTGTTGTCATTACTGTCTAAACAATAGGTAATTGGCAACTCCAGTCACCCAGCAGCCACAAGAGAGAGTTTTATGGAGCATCAGACTGACTGCCAGAAGATTAATTGTCAGGTATTGGGAAACGCTTCAGAACAACCCACACTGGGTGCAGGCAGATATGGACCAGGCAGCACAGCAGGCAGCTCTGAGAAATGGCATATCCAACCAACAATGGCCATGAAAGATGTGCAGGGAATCTTCTGCTGCCCACATCTCCCCTTCCTGCTGCAGGTGAACAGCCAGACAAAGTGCAGTGTGGTCACAGCCCTGCAGTGAGCACATGCACGCTCACCATTGCTCTCTCTTTCCCAGGCAGCTGGATGTGCTTCCAAAAGCATCTGCCCTGACTTTGCCATCTGTGATTAAATATTAGACACTGAGAACAAGGAAAGGCTTTGGCTTAGAATCATAGAATCACAGAATGGTCTGGGTTGGAAGGGACCTCCAAAGACCATCCAGTCCAACCCCTCTGCAATCAGCAGGGACATCCCCAACTAGATCAGGTTGCCCAGGCATGGGGCCTCAACCACTCCCTGGAAAGCTGTTCCAGTGTTCCACCACCCTCATGGTGCAGAACTTGTTCCACACATCCAATCCAAAGCTGCTCTGCTCTAGTTTGAAACCACTGCCCCTGGTCCTGTCCCTGCAGGCCTTTGCAAACAGTCTCTCTGCAGCCTTCTTGCAGCCCCTTCAGGTCCTGGCAGGCTGCTCTTAGGTCTCCCTGGAGCCTTCTCTTCTCCAGGCTGAACACCCCAGCTCCCTCAGCCTGTCCTTGGAGCAGAGCTGCTCCAACCCTCTGATCATACTCATGGCTCTCATTTGGACCTCTCCATCAGGTCCATGTCCTTCCTGTGTTGAGGACTCCAGCCCTGCAACAGCACTGCAGGTGAGGTCTCAGCAGAGCAGACCAGAGTGGCAGAATCCAGCTCTCTGGCTCTGCTGGCAATGCTGCTTTGGATGCAGCCCAGGCTGCCCTTGGCCTTCTGTGCTGCAAGCTCACACTGCCTGCTCCTCTCCAGCTTCTCCTCCACCAGCACCCCCAAGTCCTTTTCCTCAGGGCTGCTTCCTATCCCCTCCTCCCCCAGCCTGTACTGACAGTGAGGACTGTTCCAGTCCAGGTGCAGGACCCTGCACTTGCTCTTGTTGAGCCTCCTGAGGCTCCCCTGGGCACCACCTCTGCAGCCTGTCCAGTCCCTTCTGGATGCCATCCTGTCCCTGTGGTGTACTAACAGCACCACTCAGCTTGGTGTCATCTGCACCCTGCTGATGGTGCCTGGATCCTGCTGTCTGTAGCACTGATAGAAATATTAAACAGCACAGTAGAGCACAGACCCCTGAGGGCCTCCTCTGTCTCCATCTGGTCTTGGAGCCACTGAACATCATCCTCTGGATGCAACCATCCAGCCAATTCTTTACCCAATGAACAATCCTTCTCATGTTTGATTTAAGAAAACCACAGGGGCTGCTGGCAAACTCAGCCTCCTTGTGACTGAAGATAAAGGAAACAACTCCACCAAGCACAGACTGATCACAGAGCCACTGTAAGCTCTCGGAGTATCACTTGGCCTCCAGGCAACAGCCAGGGCTTGGTCATTCTTTGTAAATTACAGAGCTTTGCTAATTACAAAGCTGCTGTAAGAAACCTTTGCCTGCTATTTGTAATCAGCAAACAAGGACAGAGAGCTTTGGCTGGGGGATGGAGGCTCAGCTCTGCTGGGAGATGCAATGATGCCCTTTAAGCACAACTCATTGTGGAGCACAGAGGAGCAGATGGGAACAGGGGCTCCAAAGATGCTGCAAGGTCTAATCCTTGTTGTGCCTGCCCAGAAGCCTGCTTGATTCCAGTCAATTCCTATCAATCAGTTCTCTTGCTAGAATACCAAGGGAAACACAAACACAGAGACTTAGTGGAGGCAAATGCGTTTCCTGAGCTGTTTCCAGCATGGGGATATTTTATGGGTTGTAATTCTTTCTTCTTTCTTAATTGAAAATCCCCTTCCTTTCTATTTGGCCATGCACCTAACAGATGGCTGCAACACTAGGATTATTTTTGTCTTGAGCAAATGGTTCAGAAAAGTTAATCTTCCTGCCTTTCTAATGAAACATTCAACGTTGCAGCCACAGAACAATGTTCTTTGCCCTCTCTTCCAGCGTAATATGACAACATTCCAGCCAGCTTGAGCTCCCTCAGGCCTGGAAGCTGCACACACATACAGTGTTTTGGCTTCCAGTTCTAGGACACTAATAGAATCCTAGAATCATTGAATCACAGAATCAGGGAATCAGAGAATTAGAGAATCAGAATCATAGAGTAATAGAATCATAAAACAGTCTGGGTTGGAAGGGACCTCCAAGGGTCATCCAGTCCCAGCCCTCTGCAGTCAGCAGGGACATCCCCAACTAGATCAGGTTGCCCACAGCCCTCTCCAGCCTCACCTTCAATATCTCCAGGGATGGGACCTCAACCACCTCCCTGGGAAAGCTGTTCCAGTGTTCCACCATGCCAATGGTGCAGAACTTGTTCCTCACATCCAATCTCAATCTGCTCTGCTCTAGATTGAAGCCATTCTCCCTCATCCTGTCCCTGCAGGTCTTTGCAAACAGTCTCTCTGCAGCCTTCTTGTAGCCCTTCAGGTCCTGGCAGGTTGCTCTTAGGTCTCCCTGGAGCCTTCTCTTCTGCAGGCTGAACACCCCCAGCTCCCTCAGCCTGTCCTCAGAGCAGAGCTGCTCCAACCCCCTGAGCATTTTTGCGGCCTCCTATGGACACTCTCCATCAGGTCCATGCCCTTCCTAATCAGTATGTGCAAGCAGAGCTGAGCAGTCAAGGAGCAGAGCAGCAGATTAATCCTCCCAGCAGAAAGCCCAAGCTGACCCCACTCAGCATCCAGACACATTCACTTCACAGAAAACAGTGTTCTGAGGCTTCACAGTAGCCATGACAAAATCACCATCCCCTGTTCACAGGCTCAAGGATGTCAAGGTTTGGAAGGGACCCAAAGAGATCATGAGTCAAAGCCCCCTGCCAGAGCAGGACCATACAATTTAGCTCAGGTCACAAAGGAATGCATCCAGAGGGGCCTTGAAAGTCTCCAGAGAAGGAGACTCCACTACCTCTCTAGGCAGCCTGTTCCAGGGCTCTGGGACCCTCACAGTAAAGAAGCTCCCCCTTATGCTGAGGTGGAACCTCCTGTGTTGCAGCTTACATCCATTGCTCCTTGTCCTAGCACAGGGAGCAAGTGAGCAGAGCCTGTCCCCTGCCTCCTGAACCCCAGCCCTCAGATATTGATAGACATTGATCAGATCCCCTCTAAGTCTTCTCCTCTGCAGACTAAACAGCCCCAGGTCCCTCAGCCTCTCCTCATCAGGCAGTGCTCCAGTCCCCTTATCAACCTCATAGCCCTCTGCTGGACCCTCTCCAGCAGATCCCTGTCCCTCTTAAACTGGGGGGCCCAAAACTGTTAGCCTCTTGCTCCCTATCCTGACAAACTGCTTTGTGCCCAGCGAGCCTCTACACAGCCCCAGCCCTGATCACCTCCTTCCCATGAGCACTCAGCCTCTTGCAGCATCCATGAAAAGAGGTAGCTGGGATGCTCTGTGTTCCTCATCTCTGTGCTCAGAAGCACCAGGCAGAGCTTTCAGCATTTCTTTCACTGCACAGCAAAGCACTGGGCTTCTAGCAAATGTTTATGACCTGCAACAATGGAATTTTTTCAGGCCAGGCTGGATGTGGCTGTGAGCAACCTGCTCCACTGTGAGGTGTCCTTGGCCATGGCAGGGGGGGTGGACCTGGATGAGGTCCTTTCCAACCCTGACAATTCTATGGTCCTATGATTGTATGAATGCTGTAAACTCTTCCTGTTCTCTGAATCAACAAAAGCCATGTTCTTGGAGGCTGCTCTGAAGATACAGCCCTAAGCATTTTGAATGTTCCCTTCATATCCACATGCTGCCCAGAAGAGAACTCTCCTTCAGAGGAATACTCTCCACATCACCAGGAGATGAGCAAGCACAGCCTCTGCTGCCAGAGTTAACATGTGGGGAGGAAATGAAACCATCAGGTCCTCCTTGACTCCTGTGATGTGACAAGATTTATTGCCCATGCTCTATCACCCAGAAGAGAACTCTGGTGCCCTCCATCACTCTGATCTACATTAAACAGTTGCTTGTTGGCAGGCACATTAACATAGCCAGTAATTAGTGCTGTCAAAAAACTTAACTAATTGCCTCCCAATCAAAAATTCTGCAAACAGATACCCCTCTGCAGCAATTTAACATGCTCACCAATGAGATCATTTGAAAACTCATCCTGTGAGTTTCTCCAAAGGAGAGCAGAATTTGAGGAATGGAAGGCAGCTGGGCAAAGACAGCTATAAATGACTGCAGAGACAACTCAAGCACCAACAACCTCACAGCTGGCTTGAGAGCAGCCCTAAAGAAAAGGCCTTGGGGGTGCTGGGGGAGGAGAAGCTCAACAGGAGCCAGCAGTGAGCACTTGCAGCCCAGAGAGCCAAGCACAGCCTGGGCTGCAGCAAGAGAAGGGTGGCCAGCAGGGCCAGGGAGGGGATTCTCCCCCTCTGCTCCGCTGTGCTGAGACCCCACCTGGAGCTCTGTGTCCAGCTCTGGAGCCTCTATTCCATGAAGGCTCTGGAGGTGCTGGAAGGTGTCCAGAGAAGGGCCACGAGGATGAGCAGAGGGCTGTAGCCTCCCTGCTCTGGAGACAGACTGAGGAGGTGGGGCTGTTCAGTCTGGAGAAGAGAAGGCTGTGAGGAGACCTTCTTGTGGCCTTCCAGTATCTGAAGGGAGCTACAGGAAAGCTGGGGAGGGACTTTTTAGGGTGTCAGGGAATGATAGGACTGGGAGAGGTGAAGCAAAATTAGAAGTGAGTAGATTCAGATTGGATGTCAGGAAGAAGCTCTTCTCCATGAGGGTGATGAGACCCTGGCACAAGTTGCCCAGGGAGGTGGTAGAAGCCTCATCCCTGGAGGTTTTGAAGACCTGGCCGGAAGTGGCTGTGAGCAAGCTGCTGTAGTGTGAGGTGTCCCTGCCCATGGCAGGGGATTGGAACTGGATGATCCTTGAGGTCCCTTCCAGTCCTGACAATTCTATGATTCTGAGATAATTTAACTGCAGCCATTGCTGAGTCAGAGCAGAGGAGCTGTCTTTGTGGTCCTTCAGAACCCCATCAAATACAGAGGTTTGTAGCATCTGCTGCTTGTCTTCCCAGTGCAACTTTGTAAATCTCAAGTTTCCCAACCTATTCATCTATATGACCCTCATGACATTCGTAGTATCATGCCTCCCCAGCTTTGCTGTAGCCCCCTTCAGATACTGGAAGGCCACAAGAAAGTCTCCTGAGTGCCTTCTCTTCTCCACACTGCCCCAACTCCCTCAGTCTGTCTCCAGGGCAGAGCAGCTCCAGCCCTCTGCTCATCCTCGTGGCCCTTCTCTGGACACCTTCCAGCACCTCCAGAGCCTTCCTGGCACAGAGGCTTCAGAATTGGACACAGAGCTCCAGGTGGGGTCTCAGCAGAGTGGAGCAGAGGGGGAGAATCCCCTCCCTGGCCCTGCTGGCCACACTTCTCTTGCTGCAGCCCAGGCTCTGCTTGGCTCTCTGGGCTACAAGTGCACACTGAGTGGAAGTGATCAGATTCCTACACAAGGATCTCAGTCATGATTAGTCACATCAGTCTTTAAAGTTGCTCATCACCACAAATGCTCTGACAGAGGAGGATTGGCTGAGGGCTCTTTATTACCTGCTTCTCTGTATGCCTACCCTGGAGTGTTTCCTCATAGCAAACGCTCCGTGCTTGGATCAGGACCCTATAAGCTTGGCAAAAGAAGCTTTCACACTTCAACAAGCTGCCAGAGACCTTGTGGTGCTCTTATCTTATTTTCTTTTGCCTTACCCACACAGCCCAGTGTTGAATACGACTTCCCCTGCCGTGGAGGATGGATGGCCAAAAGAGTAGCCTTTCATCTTCGTCCCATCTTCCAGCACCAAGCTGGCTGTCTGTACCTGGAGAACAGCACAGAAAGAGACTCAGACAGGGGAGGAAAAGGCTTTGTTTTCACACGAGTCTGACCTAGGACAGCTGCCTTTCACACCTCATGCTCTAAGTCTTCCTGCCCCTCTCCCATTCCCAGCTGCCAAGACACCTGCTCTCTTTTACCACTCTCCTGATGCTCTTTTTCTTTCTAACACTGTGGCAGTTTTATGTTGAGGCCTAAGAAAAATCCCCTAGGAAATAGTAGAAAGGGAAATACATTACCACTGGATGGAAAAGGAAAATAATGATAAGGTCTAAACAATCACATTGCACACACTGGCCTTGCTAACTGCCATAAAGTTAGTTCCTCAAACTGTTCTGTCTCTCTTTCTCAGCTCCAGCTCTAGCTGATACTAGCTGGTGGCTTCTGCTTGGCTGTGCTGACCTGGGCTGCATTCTTTGTTGTGGCTAAGTAACTAACAAGCAACACCCTCTGCTTTTTCCTTTTCCCCTCTTTTCCTGGTACAAGGTAGGGGGGAGGGTGGGGGGAGGGCAAAGAAGGGGGAGCTATTGGTAGCCCCATGGTTTTATTCAAAGGGGGTCTCTGTGTTGATTATAAACTGTAAATACATATACAATACATACAATAAATAAATCCAGGTTGGAAGAGACCTTCAAGATCATTGTGTCAAACCAATCCAACCCACCTAAACAACTAGATCATGGCACCAAGCACCCCATCAAGTCTCCTCCTGAACACCTCCAATGATGGTGACTCCACCACCTCACTGGGCAGCACATCCCAACGGGCAATCACTCTTTCTGTATAGAACTTCCTCCTAACATCCAGTCTAAACCTCCCCTGGCACAGCCTGAGACTGTGTCCTCTTGTTCTGGTGTTGCCTGCCTGGGAAAAGAGACCAACCTCTGCCTGGCCACAATCACCCTTCAGGTAGTTGTAGAGAGCAATAAGGTCACCCCTGAGTCTCCTCCTCTCCAAGCTAAGCAACCCCAGCTCCCTCAGCCTCTCCTCACAGGGCTGTGTTCCAAACCCCTCACCAACTTTGTTGCCCTTCTCTGGACACCTTCCAGCAAGTCAACCTCCTTCCTACACTGAGGGGCCCAGAACTGGACACAGGACTCAAGGTGTGGCCTAACCAGTGCAGTGTACAGGGGCAGAATGACCTCCCTGCTCCTGCTGGCCACACTCTTCCTGATGCAGGCCAGGATGCCATTGGCCCTCTTGGCTGCCTGGGCACACTGCAGGCTCATGTTCAGCTTCCCATCAACCAGCACCCCCAGGTCCCTCTCTGCCTGGCCGCTCTCCAGCCACTCTGACCCCAGCCTGTAGCACTGCCTGGGGTTTCTGTGGCCAATGTGCAGCACCTGGCACTTGGCTGTGTTCAATCTCCTGCCCTTGGCCTCTGCCCATCTGTCCAGCCTGTCAAGGTCCCTCTGCAGAGCCTCTCTGCCCTCCAGCAGATCAACTCCTGCCCCCAGCTTGGTGTCGCCTGCAAATTTACTGATGATGGACTCAATGCCCTCATCCAGATCATCAAGAAAGATGTTGAAGAGCATGGGGCCCAGCACTGATCCCTGGGGCACACCACTAGTGACTGGCTGCCAGCTGGCTGTGGCACCATTCACCACCACTCTCTGGGCTCAGCCTCCAGCCAGTTCCTAACCCAGCTCAGAGTGCTGCTGTCCAGGCCATGGGCTGCCAGCTTGGCCAGCAGTTTGCTGTGGGGGACGGTGTCAAAGGCCTTGCTGAGGTCCAGGCAGACCACATCCACAGCCTGCCCCACATCCACCAGGCAGTCACCTGAGCATAGAAGGAGATCAGGTTGGTCAGGCAGGACCTGCCCTTCCTACAGCCATGCTGGCTAGACCTGAATCCGTGCTGGCTAGACCTGGCTAGATATATATCCAACTAGAGCTGGACAGGCTGAGAGCTGCCTGCAGGAAAACCTCATGGAGTTCAATAAGGACAAGTGCAAGATCCTGCATCTGGGGAAGAGTAACAGCAGGCACCAGGACAGGTTAGGGAATGCCCTGCTGGAGAGCAGCTCCATGGAGTGCTGGTGGACAGAAAATTCTGCATGGGACAGCAATGTGCCCTTGTGGTTAAGAGAACCAAGGGCATCCTGGGGTGCAGCAAGAAAGTGTGGCCAGTAGGGATGGGGAGTTTCTTCTCCCTCTCTGCTCTGCACTGCTGAGACCACACCTGCAATACTGTGTCCAGTTTGGGGCTCCCCAGTTCAAGAGAGACAGAGACCTGCTGCAGAGAGTCCAAGGGAGAGCCAGGAGGATGCTTAGGGGACTTGAGCATCTCTCCTGTGAAGAGAGACTGAGAGCCCTGGGGCTGTTTAGTCTGGAGAAGAGAAGGCTGAGAGGGGATCTGATCAATGTCTCTCAAGAGCTGAGGGCTGGGGGTCAAGTGGAGGGGGCCAAGCTCTTTTGGGTGCTGCACAGCAATAAGCCAAGGAACAATGAAGACAAACTTGAACAGAGAAAGTTTCATCTCAACATGAGGAGAAAATTCTTTCCAATGAGGGTGCCAGAGGCCTGGAGCAGGCTGCCCAGAGAGGTTGTGGAGTCTCCTTCTCTGGAGCCTGTCCAAACCCCAGCTGGATGCATTCCTGTGCAGACTGCCCTGGGTGATGCTGCTCTGGCAGGGGCGTTGGACTGGTCTCTTCCAACCTCTAATGTACTGTGGTACTGTGATCTGTGACAGTATCCTGACCCTCATTGTCTACATCCACCTTTTTATGGTTGACTGTGATCTTGTGGTACATTGTACATAGTCATTGCATTTCCTATTTCTAGATCTTAGTTCACTTGTAAATACAGCTTTGTTTGCTTCCAAACCCTTCTGAGCTAGTCTGGAGATTTACTTTGGGGGTGATTCTCCAAAGTCATGTAAGGGGAGGTGATTACCAAGCCCACCACAAACACTTAGTACACCTTTTGCTCCAAACAAGGGGAAGGCAGGTGGCAAAGCTCAGGGCAAGCAGAGCAGTGCTGATGTTCCTGTGGGATCACCCTTCTGTCCCCCTGTGTTCATTTCTTCCATGTTGGAATGTGCTGCCCAGGGAGGTGGTGGAGTCACCATCCCTGGAGGTGTTCAAGAGGGGATTGGACGTGGCACTTGGTGCCGTGGCTTAGTAGTCCTGAGGTGTTGGGTGACAGGTTGGACTTGATGATCTTTGAGGTCTTTTCCAACCTTATTGATTCAATGATTCTATGATTCCATTGTATCTTGCAGCTAGCCAGCATCATCAGTGTGGGGAAGGATTTGCCTCTCTCCTCAGTGTTTGCTCAAGGCTTGCTGCTGAGCATGCTGGATCTCCTCCAGCTCTGACCTTTGAGAGGTGTTTAGCTTCTCTTGCAACTGCACAGCTAAGCTGCTAATAAGAAGTTTGTGCTCAGCTGGACTGGTGTCAGACAGAAACACTCAAACATGACAGCTGTAGGACACAAGGAGAGAGGAGCTCAGTGCTCAGGCATACAGAAAGCAGACCTCTGAAAGGGACTTGGGGGTGCTGGTAGGGGAGAAGCTGGACATGAGCAGGCAGTGTGAGCTTGCAGCACAGAAGGCCCAAGGGCATCCTGGGCTGCATCCAAAGCAGCATTGCCAGCAGAGCCAGAGAGGTGATTCTGACACTTTGCTCTGCTCTGCTGAGACCTCACCTGCAGTGCTGTCTGCAGGGCTGGAGCCCTCAACACAGGAAGGACATGGACCTGATGGAGAGGGTCCAAATGAGAGCCATGAGAATGATCAGAGGGTTGGAGCAGCTCTGCTCCAAGGACAGGCTGAGGGAGCTGGGGGTGTTCAGCCTGCAGAAGAGAAGGCTCCAGGGAGACCTAAGAGCAGCCTGCCAGGACCTGAAGGGGCTACAAGTAGGTTGCAGAGAGACTGTTTGCAAAGGCCTGCAGGGACAGGACCAGGGGCAATGGCTTCAAACTAGAGCAAAGCAGATTTAGATTGGATGTTAGGAAGAAGCTCTGCACCATGAGGGTGGTGGAACACTGGAACAGCTTTCCCAGGAAGGTGGTTGAGGCTCCATCCCTGGAGATACTAAAGGTCAGGCTGTACAAGGCCCTGGGCAACCTGATCTAGTTGGGGATGTCCCTGCTGACTGCAGAGGGGTTTGGACTGGATGACCTTTGGAGGTCCCTTCCAACTGAAACCATTCTATGATTCTAAATTGTGCTGGAAGAGGTTGATGTGGTACAAGCAGCCTAGAGGACAGCCTCCCATAAAACCACACAACCCTCAGATTGTTGAGCAGAACAGAGTCCCAGGCTAACTGTGCCATTCCTTACAGGCTTCAGCACTGTTGCACAGCTTCAGGACAATGGGAGACAGAGAGAGAGACTCAGTGGTACAGCTGGGCCCTGGCACATACCAGACTAAGCACATCATCTTCTGCCTAAACTACACTAACCTGAACTAAACTGAAATGAACTAAACTAAACTATACTAACTAAACTAAACTGAACTGAATTGAACTAAATTAAGTTAAACTAAGCTAAACTGAACTAAACTTATCTAAAGTGAACTAAAATGAATTAACATGAACTAAACTGAAGTGAATTAAACTAAACTGAACTAAACTAAACTAGGATAAACTAAGCTAAACTAAGTTAAACTAAGCTAAACTGAACTAATTTAAAGTGAACTAAAGTGAACTAAATTAAAGTGAAATAATCTGAACTAAACTGAAATGAATGAAGCTAAACAGAACAAAACTGAAGTGAACTAAGCTAAGCTAAACTAAAGTGAACTAAACTGAAGTGAATGAAACTAAGCTGAAGTGAACTAAACTAATCTAAGCTAAACTAAGCTAAAATGAACTAAACTAAGTTAAACTAAAGTGAACTAAAGTGAACTAAAGGGAACTAATGTGAACTAAGCTAAATAGAACTAAACGAATCTAAGCAAAAGTGAACTAAATTAAACCTTTCTTGGCCTGTCCAGGCATTGGATTTGAAACCACTCAAGAATTACCATTCCTACCCAACAGCCCCAAGAAGTATATGGACAAGAGCAATGTCCAAAAGGGTTGGGAGATTCCTTCAGAGAGCAGGACCACTACCGGCATGCAAGAGAAGGAAGAGAGAAAGTCAAGATGGAAATAGATTTGCCAATGAGTTTCTGGGCTTTAAAGAATTCGGAGGATAAATCTTTTGGGCTTGGAGAAACTTCCACTTATGTCATGCAAGCACAGCTGCCTCCTGGCACAGAGCTGCCATCACAGGGATCAGAGGATGTTAGGGGATGGAAGGGACCTCTGGAGATCTTCCAGTCCAATCCCCCTGCCAGAGCAGGAGCAGAGAATCCAGCACAGGTCACACAGGAACACATCCAGACAGGGATGGAAAGGCTCCACAGAAGGAGACTCCACAACCTCTCTGGGCAGCCTCTTCCAGGGCTCTGTCACCCTCACAGTGAAGAAGTTCCTCCTCATGTTGAGGTGGAACCTCCTGTGCTGTACTTTCCATCCATTGCCCCTGGTCCTTTCACAGGGCACAAGTGAGCAGAGCATGTGCCCTCCTTTCCTTCCTGACAACCAGTCCTCAGATATAGATAGATATTGATGAGATCCCCTCTCAGTCTTCTCCTCTCCACTCTAAACTGCCCCAGGGCTTTCAGCTTCTCCTCACCAGGCAGGGCTCCAGTCCCTCCAGCATCCTTGGAGTCCTCCCTTGGACTCTCTCCAGCAGATCCCTGTCCCTCCTGAACTGGGGAGCCCAGAACTGGATGCAAGATTCCAGGTGAGGTCTCAGCAGAGCAGAGTAGAGTTGGAGGAGAACCTCCCTGGATCTGCTGGGGACACTCCTCTGCATGCACCCCAGGATCCCATTGGCCTTCTTGGCCACCAGGGCACATTGCTGTCCCCTGCAGAACTTGTTGTCCCCCAGCACTCCCAGGTCCTTCTCCTTGGGGCTGCTCTCCAGCAGATCCCCTCCCAACCTGTGCCCATCAGGGTGCCCATCTGTGCCAAAACCCGAGTGGCCTGCACCACAGGAGCTGTACCAAGCATGCCCACCAGGCAGCAGCTCTCACCATGATGTAAGTTCCTGTTGGGTTGTTTGGGGTCCTCTCTGCATCTGGGATGCTTTTAGCATTGTTTTTTTATTCTTTCCCTCTTTCATGTAAAACATCCAGGCATCTGCAAAATCTTCAGACATCATTTTCTGAATCCAGAAATGGGTAGATTGAGATTGGATGTTAGGAAGATGTTCTTCCCCATGAGGGTGGTGAGACACTGGAAGAGGTTGCCCAGGGAGGTGGTGGAAGCCTCATCCCTGGAGGATTTTAAGGCCAGGCTCTGGGCAACCTGCTCTAGTGGGAGATGTCCCTGGCCATGGCAGGGGTGTTGGAACTGGATGATCCTTGAGGTCCCTTCCAGCCCTGACAATTCTATGATTCTATGAGCTCCCCTCCACCTCAGACCAGCTTCCCTTCTCCACACCAAAGCAGCACATAAATCATATCTGCTGCACAGGAGCCTCTGTTGTGCTATTGGAGCCCCCACACAGCACTCAGGTAATGCAGAACATCCCTGAGCGACCATAAGCTACCCACAAGCTCAGCGATAGCAAGGGGCGGATGTTCAGATGTTTCCCTCCCTTACTTGATTTATTACTCTTAATTAAGTGCTGGTTTGTTTACTGAGCATTCCAGAAGCAATTATTCCTGCTTACATTTCCATATCCCTAAGCTGCCAGTCTACCTTGCCTGTTCAGTTTGGTTTGAATGTGAGAAGTGATTTACAGGCTGTGGAGAAGGGCAGTTGGCTCAGTCAGGGATTAGCTGGGAGAAGATTTCAGTTTCATAAAACCATCCAGCAAGAAATAGATGAATCCCCCAGAGCCTCTGTGAGGTCCTTTTGTCACCACCCTTCTCAAAAGCGTCTTCATGGAGTCTCAGATAAATCCCTGTTGCAGTCTCAACTAAAGTCACAGCCTCACAGGATGTTAGGGGATGGAAGGGACCTCTAGAGACCTTCCGGTCCAACCCCCCTGCCAGAGCAGGACCAGAGAATCCAGCACAGGTCACACAGGAACACATCCAGACAGGGATGGAAAGGCTCCAGAGAAGGAGGCTCCACAACCTCTCTGGGCAGCCTGTTCCAGTGCTCTGTGACCCTCACAGTGAAGAAGTTCCTTCTCACGTTGAGCTGGAACCTCCTGTGCTGTAGTTTCCATCCATTGCTCCTTGGCCTATCCCAGGGCACAAGTGAGCAGAGGCTGTCCCTGTCCCTTCCTTCCTGACCCCCAGCCCTCAGATATTGATAGACATTGATCAGATCCCCTCCTAGTCTCCATGCAGCACTTGTTTTGCACCAGCACTCCCAGGTCCTTCTCCTTGGGGCTGCTCTCCAGCAGATCCCCTCCCAGCCTCTACTGCTGCAGTTTCTTCTTCCTTCCCAGGTGCAGGACTCTGCACTTCTCCTTGTTGAATCTCATTAGGTTCCTCTGTGCCCAGCTCTCAGTCTGTCCAAGTCTCCAAATGGCCTCACAGCATTCAGGTGTCTCAGCCAAGCCTCCCAGCTTGGTATCATCAGCAAACCTGCTGAGCAGACTCTGGCTGTCTGTCCCCTCATCAATGTCATTGATGAAGATGTTGAGCAGGACTGGACCCAGCACTGATCCCTAGGGTTTTCTTCTGCCCACACCCTGCAGTGTGAGATACACCATTTGCAATTGGATTTCTCCTTCCTACATGGCAGTAGCTTTACTTTTAGCTTTCCCTCTCTGTGCTTAGGAGAAGATGGAGAGCTCATGGAGAGCTTTGAAGATGCAAAGGGTAAACAGCAAAGGCCATGCTGTTGCTGTGCTATTACTAGATTGTGTGCATTCTGTTGAGCAACTCAGGAGAAAGGAACTGCTTGAAAGAGTCCAGCACAGAGCCACAAAAATGATTAGGGGAGTGGAACATCTTCCTCATGAGCAGAGCCCGAGGGAGCTGAGGGCTCTGGAGCTTGGAGAGGAGGATCCTGAGAGGTGACCTCCTTGCTGTTGCTAAAGCTGTGCAGGGTGAGTGCCCAGAGGCTGGAGCCAGGCTCTGCTGGGGGATGCCCAATGCCAGCACAAGGGGCAGTGGTGGAAGCTGAGGCAGAGGCAGTGCCATGGAAACAGGAGGAAGGAATTTTTCCCCTGTGAGGGTGACAGAGGCCTGGAGCAGGCTGCCCAGGGGGGTTGTGGAGTCTCCCTCTCTAGAAAGATTCAAACCCCACCTGGATGTGTTCCTATGTGACCTGCTCTAAATGACCCTGCTCTGGCAGGGGGTTTGGACTGGATGAGCTTTTGAGGTCCCTTCAAGCCCCTAACATTCTGTGATTCCCTCCCCTGCTGCAGCAGTTCCCTAAGCTCCCCTCATCTCTCAGGGCACAGGCCTGCTTTTACCTCCCCTTTCTTTTCCCATCCAAAGGCAGAGGAGTGGAGCAGCTTGTGACTTATCTTTCATCTCCGCTTCCCAAGCTGTCACTTTGCCAGTTCCTTTTCACCTGCCTCACAATGGCTCTAGAGAACCCTTTTAGAGAAATCTGAAACAGTTCCTAAAGTCACTGCTCAAAAATTTTTCTCCTCTCCCTTTCACTTCTATTATTTTTAGCTCACTCCTGGTGACTTTTATAGCTCCCCCAATTCTCTCCTTACTGAGCCAGCTATACTGTTACAAGGCACCTATTTATTGCTCCTACTACTCTTTACATGCCCATTTCAACTGCATTGGCCTCAGATGAGCACTAAAACGCTAAGAGCTTCCAGCTGCAGTCTCTCTGCCCATTCCTGAATTAGAAAGAAGCTTGATTGCCCTGAAAGCACCGATGCTAAGCAGCCCCACAGAGAGCCCACTGGGGGCTCTGATCTGCTCTCTGTGCCTTTCTTTCACTCTCTCTCTCCTTAAGAACTGAAGGATGGGATGCTCTAGGGAAACACAGACCTGCAAGTCCCTACATCTCAGCCTCACCAACAAAGGTGTTTAACTGGACAGAAAAGAGACAGGAGAATTATTGGGCACCCTACTAAAACTACCACCTCTCCCTCACACTCTCAGACACTTCACTTAGCTCACACACAGGTCAGAAACAGGATTCCACCACATTTTGTTATGCTCCCTAAAACAGCCCTCTGAGAAAAGGCAATAAAAGGCAACTAAAGGCTCATTTAAGCCTGCAGTAATGGGAGCATGGGATCATTGCCTCTGCTGCCATTAGCCCACACACCTTAATGCCCCCGCATTTCACTCCTTCTCTTAACTCCTAACAGACATTCATTACCTCTAACGATGGCTGGAGCACCAAGGCCAGACATAAGTCACTACTTGGTCACATCGACCGTTAACTTCCACCCAAGGGCACTAACCTATGCTTGAGGTCGGCTTTTTGACACCACTTTTCCCCACATTTTCCCCCAGGCCTGCTGCTTTCCTGCTTGCCCATGTATATCAGAGACTCTTCTGCCTCTCTCTGTCCCAAGGAAACTGTCACTGTCTTAAAGCAAAAGGCCCAGGTCACAAAAGGTTCAAGTTTTTCTATTCCAGGTTCTGAAGTCAAACAGAATCACCTGGCCCCTGGCAAAGGTGGAGTTCAAAAACTGAGCTGGGACCTCAGGAGCCACAGGCTCCTAAACTGCACTGGGTGTCAGCCTTCTTGATCTCCATGGAGCCATCCAGGGGACCTGGACAGGCTGCAGAGCTGAGCCCAAGCCAACCTCATGAGGTTCAACAAGACCAAGTGCAAGGTCCTGCAGCTGGGTCAGGGCAATCCCAGGCACTGATACAGGCTGGGCAGGGACTGGCTGGAGAGCAGCCCTGGACAAAAGGACCTGGCGGTGCTGGGGGAGGAGAAGCTCATCAGGAGCCAGCAGTGAGCACTTGCAGCCCAGAGAGCCAAGCAGAGCCTGGGCTGCAGCCAGAGAAGTGTGGCCAGCAGGGCCAGGGAGGGGATTCTCCCCCTCTGCTCCACTCTGCTGAGACCCCACCTGGAGCACTCTGTCCAGGTCTGGAGCCTCTATTCCAGGAGGGATCTGGAGGTGCTGGAAGGTGTCCAGAGAAGGGCCAGGAGGATGAGCAGAGGGCTGGAGCTGCTCTGCTCTGGAGACAGACTGAGAGAGTTGGGGTTGTTCAGTGTGGAGAAGAGAAGGCTGTGAGGAGACCTTCTTGTGGCATTCCAGTATCTGAAGGGGGCTCCAAGAAAGCTGTGGAGGGACTTTTGAGGGTGTCAGAGAGTGATGGGACTGGGAGGAGAATGGAGCAAAACTAGAAATGGGGAGATTGAGATTGGCTGTTAGGAAGAAGTTCTTCCCCATGAGGGTGGTGAGAGACTGGAAGAGGTTGCCCAGGGAGGTGGTGGAAGCCTCATCCCTGGCAGTTTTTCAGGCCAGGCTGGATGTGGCTGTGAGCAAGCTGCTGTAGTGTGTGGTGTCCCCCCATGGCAGGGAGGTTGGAACTGGATAATCCTTGAGGTCCCTTCCAACCCTGACAATTCTATGATCCTAAGAGCCTAAGCATCCACTCTGACAGCACAAACTCCCACATTCAAATAACAAAGCCCAGAGGTGGTAGTTTTGAGCTAGTCCCTAACTCAGATCCTAATTGTGAATAGGAATCTCTGGAGTTTTCTGAATATAAGAGAAATAAGAAGGGATTGGATATGGAATAATAACCATAGATAAATTAATATAATTCCATTTGTGTATTGACAACTTCCTATCTTGCAGCAGAGCTGCTTTGTGCTCTTTTGGCACTGGGCTGCTGGATGTTAGTGAGGAAACAACACTGGAACAGGTTGCCCAGGGAAGTGGTTGAAGCCCCACCCTTGGAGATATTCAAGGTGAGGCTGGAGAGGGCTCTGGGCATCCTGATCTAGTTGGGGATGTCCCTGCTGACTGCAGGTTAGGTTGGACTGAATGACCTTTGGAGGTCACTCTGACCTGGACCATTCTATGATTCTGTGACTCTAACATTCTCTGATTCTCTAATTCTATGCCTCTATGATCCTCTGATTCTCTAATTCTATGATTCTGTGATTCTATGACTGTGATTCCATGATTCTGTGATATTATGATTCTATGATGCTATGAATCTCTTGCCCACCATCAACAGTGCCTTCTGAACACAAAGTGCACCATGCCAAACCCCTGCCAGTGGATACAGAACTCACCAAGCCCCTTCTCCCCACTGCACCTTTCCTCCCCTGCCAGAGCTCCCTTAGCAGCGCTGCTCAGATGCAGCTCCTGTCAAACAGAGCAGAAGGAAGTTGAGGGAATGAGGTAAGGGGTTCCTGCCTCAGCAGATCAAGAGCTGAGGCACTCATGCATTCCCAAAGAGTTGTCCACCCCTTCCATTGCTCTCAGAGCCACCATGGTTTCCAACAGGTTGAAAATGGATCCTTTGGAGCTCCAGCAGGACCCACCCTGTGCTTTAAACACCCAGGCAGCCCCTGTTCATGTGGTCTTAAAGCCCTGCTGCTAGCCACCAGACCTGCAGAAGGAAGGGCTGTTCCCAAAGAAAATACCACATAATGATTAACACAAACCCTGAACTTCCACCTTTTTGGTGCAATTTACCCTATGACTTCCATCCCAGACCAGACAAAGTGTGTATTTACTTAGCTAATAAAGCCACTGAGCCAAGCAACTGCTGGCTTAGGGTTCAGACAGGTCTCCTAGGTCCATTTTCCTGTGTCCAGGTGAGCTCTGTTATCTGCAGCAAGCTATCTCTCAGCATGCCAAACACCTCTTACAGAATACAGAATTAACCAGGTTGGAAAAGACCTTCGAGATTATCCAGTCCAACCTATCACCCAACACCATCTAATCAACTAAACCATGGCAGTGAATGCCTCATCCACCTCCAGGGATGGTGACTCCACCACCTCCCCAGGCAGCCCATTCCAAAGGCCAATCTCTCTTGCTGGGAAGAATTTCTTCCTCACATCCAGCCCAAACCTCCCCTGGCACAGCTTGAGACTGTGTCCTCTTGTTCTGGTGTTGGTTGCCTGGGAGAAGAGGACAACCCCCACCTAGCTACAACCACCCTTGAGGTAGTTGTAGATGGCAATAAGGTCTCCCCTGAGCCTCCTCTTCTTATTAAACCAAAGCAGCTTAGATACCTTGACACTCAGCAGCCTGGTCCCAGCCCTTGAGGAACTCCAGCCATCAGCAGGCACATTGCAGAACTCCAATCTGCCTTTCAAAGCCTTCAGCACTTTGCAAGCTGCCAAAATCCTTGTCATCTCCAAAAGCTGCAGCTGGGGAGCTCAAGTTTTAAGCCACCAAGGCAAATCTACACTCTGCTTGGGTGGCTTCCTCCAAGATTTGCTGCAGACAACTGTCTGGCAGAGTGTACAGCACTGCCCCACACCTTCCCACTTTATTCTGCCAGTCAAAGTCTCAGGGGCAGCCCCACCTCCTCCCACCCCTCCTTGGAGTGCTGCTTGCTGAGACAACCCTTGTGACACCTCTCCTCAGGTGGGACTCTGAGCACTGTTGCAGGGGTTGCATCACAGGCCAGACACTAGGCTCTGCCTGCTGGGAGAGAGCAAAACCTGCTAGAGAAACCACAGCATCACAGAATGATTGAGGCTGCAATAGACCTCTGAGATCATCCAGCCCAGCCTAGGACCCAACCCCACCACACCAACCAGACCATGGCACTGAGTGCCACATCCAATCTTGCCTTAAACACTTCCAGGGACAGTGACTCCACAACCTCCCTGGGCAGTACACCCCAGGGTCTGACTCCCCTTTCCATGAGGAAGTGCTTCCTAACCTCCAGCCTAACCCTCCCCTGGCACAGCTTCAGGCCATGCCCTCTTGTCCTGTCACTGGCTGCCTGGGAGCAGAGCCTGACCCACACCTGACTACAGCTTCCCTTCAGGTAGCTGTAGAGAGTGATAAGGTCCCCACTGAGACTCCTCTTCTCCAAGCTGAACACCCCCAGCTCCCTCAGCCTCTCCTCGTCAGCCTTTGCTTCCAGTCCCTTCCCCAGTCTGGTTGCTCTCCTCTGGACCTGCTCCAGCACCTCAGGATCTCTCTTGCAGTGAGGGCCCAGAGCTGCACACAGTGCTGGGGGTGAGGCCTCCCCAGTGCCCAGTGCAGGGCACAATTCCATCCCTGCTCCTGCTGCCCACACTGCTCCTGCTCCAGGCCAGGATGCCCTTGGCCTTCCCTGCCCCCTGGGCACACTGCTGGCTCCTCTCCAGCTGCTGTCCCCCAGCACTGCCAGCTCCCTCTCTGCCAGGCTGCTCTCCAGCCACTCCCCCCCAGGCTGTAGCCTGCATGGGGTTGGTGTGGCCAACGTGCAGGACCAAAGTGTAGAAGCTGCTGGGTCCAGACAAATTAGGAGTCTGTCCATAGTGTGCTTTTGAGTGCTCTCCACTCTGTGATATGGGGTCCATGCATTGGCTACTGGGAGAGTCTGTGACTTGTACTGAAATTAATGGGAAGAATTGTTAGGGTTGGAAGGGACCCCAAGGATCATCTAGTTCCAACCCCCCTGCCATGGGCAGGGACACCTCACACTACAGCAGCTTCCTCACAGCCACATCCAGCCTGGCCTGAAAAACCTCCAGGGATGAGGCTTCCACCACCTCCCTGGGCAACCTCTGCCAGTGTCTCACCACCCTCATGGGGAACAACTTCTTCCTAACACCCCAATCTCAGTCTCCCCACTTCTAGTTTTGCTCCATTCCCCTCCCAGTCCTATCACTCCCTGACACCCTCAAAAGTCCCTCCACAGCTTTCTTGGAGCCCCCTTCAGATACTGGAAGGCCACAAGAAGGTCTCCTCAGAGCCTTCTCTTCTCCACACTGAACAACCCCAACTCCCTCAGTCTGTCTCCACAGCAAAGAAGCTCCAGTCTGCTGCTCATCTTCGTGGCACTTCTCTGGACACCTTCCAGCACCTTCAGAGCCTTCCTGGAACAGAGGCTCCAGAACTGGACACAGAGCTCCAGGTGGGGTCTCAGCAGAGTGGAGCAGAGGGGCAGAATCCCCTCCCTGGCCCTGCTGGCCACACTTCTCTTGCTGCAGCCCAGGCTCTGCTTGGCTCTCTGGGCTGCAAGTGCTCACTGCTGGCTCCTGTTGAGCTTCTCATCCCCCAGCACCGCCAGGTCCTTTTGTTCAGGGCTGCTCTCAAGCCAGTCCCTGCCCAGCCTGTATCAGTGCCTGGGATTGCCCTGACCCAGCTGCAGGACCTTGCACTTGGTCTTGTTGAACCTCATGAGGTTGCCCTGGGCTCAGCTCTGCAGCCTGTCCAGGTGCCTCTGGATGGATCCCTTTCCTCCTGCTGTCAGCCACACCACACAGCTTGGTGCTGAGGGTGCCTCAGTGCCAATGTCCATGTCACCAGCAAAGGTGTTAAAGAAGTATTGATGCCTGAGGGACTCCACTTGTCCCTGGCCTCCACTTGGACATGGACCCATTGACAGCCACCCTTTGGGTGCAGCCATATTCACTCTATCCTGTGCCCAGATAGGGAGGAGAAGAAAGGAGATCCAAGTGCTTACTAAGATGAGGAGCTTTTTCCTGCTGTTTACAAGTGAAAATCCTCAGAAATTCAATTCACCACCCAGTCCCACTGCCCTGTAAAACTCAAACAGGATCACTGGCCTCTGGCTTTGCAAATGCTCAGGGCCAAGACATTCCAAGAAAGCTAAGTGCTTGCATTTTCAGGGCATTAACCCAAACTGCTGGAAGTGCTCACAGCATTTGTGGCCCTGCTAAGGTACACCAGGACTGGCACCCCAAAAATGGAGCTCCCAAAGGCACTCATCCCAGCTGGGAAGCTCTGCTATAAGGAGCCAAGCTATGGAGGATGTTTTCCTGTTCAGGCTCTCAGTAACAAAGCACATGGCAGTGAAATTCTTCCTTGAAAGGCAAGGGATCAGGGACAGTTTGTGAGCACCTCTCATCATTGTCATCAGGAACTGAGACCTCCTACCCCCCAGACTCTAATTGACATCCAGGCTCACATCTCAGCATAAGTTTCCAGCAGCCTGCTCCATAAAAAGTCACTGATGGAGTTCCTGAGCCTGGACAATGGAATGCAGTCTCCATGGATTTCCAGATGCAGGTCCCCTGGGAAGAGGCCTTGACTGGTACCAACCATCTGTGATGGTTTTTGGCCACACTGCCCCACATTCTTGCTTCAGAACAAAGAACCACAACTACTGCCCAAAGGGACTGAGCCCTGGGGCTGCCAGGGGAACCATGAACCTTAGTGAACTCTGCTCATTCTAATGTCATTATAATGTGAATAGCTCCTGGCCTAAGGCTACCCAGCTCCAGGCAGCCCATGCCTGGGCCACACCTTGGGCACTCCTCCTTGGACATGTGTGGAAGCCTTACTCATGGGGGGCAGAAGGGGTAGAGAGAGGCAGCATTCAGACACAGGCAGGTGTGGAAAGAGGTCTCCCTAGCAGTAGGACAGGTTACAAGAAGTAACAAGAGGACTTTGAAGGAAGTGAGGCTTTGAAGGAATGAGGCTCCGAGGTGACCTCATTGTGGCCTTCCAGTATCTGAAGGGGGCTACAAGAAGGCTGGGGAGGGACTTCTCAGGCTATCAGGTAGTGATAGGACTAGGGGGAATGGAATGAAGCTGGAGGTGGGGAGATTCAGGCTGGAGGTGAGGAGGAAGTTCTTCCCCATGAGAGTGGTGAATCCCTGGAATGGGTTATCCAGGGGGGTGGATGAGGCCCCGTCCCTGGAGGTGTTTAAGACCAGGCTGGATGAGGCTCTGGCCAGCCTGATCTAATGTAGGGTGTCCCTGCCCATGGCAGGGGGGGTGGAATTAGATGATTTTTGTGGTCCCTTCCAACCCTGGCTGAAACTATGAAACTATGAAAGCTTTCCCCACCAGGATCAAGATCAGGAGGAGCAGCAGGACTGGACCCAGGACCAGAGAGATCTCTTTGGACCATCATATTGGTGGTAGCTATAGACCTCTTTCTCTTCACTTGACTCTGTTTTACTTTTCCCCTTTTACTTTTCCCTACTTGTTGCATGCCATCTTATGAGCAAACTATAAAGTTTTGCTGTCAATTGAAGTGAACTCCCTGGAGTGCTTGCCTGAGTTTTTGCACTTTGAGATCACACTCACGAACCATCACGAGCCCACAGCTTGGGCTGTGACACACATTGGCCCAAACTCACATCAATGCGAGGCCCAGGTAACTGCCTCCAGCTCAGTGGAGCTCCAGTGCCATAAGGCTCCCCTGGATTGGAATCAGTGCAACTAGCAGCCCACGTGCATTGTTTGGACTCTTCTTGCAGCTGAGATCAGAGGAGAGGATTTTTTTTTCTCCCAAGGGTCTTCACATCTTTCCTGCCCCTCTGTCAGGTTGTGTCTGATTTCTGACCACTCTGTCTTGGCTAGCTTAAAAAAAATAATAAACCAAAAATACTGAGTGGATTCTACACATTGGCCACAGCAACCCCAGGCAGTGCTACAGGCTGGGGACAGAGTGGCTGGAGAGCAGCCAGGCAGAAAGGGACCGGGGGGTACTGGTGGACAGTAGGCTGAACATGAGTCAGCAGTGTGCCCAGGTGGCCAAGAAGGCATCTTGGCCTGCATCAGGAAAAGTGTGGCCAGCAGGAGCAGGGAAGTCATTCTGCCCTGTTCTCAGTACTTGAGTCCTGTGTCCAGTTCTGGGCCCCTTAAGTTAAGAAAGATGTAGAGGTGCTGGAAGGCGTCCAGAGAAGGGCAACAAAGCTGGGGAGGGGTCTGGAGCACAGCCCTGTGAGGAGAGGCTGAGGGAGCTGGGGTTGCTTAGCCTGGAGAAGAGGAGATTCAAGGGAGACCTTATTGCTCTCTACAACTACCTGAAAGGAGGTTGTAGCCAGGTGGGGGTTGGTCTCTTTTACCAGGCAACCAGCACCAGAACAAGAGGACACAGTCTCAAGCTGTGCCAGGGGAGGTTTAGGCTGGAGGTTAGGAAGAAATTCTTCCCAGCAAGAGAGATTGGCCATTGGAATGTGCTACCCAGGGAGGTGGTGGTGTCACCATCACTGGAAGTGTTTAGGAGGAGACTTCATGGGCTGCTTGGTGCCATGGTTTAGCTGATTAGATGGTGTTGGGTGACAGGTTGGACTCGATGATCTCAAAGGTCTTTTCCAACCTGGTTAATTCTATTCTATTCTACTCTACTCTACTCTACTCCCCACATTTTTCAATAAGATTATTATGCATCTGTTCCCAGGTTAGAGAAAAGTCACTTTCAAGGAGATGAAACTGTTCTTAAGGCTTTGAGCAAGCAAGGGTACCCCCATTCTGTGGTTTGGGCATGGGAGCCTGTGCTTCACCCTAACAGGATAAAGATCAGGAGCTTATCTTCAGATGTTTTGAAAACTGGTCAAATTCCATTGCCAAGGGGATTAGCAGCTCCCCTGAGATCAGCTGACTTAGAAGAAATAGAGAAAAGCCTTGCAGTATGTGAAACAGGCTGACAGTGCTCCAAAAGGCCAGCTTGAGAAAGCCCTGAGCTAGCTGAACCAGCACGGCCAGAAGAGCAGCACACGAGGGGCAATAAAGCCCAGCCAAAGGGCAGCCTGCTCCCAAGGCCACGACTGAGAGCACAGCTCAGACACAGCTCTTACAGAATCACAGAACATTAGGGCTTGGAATGGGCCTCAAAGGCTCACCCAGTCCAAACCAGGGTCACCTAGAGCAGCTCACACAGGAATACATCCAGGTGGGGCCTGAATATCTTCAGAGGAAGACTCCACACCCCCCTGGGCAGCCTGCTCCAGTGTTTTGTGACCCTCACTGTGAAGAAGTTTTTCTTTATATTCACATGGAACCTTCTATGCTCCAACTTGCACCCAGTGCCCCCTGTCCTGTCATTGGGCATCTCTGAGAAGGGCCTGGCTCCATCCTCCTGACACTGCTCTGAACACCTGCAATGCTGTGTCCAGTTTGGGGCTCCCCAGGTCAAGAGACAGAGACCTGATGCAGAGAGTCCAAGGGAGAGCCAGGAGGATGCTTAGGGGACTTGAGCATCTCCCCTGTGAAGAGAGACTGAGAGCCCTGGGGCTGTTGAGTCTGGAGAAGAGAAGGCTGAGAGGGGATCTGATCAATGTCTCTCAAGAGCTGAGGGCTGGGGGTCAAGTGAAGGGGTCCAAGCTCTTTTGGGTGCTGCACAGCAATAAGACAAGAAACAACAGTTACAAGCTTGAAGAGAGAAGGTTTCAGCTGAACATGAGGAGAAACTTCTTTGCAGTGAGGGTGACAGAGGCCTGGAGCAGGCTGCCCAGAGAGGTTGTGGAGTCTCCTTCTCTGGAGCCTTTCCAACCCCCACCTGGATGCATTCCTGTGCAGACTGCCCTGGGTGATGCTGCTCTGGCAGGGGGTTTGGACTGGATGATCTCTGGAGGTCCCTTCCAACCTCTAATGTTCTGTGATTCTTTGATTATGTGATCTCAAATACTGAACCTCTTTGTCTCGTTCAGCTTCAGGAAAGACAAAGCATAAGATAAGGCCAAAGTAACACAAGATACATTTTGGCCTGGAGAATAAATCTGACAAAGAGCAACTGAAGGAGCTGGGGCTGCTTGGCTTGAGGAAGAGAAGGCTGAGGGGAGACCTCCTGGCTCTCTACAGCTCCATGAAAGGAGGTTGTGGAGAGCTTGGTGCTGGTCTCTTCTCACAGATCAATAGCCATAGAACAAGAAGGAACAGCCACAAGCTGCAGCAGGGCAGGTTCAGACTGGACAGGAGGAAGATTGTTTTCCCAGCAAGAGTGGTCAGGCCTTGGAATGTGCTGCCCAGGGAGGTGGTGGAGTCCCCAAGCCTGGGTGTGTTTCAGAGTGGTTTGGATGTGGTGCTTGGAGCTATGATTTAGGGATAAGCCTTGTAGAGTAGGGTTCTGGGTTGCACTTGGTGATCCTGAGGGTCTTTTCCAGCCGGAATGCTTCTGTGATTCTAAGCATAAAGACCTCATCTCCTTCCTCCCATGAGAACTGGGGACACCAAACAGCCAAGCTTGCCTCAGGCACCTCCAACAGCACTCTGAGTGCCCAGTACTGAGTCCCTTGCACAGCCACACTCAAGACAATGTCACCATACATAGCACAGCACTGTCAGAAAAACCTCAACCACCCACACCTGTGGATTTGCTTGGATTAGCCCCACAAGAGTCCTAGCTGGGTCCTGAACATACCAAATAAACGTTGGAGGTTTCATGCCTAATTCAATTATAAGCTTTAAACACAGGGTTTAGTGTTCAGATAGGTAACTTCATGAACAGATCTGATTACCATGGTTCAGACGCTAGTCGAATGAGCAATCAAGCTGTAAAGGAGAGCAGTACAAAGGTAGCTTCTTCACTTCCCTGTACTGATTACAGTCATTTAAATACTCCGTTTTCCATCTGTACCCACTGCCATAAATAAACCAAAATCAATTCCATTCCTTCATTTCCACTTCATGTGGATCCCATCACGCTACAATCCATTCTAAAGAGCAAAAAAAGGCAATCATAAAGCACCACACTCAGTGCAATGAAATTGCACTAACCTGATAAAAACATCCACCAGGGCTAAGCACCACTGGGAAGCTGTCATTTCAGTCCTGACCGCCGGAGCAGGCTGTGCTTTGCAGAGCCGAGCAAGCACCAGCAGGTGGCTTCCGTGGGCCGCACGGGCAGGAAGAGCTTCGGTTTGTCATCTCTGACTGGAGGGAGGAAAGAAGACCTTAACAGCACAGACCCTCAGAACTGGGAGCACTTCAGCAGCAGGTATCCACACAGAGAGGCATTCGAGATTCCTGGCTGTTGGCATCCATGGAAAGCTGACATCTTCATAGAGTGTTAGGGGTTGGAAGGGACCTCCAGGGATCACCCAGTCCAACCCCCTTGCCAGAGCAGGGTCACCTAGAGCAGGTCACACAGGAACACATCCAGGTGGGGGTTGAAGATCTCCAGAGAGGGAGACTCCACAACCCCCCTGGGCAGCCTGCTCCAGGCCTCTGTCACCCTCACAGGGGAAAAAAAATCTTCCTTCTGTTTCCATGGCACTTCCTCTGCCTCAGCTTCCACCACTGCCCCTTGTGCTGGCATTGGGCATCCCCCAGCAGAGCCTGACTCCAGCCTCAGGGCACTCACCCTGCACAGCTTTAGCAACAGCAAGGAGGTTCACCTCTCAGGCTCCTCCTCTCCAACCAACAGAGCCCTCAGTTCCCCTCAGGCTCTCCTCATGAGGAAGATGTTCCACTGCCTTCAGCAACTTTGTGGCTCTGTGCTGGACTCTCTCAAGCAGCTCCCTGAGGTCCTTCCTGAACTGAGGGCCCCAGAACTGGACACAATATTCCAGATGTGGCCTCACCAGGGCAGAGTACAGGGGGAGGAGAACCTCTCTCAACCTACTCACCACAGCCCTTCTAATCCACCCCAGGATGCCATTTGGCCACCAGAGCACATTGCTGGCTCATGATCAACCTCCCATCCACCGGGACCCCAACATCCTTTTCCCCTTCCCTGCTCCCCAGCAGCTCAGTCCCCAACCTGTCCTGCTCCATGGGGTTGTTCTTTCCCAGGTGCAAGACTCTGCCCTTGCCCTTGTGGAATTTCATTCACTTTCTCCCTGCCCAGCTCTCAGCCAGTCCAGGTCTGGCTGCATGGCAGCACAACCCTCCTGTGTCAGCACTCTCCCAGCTTTATGTCCTCAGCAAACTTGCTGGCAGTGCTCTCTGTGCCCTCCTCCAGGTCATTGATGAATATATTGAACAGCTCTGGTCCCAGTACTGACCCCTGAGGGACTCCACCAGACTCAGGCCTCCAGATAGACTGTCCCATTGACCACAGCCCTCTGACTTCTTCCCTTCAACCAGTTCCCATCTACCTCACTCCTTGATCACCCAGAACACACTGCCTCAGTCTGGCTGCCAGGAGGCCATGGGAGACGGTGTCAAATGCTTTACTGAAACCAAGCTACACCACATCCAATGTTTGATAACATTAGCCACAGCTCTCTCTAGTACAGGTCCTGAACAGCATTTCCACCCACCCTGCCAGCCACCTAATGCATACCCTCTCCAAATGTGCACATCATCACAAGGGGAACTAAGATAAATGTAATCCTCTCCCTGCTTGCTTGCCCCTGGAAAAGCAATGATGCCACCATCCAAGCAAAGTAAGGAATGAGAACTTCTGTATGTTAAGACAGTCATTGCCTTTCACTCTCACCACACTGGAAATGCTGTAGTGTGATGCCTGCACTTTGCCCACCCTCCACCAGGCCTAAAGTAATACAAATGGGACTCTTCCATCATGTTGCAGTGGCACAGAGTCAACCTGGAGAGCTGTGGCCAGTGGTGTTCCCCAGGGATCTGTACTGGGCCCAGTTTTGTTCTTTATCAATGACCTGGCTGAGGGCATTGAGTGCACCCCTTAGCAAGTTCCTGATGATACAGAGCTGGGGGGTGGCTGACACCTGCCAGGCTGTGCTGCCTCCCAACCAGAGCTGGACAGGCTGAGAGCTGGCTGCAGGCAAACCTCAGGGAGTTCAATAAGGAAAAGTGCAGGGTCCTGTATCTGGGGAGGAGTAACAGCAGGCACCAGGACAGGTTAGGGAATGCCCTGCCGGAGAGCAGCTCAATGGAGAAAGACCTTGGAGTGCTGATGGGCAGCAAGTTCTGCATGGGACAGCAATGTGCCCTAGTAGCTAAGAGAGCCAATGGGATCCTGGGGTGCATCAGGGAAAGTGTGGCCCAGCAGGGCTAGGGAGGTTCTTCTCCCCCTCTGCTCTGCCCTGCTGAGACCACACCTGCAATACTGTGTCCAGTTTGGGGCTCCCCAGTTCGAGACAGAGACCTGCTGCAGAGAGTCCAAGGGAGAGCCAGGAGGATGCTTAGGGGACTTGAGCATCTCCCCTGTGAAGAGAGACTGAGAGCCCTGGGGCTGTTGAGTCTGGAGAAGAGAAGGCTGAGAGGGGATCTGATCAATGTGTATCAATAGCTGAGGGCTGGGGGTCAAGTGGAGGGGGCCAAGCTCTTTTGGGTGCTGCACAGCAATAAGCCAAGGACCAATGGAGACAAACTTGAAGAGAGAAGGTTTCAGCTGAACATGAGGAGAAACTTCTTTCCAGTGAGGGTGAGAGAGGCCTGGAGCAGGCTGCCCAGAGAGGTTGTGGAGTCTCCTTCTCTGGAGCCTTTCCAACTCCAGCTGGATGCATTCCTGTGCAGAGTGCCCTGGGTGATGCTGCTCTGGCAGGGGGTTTGGACTGGATGATCTCTGGAGGTCCCCTCCAACTTCTGAGATTCTGTGATTGCTCCAAGGCTGAAGAATATAAAAGGCACTAAAGCCACATCTGTACATTTAGCCTAAGCCACACAGTGCTTCACCTCCAAACTTGTGGCTGCTTTGGACTGGGTGATCTCTGGAGGTCCCTTCCAGCCCATAACACTCTGTGATTCTGTGAAATTATAAACCAGTGAATTACAGAACAGAATCCAAGAGGAGGAATATCTTCAGTACAACCTGCAGACCTGCACTCTGAGCAATTCATTTCCTTTCACCTGCCTCATAAGAGAAGCACACTGAGGTGAAACATTCTTCCAAGGTGGGAAGCCACTAGGCTGAGGATGTCACTTTGAGCAACATTCTGATTTGGCAAAGTAATTTCCATCCTTGACAGCTAGGCTTTGTAAAGCCCTTCTGAAAACAAAACCAGGGCACAACATACAAAAAGAGAGCAAGAACTTCCCCTGCACACAGCCAGCTCTGTTTCTGTGCTGCAGGCAGGTGACCCATCAAGAGATGTCAGTCTCTGGAGAAGGAAGCATGGTGCTGTCTCCTGGCACTGTTGTTGAGTGACAGGCAGCTGTGCCGGTCTGTGCCAGCTGGGATGAGTCCTTCTGAAAGCCTCAGTGCAGCAGCTTGGGAGAAACAAAAGCAGTGCTGGAGGGCTGCAGACACATGCAAGGGGTGGAACAGAGGTCTCTCAGGGCAGGTGCCAAGGCAAGCCTGCATTCCTGCAGGGTTTCTGGCAGGGAACACTGAGGTCCAGCCTCAGCAGATCTCTGTGAGGGTCACCCTGATGATCTCTTTCCTCTCTGTGTAAAGCTAAGGTGCACACACAGCAGCACCAAGCATCACAGCTGAGGAAGGGCAGCTTCACCACACCTGTCCCTGGAGATACCCACCACCTACAAAGATCCTTCACCACCATCTCCAGCATGTCTCTATCAATGACCGGCTAACCCTCTAGTCCCTGAGGACTATAAAGCTGCCAACACAAGAAGGTTGAGCTGATCACAGGAGCAGGCAGTGTGAGCTTGCAGCACAGAAGGCCAAGGGCAGCCTGGGCTGCATCCAAAGCAGCATTGCCAGCAGAGCCAGAGAGGGGATTCTGCCACTTTGCTCTGCTCTGCTCCAGGTCTGGAGCCCTCAACACAGGAAGGACATGGACCTGATGGAGAGGGTCCAGAGGAGGCCATGAAAATGCTCAAGGGGTTGGAGCAGCTCTGCTCCAAGGACAGGCTGAGGGAGCTGGGGGGTGTTCAGCCTGCAGAAGAGAAGGCTCCAGGGAGACCTAAGAGCAACCTTCCAAGACCTGAAGGGGTCTACAAGAAGGCTGCAGAGAGACTGTTTGCAAAGGCCTGCAGGGACAGGACCAGGGGCAATGGCTTCAAAGTAGAACAGAGCAGATTTGGATTGGATGTGTGAAACAAGTTCTGCACCATGAGGGTGGAACACTGGAGGAGGTTGTCCAGGGAGGTGGTTGGGGCCCCATCCCTAGAAGTATTCAAGGTGAGGCTGGAGAGGGCTGTGGGCAGCCTGATCTAGTTGGGGATGTCCCTGCTGACTGCAGGGAGGTCAGACTGGATGACCTTTGGAGGTTCTTTCTGGCCTGGACTATTCTATGATTGATTCTCTGCACTCAAGGCTCCTCCAATCTCAGCTGCCCTCCAGAAAGCACCCAGCTGCATTCAGACCACACCAGACACTGAAAGTCTTTGCAAAGAGCCATTCTGAACATCTGAAACGTGATGGAAAGAGTTCAGTAGAAGTTCACAGCATATTAGCCTCTGGAGTATTCAACAGGAGACAGAAATCTATAAGAGATTAGGCTGATGGTGTGGCATTAGACATTTATAGTGGGCAGGATTTAAAGCAGTTAATGGAGAGGCTGCCTCTGGGTTTTGGGGCACTGGCACAGTTAATTCAATTAATTACAGCTATCTAACAACAATGAATATCTGCCTCTTGCAGGTGAGTGACTCACTGACTCTACCTGCAGGAGGGAAAAGTGGTTGTAACAGGGTCCAAGCTACAGGAAGTCTTCTAGGACATTGGTTTTAAGGACGTATTTTGGGCTGAAATTGAGCCACAGATTGTATCACAGACAATTCTGAGTAAGACACTGGTGGTGCACTACCTGCTCTGCCTTGCTTTGCGTCAGAATGGGAATTGCTCCTTCCTCACCAACCAACTGCCTTCTCTTTTGGAGATGAAGTCTCCAAATGCTGACCACAGCACTCAGGAAATGGACTGATTACTCAGCTTCCCTGAAGGAGAGGGGAAGATATGGAGAAGTCCCTCCTCAGAGCCAGTCACCACGGCCCTCTCCAGTGAGGGGAAGGGCCACAGAAACACAGCAGTCAGCAGCAAGCCTAGTAAGGGCAGGGGACAGCAATTAAGGTGAGTGATCCTGATGGGGAATGGAGGGCTGATCTTCAGAGAGCTGCAGAGAGTGGCAGGTGCTCTGAGAAGCAGCAGATACTGGAACTTACCAGTACAGCAAAGCTGGGAGGTGACAGCACATCTTTACTGACCAGCACAAAGCTAGGCAAAACTGCTCCCATAAAAAGGTGGATGTAGAAAATGAGGGCCAGGATATTGTCACAGATCACAGAATGTTAGAGGTTGGAAGGGACCTCCAGAGATCATCCAGTCCAAACCCCCTGCCAGAGCAGCATCACCCAGGGTGGGTCACACAGCAATACACTTAGGTGGGTTTTGAAGGTCTCCAGAGAAGGAGACTCCACAACCTCTCTGGGCAGCCTGCTCCAGGACTCTGGGACCCTCAGTGGAAAGAAGTTTCTCTTCATATTGAGCTGAAGCCTTCTCTGCTCAAGTTTGTCTCCATTGGTCCTTGGGTTATTGCTGTGCACCACCCAAAAGAGCTTGGCCCCCTCCATTTGACCCCCAGCCCTCAGCTATTGATAGACATTGATCAGGTCCTCTCTCAGCTTTCTCTTCTCCAGCCTAAACAGCCCCAGGGCTCTCAATCTCAAATGCCAAAGCATTGTTGGATCAGAATAGACCTTGCAATGTCCCAGGTCACAATGGTACAGACACTGGAGACTGAGGCTTCTTTAAAAACACAGCACCCAAGAGTTCTGGCTGGAGCCAGGCTCTGCTGGGGGATGCCCAATGCCAGCACAAGGGGCAGTGGTGGAAGCTGAGGCACAGGAAGTTCCATGGAAACAGAAGAAAAAAGTTTTCCCTGTGAGGGTGACAGAGGCCTGGAGCAGGCTGCCCGGGGGGGGTGTGGAGTCTCCCTCTCTGGAGATCTTCAAACCCCACCTGGATGTGTTCCTGTGTGACCTGCTCTGGGTGACCTTGCTCTGGCAGCGGGGTTGGACTGGATGATCTCTGGAGGTCCCGTCTAGGCCCTAACATGCTTCTGTGATTCCTTGAACTGATTTAGTCACTGAGGCAAAGTAAAAGAGATCTGACTTGGTGGCAATCCTGTCCGGGGATCAAAGAGTATCAAAGCCTCAGCAAAACCTACTGTAGTCTTCCAGATGACCTCATCACCAAAACAGAGCACTTTGCCCACCTCTCAGCACTTTCCTACCTGGTTTTCTTTGCCTCTGCCCACACATAGCCTTCAGTCATCTCCTCAAGCAGTTCTTCCCAGGAAGAGAAATTGGCCATTGGGATGTGCTGCCCAGGGAGGGGGCAGGGTCAGCATCCCTGGAGGTGTTTAAGCAAAGCCTGAATGAGGCACTTGGTGCCATGGTCTGGTTGATTAGTTAGGGTGATCAGCTGGACTCAATGATCTTGGAGTGTCTTCTGACCTGGTTGATTCTTTGATTCTGTGCCTACTCTCCACCTCAGTAATTTGCTAACAAAGGGTAGGTTCTCATTGCACTGGGGGGGGGAGGGCCGGGGAGGGGGTGTCGGAGTGGGGGGTGTGATATCTTACGGCCCACAAAGAGAAGAAAAGCCAAAAAGGTCACGGAGGACTGGGACAGAGTTGTGTCCCGATGCACGGAAGCAGCCACCTCCGCTCGGGGCTCGCAGCGGAAGGTAGCCGCAGAGACCGCGCCGAGCAGCGCCGAACCCAGCCCCGCACCGCCGGCTCCTCGCCGGTGCAACAGAGCCCCCTGGTGGCAGAGCCCGGAAAGAGCAGGGGAAGCCGCAGCCGCGCAGCCTGCGCCCAGGCGGCCGGTAGAATCATGGAATTGTCAGGGTTGGAAGGGACCTCAAGACCCATCCAGTTCCAACCCCCGCCCTGCCATGGCCAGGGACACCTCACACTACAGCAGCTTGCTCACAGCCACATCCAGCCTGGCCTGAAAAACCTCCAGGGCTGAGCCTTCCACCACCTCCCTGGGCAACTTGTTCCAGTGTCTCACCACCCTCATGGGGAAGAACTTCTGCTGGCTCAAAACTCATCACCAGGATTAGGTTTTAGTGAACACCAGCCTACTGTCCACCAGTACCCACAGGTCCCTTTCCACTTGGCTGCTCTCCAGCCACTCTGACCCCAGCCTGTAGTACTGCATGGGGTTGTTGTGGCCAAAGGGTAGAACCCATCTGTATGGTACTATGGTAGGGTATGGTAGGTATGGTATGGTATGGTATGGTATGGTATGGTATGGTAGTATGGTATGGTATGGTATGGTATGGTGTTGTTAGATCATATCAGATTAGATAATTTCCCCATTTTACTATATTCTATTTCAATACCTATTTTATGAGGACATAACCAGGTGGATGGATAATGGTAGAGCAATGGCTGTGGTTTATCTGTATTTCAGTACAGCGTTTGACACTGTCTCCCACAGCATCCTCGCAGCCAGAATGAGGCAGTGTGGTCTGGATGATCAGGGAGTGAGGTAGATGGGAACGGGTTGTAGGGAAGAGGTCAGAGAGCTGTGGTCAATGGGACAGAGTCTAGCTGGAGGCCTGAGTCTAGTGGAGTCCCTCAGGGGTCAGTACTGGGACCAGAGCTGTTCAATATATTCATCAATGACCTGGAGGAGGGCACAGAGGGCACTGCCAGCAAGTTTGCTGAGGACACCAAACTGGGAGGAGTGGCTGACACAGGGCAGGTATGCTGCCATGCAGCCAGACCTGGACAGGCTGAGAGCTGGGCAGGGAGACACTGAATTAAAGACAAGGGGGAGTCTTGTACCTGGGAAAGAACAACCCCATGGAGCAGGAGAGGTTGGGGACTGAGCTGCTGGAGGGCAGGGAAGGGGAAAGGGACCTGGAAGTCCTGGTGGATGGGAGGTGGACCATGAGCCAGCGATGTGCTCTGGTGACCAAGAAGGCCAATGGCATCCAAGGGCTGTGGTTAGTAGGTGGAGAGAGGTTCTCCTCCCCCTGTACTCTGCCCTGGTGAGCTTCTTTCCAGCAGGACCCTCCCAAACCCTAATGTTTTGTGATTCTGTGATATAATAACTGTGATCAGTACTCAGGCTTTGAGCTCTTCATAGAAGCAGCTTAAGAGCAGTCAGTGCCATCTGCAGTCATGCTTACTGTGAATTGGCAAAAGAGAATCCAATAAAATAAGACCTTTTTTACCCAGTAAGAGGTTTTTTTCTCAATAAATAATTGTTTTTTTCCCCACTTCTGGATAGCCTTCTAAAATGAACAATGTTACAGTTATGAGGCCAAGATATAACACCTGTTTTACCTTCCCAAAACAAGTCTGCTTAGCTTCAGAATGGCACTCAGCTCTTCAGTCTCTGAGTATAGCTCTGAGTTTTCACTGAGATCAAGCACAGTGAGCTGGGGATTTGATAGTCAGGAATAGCAAAGTTTCTAGAACTCACAGAATCACAGAAACATTCAGGTTGGAAAAGAGCCTCAGTATCACCAAGTCCAACCCAGATCCCTACTCTACAAGGATCACCCCTAAACCACACCCCAAGCACCACATCCAAACCACCATGACCTGTGAGAAGAGGCCAGCACCAAGCTCTCCACAACCTCCTTGCAGGGAGCTGTAGAGAGCCAGGAGGTCTCCCCTCAGCCTCCTCTGCTTCAAACTAGCCATCCCCAGCTCCTTCAGTTGCTCTTCATCAGATTTCTTCTCCAGGCCCTTCCCAGCTTCCTTGCCCTCCTCTGCCCTGGCTCCAGCACCTCCACATCTCTCTTGTCTTGAGGTGCCCAAACCTGGACACAGCACTGGAGGTGTGGCCTGCCCAGAGCTGAGTGCCAGGGGACAATCCCCTCCCTGCTGCTGCTGGACACAGCATTGCTGCTCCCAGCCAGGATGCCTTTGGCTTTCTTGGCCCTCTGGGCACACTGCTGGCTCCTCTTCAGCTGCTTGTCCCTTAGCACCCCCAGGTCCCTTTCTGCCAGCAGCTTTCCAGCCACACTGCCTCAAGCCTGGAGCACTGCTTGGGGTTGTTGTGCCTCAAGTGCAGGCCCTGAGACTTGGCCTTGTTGAAGCTCTCTGGTTGGTACAGAGCATCACAGCTGAGAAAACATCCAATTTTCAAACCTATGGTTTTAAAAGAGAAAAGGACATCCTTGACTTTGATCTTTTCTATGTCTTAGGGCACTTTGGAATCTCTCCTAAATATGTAACATCTTTAATCATGCTGCTGCTGAATGAATGCTGTGGCAGGGGTGCTAACAAAACCAGCTGGCAAGCTTCTCACTTTCACTCTGTGCAGTCTGAAGCTTCAACACACCAAAAAAAAAAAAAGAGAATCTAAGAATCACAGAGTTGTCAGGGTTAGAAAGGACCCCAAGGATCATCCAGTTCCAACCCCCCTGCCATGGCCAGGGACACCTCACCCTAGAGCGGCCTGCTCACAGCCACATCCAGCCTGGCCTGAAAAACCTCCAGGGATGAGGCTTCCAACACCTCCATGAGCAACTTCTTCCAGTCTCTCACCACCCTCATGGGGAACAACTTATTCCTAACATCCAATCTGAACCTACCCACTTCTAGTTTTTTTTCCATTCCTCCCAGTCCTATCACTCCCTGACACACACCCTCAAAAGTCCCTCCCCTGCTTTCTTGTAGCCCCCTTCAGATACTGGAAGGCCACAAGAAGGTCTCCTTGTAGCCCTCTCTTCTCCAGACTGAACAGCCCCAACTCCCTCAGTCTGTCCTCATAGGAGAGGTGCTCCAGAAGAAACAAAGCAAAGCAGGGATGGGGAGATAAAAGTGACAGCTCAGATGACATCTCTTAACTGTCTGCCACAGTTTGTGTTGCAGTAGTTCTGGCAATACACTGAGACATCCCTGGAGTGCTTTTTCAGCAGGTAAAACCTCTCCCACCACCCAAGTGCTTGGCCTGTAGAGCTTTAGGACATTCTCACACACAGTGAGGATGACTCTCCTCTGGGGAACACTGGTAGAGCCTCCCAGAACCTCTTCTCTGTCTGACAAGGCTACGAAGGACATCTTACCCTTGCTTGCTGCACTCCCTCACAGGCAGCACACAGTTGCAAAGGCAGAAGAAGCAATGCTCACATTTATTATTACAGGATTGCCATGCCAAGCCCATCTGGTCCACAGCATGCAGGCCACTGCCTGAGGTTGATCTGACCCTGAGAGGAAGCTATGGAGAGAGGTAGATGCCGAAGCATCACTTTGGAAAGGCCTCTCCCAAGTCCACATCTGCACTGCCCAGCTTGGGGCCCTGCTGACCACAGACCAGTAGGTGAGACTACAGCATTGATGGATGGCCACAGCTGGTGAAGGACAATGACCCCGGGAGGAGACATCTCCTCTTAGGGAGGAGGCATTTCAGTTAGTCCTCAGGAAGGATGCCAAGCAGTCTGGAGGCAGCTGTAACATCTGGCAGGGGCTTGGCAGCACTGTAATGAGGAGGGAGCAGACACACAGGCATCTTGAGGGTTTCTTCAGGAAGAACTGGACAAGGGGCAATGCATATAAACTGCAGCACAGGAGGTTCCACCTCAACATGAGGAAGAACTTCTTCACTGTGAGGGTGACAGAGCACCAGGACTGGCCCTGGCTGCCCAGAGAGGTTGTGGAGTCTCCTTCTCTGGGGACTTTCCAGCCCTGTCTGGATACATGTTCTTTTGCCACCTGTGCTGGATTCTATGGTCCTGCTGTGGCAGGGGAAGGTGGACTGAAAGATCTACAGAGGTCCCTTCCAACCCCTAGCATCCTGTGAGCCAGTGATCCTGTGAGAACTGGGAAACATCCTTTTTATCTATGTAGCTGCAGGACCCATAGACCCACAGTCCAGTAGGGAATACCAAGAGCCAGAACTGCTCCAGAACTGTGGAGCAGAAAGTATTACACATTGGTGTCCTTCTACAACAAGGTGACTTGCCTAGTGGATGAGGGAAGGGCAGTGGAGATTGCCTATCTGCACTTCAGTGAAGCTTTTGACACTGCTTCCCACAGCATTCTCCTTCAGTAACTGCTGGCACAGGGCTTGGATAAAAAACTGCCTGATGGCCAGGCCCAAAGCATGGTGGGGAATGGAATTAAGTCTGGCAGGTGCTGAGGGCTGGGGCCTGGCCTCTTTGATGTCTTTACCAATGATCTGGTTAAGGAGATTGAGGCATCCTCAGTAAGTCTGCAGATGACACCAAGCTGGGTGGCTGTGTCCAGCTGCTGGAGGGTAGGGAGGCTTTGCAGCAGGACCTGGAGAGGTCAGACCCATGAGACAAGGCTGATTGTAACAGGTTCAGCAAGGCCAAGTACCAGGTCCTGCCCCTGGATCACAACAACCCCATGGTGAGCTACAGACTTGGGGATGTGTGGGTGGAGAGCTGCAACTCAGAGAGGGACCTGAGGGTGTTCATTGGCAGTCACTGAACATGAGCCAGCAGTGCCCAGGGGGCCAAGAAAGCCAATGGCATCCTGGCTTGGATCAGAAACAGGGTGGGCAGCAGGGACAGGAGATAACTATCCCCCTGTGCTCACCTCTGATGAGGCCACACCTCAAGTGCTGAGTTCAGCTCTGGGCCCTCACTGCAGGAAGAACATTGAGGGGCTGGAGCCTGTCCAGAGAAGGGCAATGAGGCTGCAGAAGGGCCTGGAGCCCCTGGGCTATGAGAAGGGGCTGAGGGAGCTGGGGGTGTTCAGGCTGGAGAAGAGGAGGCTGAGGGGAGACCTCATTGCTCTGTACAGCTCCCTGAAGGGAGGTTGGAGCAAGGAGGGGACAGCCTCTGCTCCTTGGGGGAAAGGGACAGGAGCAGAGGCAATGGTTGCAAGGTGCAGCAGGGGAGGCTCAGGCTGGATGCTAGGAAATCTTTCTTGCCAGAGAGGGCTCTCAGCCATTGGTTGGGTCTGCCCAGGGCAGTGCTGGAGCCACCATCCCCGGAGGTGTTCCAGCAGCCTTGGAGCTGGTGCTAGGGACATGGTTTGGTGTTGAGCCTGCAGTGCTGGTTCTGAGGTTGGACTGGATGAGCTTGGAGGTCTCTTCCAGCCGGCTATTTTCTGTGATTTTTCTCACAGGTAGAAAGCTTTTGAGACATGTTTGCAACCACTGATTGTGAGTCACTTTGGAAACAGATTTTTCTAGGGCTGTGTTGGGACTGCCAGGAAGGCTACTGGGGCCTCTTTTCCCACCATTTTTCTTCAGCTTGGATAGCTGCTTCCACACAAAGTTCATGTCTAGATGTGCTCTGAGCAGATTTGCTGTGACCACTTATTTCAGTGACTACAGCATGACCTTTTTCAGAAACAAGGCTCCCAGGAGACCTTATTGTGGCCTTCCAGTATCTGAAAGGGGCTACAAGAAAGCTGGGGAGGGACTTTTTAGGGTGTCAGGGAGTGATAGGACTGGGGGGAACGGATCCAAGCTAGAGGAGAATAGATTGAGATTGGATGTTAGGAAGAAATTCTTCCCCATGAGGGTGGTGAGAGACTGGCAGAGGTTGCCCAGGGAGGTGGTGGCAGCCTCATCCCTGGAGGTTTTGAAGGCCAGGCTGGATGTGGCTGTGAGCAAGCTGCTGTAATGTGAGGTGTCCCTGCCCATGGCAGGGGCGTAGGAACTGGCTGGTCCTTGAGGTCCCTTCCAACCCTGACAATTCTGTGATTCTCTGCAAGCCATCCCCCTACTCCCAACAGCACAAGGTGACTGGGATTAAAGTGGAGCACAAAAGCAGTTCCCCTCTTGGGCCCACTTCCCTCTTTCACTCCTGCGCTGCATGGGTGGGTTACTAAGGACAAATCATCAGCTACTTAACTGGGCTCTGGGTGACAGCCCCAGTGAGATAACTCTGGATTTATCCTGGGTAACAACAGGTGCATCAAAGCCTAAGCAACCACAACCATTTAGCAAATAAGATGTTGAAATGTAGCTTTTTGGCAAGGTGGGTGAGGAGAACAGGCTGGACAATTTGAGAGCAGCAAAAGGCAATGGGAGGAATAAAAGGCAGCAGAAAGGCTGTGAAGCTGAAATGGTGTGCTTTACCCTGAGAGTTAATACTGAACCCTTCCAGTACCTGAAGGGGCTCCAGGATTGCTGGGGAAGGACTTCTGACAAGGGCTTGGAGTGACAGGATGAGGAACAATGGCTTTGAGCTGGAAGAGGAGAGACTGAGACTGGAGATGAGGAAGAAATTCTTGGCAGTGAGGGTGGGGAGACACTGGCACAGGTTGCCCAGGAAGGCTGTGGATGCTCCCTCCAGGGAGGTGTGCAAGGATGAGGCCTTGAGCAGCCTGGGCTGGTGTTAGGTGTCCCTGCCCATGGCAGGGGGGTGAGAACTGGATGATCTTTATGGTCTCTTCCAACCCAACCCATTCTGTGAACCTATGAGCCTATAAACTGTGCCTGAGGGGCAGCTTGTTTTGCCCTGCAGCTGGAAGGGAAGACCATAACAGAGGGCTGTGGATTTGGCAGTAAGCAGAAGAGCCCAGCTCTTTTTGCTGCTGCTGGGGCTGCCTTCTGAATACTGAAGCTACACAGTCCGTGAGTGAAATTCAATAAACAAGGAGCAGCTGAGTGAAGAAGGAACTGAAAACAAACATAATTGGGAGTCCCCTCATTCCTGTTTGTTTCTCAGCATCTCCTGCACCATTTTTTTTTTCCTTTGAGCTCTGATTTTAGCAATTGTAATGGAGTTGTGGACAGAACAGCAGAATCTCTTCCATAATAGGGTTGTCCCTAGCATGAATGCAGTGGCATAATCAGAGAATCATAGATTACAGTGTTCCACCACCCTCCTGGTGCAGAACTTGTCCTTAACACCCAATCTGAATCTGCTCTGCTCTAGTCTGAAGCCATTGCCCCTGGTCCTGTCCCTGCAGGCCTTTGCAAACAGTCTCTCTGCAGCCTTCTTGCAGCCCCTTCAGGTCCTGGCAGGTTGCTCTTAGGTGTCCCTGGAGCCTTCTCTTCTGCAGGCTGAACAGGCCCAGCTCCCTCAGACTGTCCTTGGAGCAGAGCTGCTCCAACCCCCTGATCA
>CM026887.1:643944-674842 GCA_015227895.2 Colaptes auratus | reverse complement strand
TGTGAAGCAGTTGTGGCCTCGGGAGAGAGCTTGGCCAAAAGGAGGAACTTCACAGGGAAGAGCCCTCTGATGTACGAGTGGTACCAGGAGTACTATGTAGGGGCAGCCCATGGCTTGGCTGGGATTTACTACTACCTGATGCAGGTAAGGGGCACTGGAGATGGGCTGTTTTCAGCAGCTCTTTCTTACTCCATTGAATTGGCTCTTGGTGATGCATCTGGTCCTGCATCCTGGGTTGGGGCAATCCCAGGCACTGATATAGGCTGGGCAGGGGACTGGCTGGAGAGCAGCCCTGAAGAAAAGGCCTGGGGGTGCTGGGGATGAGAAAGCTCAGCAGAAGCCAGCAGCGAACACTTGCGCCCAGAAGACACCAGAGCATGGGGCTGCAGCAAGCAAGCTAGCCAGCAGGGCAACAGGGAGGGGATTCTGCCCCTCTGCTCCACTCTGCTGAGACCCCACCTGGAGCTCTCTCTGTCAGTTCTGGAGCCTCGTCCACAGGAAGGCTTGGGGTGTGGAAGGTGTCCAGGGAGGGCCACAAGGATGAGCAGAGGGCTGGAGCTGCTCTGCTCTGTAGACAGACTGAGGGAGTTGGGGCTGTTCAGTCTGGAGAAGAGAAGGCTCAGAGGAGACCTTCTTGTGGCCTTCCAGTATCTGAAGGGGGCTACAAGAGAGCTGGGGAGGGACTTTTGAGGGTGTTAGGGAGTGATAGGACTGGGGGGATGGAGCAAAACTAGAAATGGGAGGTTAGATTGGATGTTAGAAGAGTTCTTCCCCATGAGGGTGGTGAGACACTGGAAGAGGTTGCCCAGGGAGGTGGTGGAAGCCTCATCCCTGGAGGTTTTTTCAGGCCAGCTGGGCTGGATGTGGCTGTGAGCAAGCTGCTGTAGTGTGAGGTGTCCCTGCCCATGGCAGGGGGTTGGAAGTGGCTGATCCTTGAGGTCCCTTCTAACTCTGACAATTCAATGATGTCAGGCTGGGTAAGATCCCTTGCCTGATGGACTTGGTTTTGTCAGTGCATCATGCATCCCCACTTCTAAAAGATTTCTCCAAGTCTGAGTGTGAGCTTCCCATCTCCCAGGAGCTCTGTAGAGCAGTGTGACCTGTGTTACACCAGCAGCTTCACATCGTGGAGGCCTGTAGGTCAGCTGGGCCTGAGCTCCTCCTTCTTGTCTTCACTGCTCACAAAGTAGTTCCCAGTGGGTGGTGTCTGTGGGCATCCTGTGTTTTATGAGGTGGTTACTTGGAGCAATCTGGGATCATTGTACTCAGCTCTGGGGAGGCCACACCTCGAGTGCTATGTCCAGTTCTGGGCACCTCAAGACAAGAGAGATGTGGAGGGGCTGGAGCCAGGGCAGAGGAGGACAAGGAAGCTGGGAAGGGCCTGGAGAAGAAATCTGCTGAGAGCACTGAAGGAGGCTGGGATGTTAGTGTGAAGCAGGAGAGGCTGAGGGGAGACCTCCTGGCTCTCTACAGCTCCCTGAAAGGAGGTTGTGGAGAGCTTGGTGCTGGTCTCTTCTCACAGGTCATTAGCCATAGAAGAAGAGGGAAGAGCCTCAAGCTGCAGCAGGGCAGGTTCAGACTGGACAGAAGGAAGAATGTTTTCCCATGCAGAGTGGTCAGGGCTTGGAATGTGCTGCCCAGGGAGGTGCTGGAGTCCCCAAGGCTGGGGTGTGTTTGAAGGTGTTTTGGATGTGGTGCTTGGGGCTATGGTTTAGGGTTGGACTTAATGATCTCCAGAGGTCCCCTCCACCCCCTAACATCCTGTGAGCCTGTGAAGTCCCTGCCAAAGGGCAGTGCAGCCAAGGGGGTGTTTGTGATGTGACAAGCCTGGGCTGAAGAAATCACTTCATTTGCACGGAGCAGGAGGGAAGGCGGCCGCAGCTGGCTTTGTTTCCACCTTTCAGGCGGCCCTTGGGCCTGTGAGGGACAGATAGAATGGGAGTTCTCCCTGCTTTTAATGCTTTCTCTCTCCTAGCCTGGCCTTGGAGTGAGCCAAGCGAAGCTGCACAGCACAGTCAAAGCCAGCGTGGACTACGTCTGCAGCCTCAAGTTCCCCTCCGGCAACTTCCCTCCCTGCCTTGGTGACACCAGGGACCTGCTCGTCCACTGGTGCCATGGGGCACCTGGTGTTGTCTACATGCTTGTCCAGGCCTACAAGGTACCACAAATCTTGCAAAGGCTCTTTGGGGACCCCAAAATGAAGAAGATTCTGTTGACAACTGCCCACCACCCGCGCCACACCACACACACACTTGTGAGAGTAGGGTGGCTTGGTGCAGTGAAAGCAAGGAGGGACCGCTGACTGATAGGGAAGTTGCAGCTGAGTGGTGGTGGTAGCTGGCTGTGTGCAAAGCCATGGGCTGGCAGCTCCATTCAGCACATCAAACCCATCCTGGTAGCCCTGGGGCTGTTTAGTCTGGAGAGAAGACTGAGAGGGGATCTGATCAATATCTGTCAATATCTGAGGGCTGTGGGTCAGGAAGGAAGGGACAGGGACAGGGACAGCCTCTGCTCAGTTGCACCCCGGGATAGGACAAGGGGCAGTTGATGGAAACTGCAGCACAGGAGTTCCACCTCAACATGAGGAAGAACTTCTTCACTGTGAGGGTCCCAGAGCACTGGAAGAGGCTGCCCAGAGAGGTTGTGGAGTCTCCTTCTCTGGAGCCTTTCCAGCCCTGTCTGGATGTGTTCCTGTGTGACCTGTGCTGGATTCTGTGGTCCTGCTCTGGCAAGACTTGAGGATCTTTGGAGGTCCCTTCCAACCTCTAACATCCTCTGACCCTGTGATCCTCCTTCAAAGTGGACAGCAAAGTCACAGCAGTAAGATTTCAGCAGGACAGAAGCTAATGATCCCAAGCCTCCCCATTTACACGGGGATGCTCTTTGTGCAGAGGAAATCTCCTCAGCAAGGGGCCATATTTCGTGTCTCTGCAGGTCTTTGGGGAGCCACAGTACCTGAATGATGCCCTGCAGTGTGCAGAAGTCATCTGGCAGCATGGCTTACTGAAGAAAGGTTATGGGCTGTGCCATGGAACAGCAGGCAATGCTTATGGCTTCCTAGTGCTCTACAACCTCACTCAGAACATGAAATACCTCTACAGGGCCTGCAAGGTAAGAGCCTCCATGAGGAAGGCAGTTGGCATGATTCACTTCTGCCTTTTATGTCACCACCCTTGACTTTGAAAGTCAATTGCTAATGTGGCAGAGGTGCAGCTAGAACTGACTGTCTCCACCAGAACAGTCCTTCAGCAGTTGCTGTTTAATGGGCTGGGCTGGGAGGGACCACCAAAGGTCATCCAGTTGAACCCCCCTACAGTCAGCAGGGACATCCCCAACTAGATCAGGTTGCCCAGAGCCCTGTCCAGCCTCACCTTGATTATCTCCAGGGATGGGGCCTCAACCATCTCCTTGGGCAACCTGTTCCAGTGTTCCACCACCCTCATGGTGGAGAACTTGTTTGACAGCCTGTAGAGCAGGAGTAGCCTGCAGAAGCCTTGCTCTGCAAGGGATAATGCAAAGATGAAAGTGGTTGGGGTTCTTCTCAGGTCTGCCTTTAGCAAACCCAGGACACTTTTCATTCCTCTCTTTCCTCAGTTTGCAGAGTGGTGTTTAAGCTATGGCCAGCATGGGTGCCGGACTCCAGACACTCCCTTCTCTCTCTTTGAAGGTAACCTCCATCTCCAGGCTTGTGTTTTGCCCCTGGATCTGAGCCAGTCCAGCCCCAAGGGAGAGCAAATACCTGCTCCACTGAAGCCTTTGCAAAACTCAGTGGAGAGGATGGGAAGAAAATTGGATTCACTGTTGGTTACTCATTCTCACAGCACAGGCTGGTGCCTTAGCTGGAGCATCACATCCTCTTGGACCTCCTGCACACAGGTCTCCAGGGGAATTCCTTAATGGCTTAGAGGCCAAAGGCTGCCTTTTGCTAATCTGCAGCCTGGCTTCTCAGGTGATCTGTCTCTTTCCTATGGGTTTGTAAGGACTGAAGCCCTTCATGGGCTTTCCAGTTCCATTCCAAAGGTGAGCAAGGAGCAGCATGTGGAGCTGCTTTTGTAGGCCTTGTTAGCTCCTGTGGCACTTTGTGGCCAGCAGCAGGTGTTGCTGAAGGAGCCACTTCCTCAGCTGGTGTTTGCTGTAGGCCCAGGAGCAAGGGCAGTCACCTCAAGGAAGGTCTGAGGCAGCAGTGACACAGGGGCCCAGGCTTTGTTCAGCATATCCCCAGGGAAAGGGCAAAGGAGGGAGCTGGAGTGGGGAAGAGCCATCCTGAGTTTTCCCATATGACTTCAACACTTTATAAACTTCAGGATGCTTTTATCCCACTGAAGCACCTACAGTGCCTGGGAAACCTTGGAAGTTAATTGGATTCCCCAGAAAACATTTTCCTGTCTTGTGTCTTGCTGGCTCATTAACCCCCAGGGTAAGTGATGAAACAGGAGTGCCCAAAGGGATTCTCTCTGAACCACTCTGTGTTTTCCTCTCCCCCAGGAATGGCTGGAACAATTTACTTCCTTGCTGACCTGCTGGTACCAACCAAGGCAAAGTTCCCTGCTTTTGAACTCTGAGTCTGGCAGTTTCCTGCCCTTTTCCTTCCGTGCTTGGAAAAGAGCTTCTTGGAGCTGCTTTCTCCTTCTTCCAACCCCCTTTGTTGTTCACCTAACTGAACATAAACCCAACCTCCCCCCCCACCACACACCCCCACCACGAGGGCATGCTGAGTTCTCTTAACATTTCTAGGCCTCTCATTGCATCCTTCCAGCTCACAAGACAGCAGGCAGGTGTTGCTGGTGTCTCTTAACACAGGGCTGCAGGTGGGGGCAAGGAGGAAGGGACAAGGACAGGGATAGCCTCTGCTCAGTTGCACCCTGGGAAGTATTTTGGTGGTGGCTGTAGAATGTTGCTATTTTCTGTGCCCCATTTCCTGGGAAAGAGTTTTCCATGGAGTGGAACTTCAACCATTTAATTTTGCTGCTGTTTGTTTTGGTTTGTGTGCTGGCAAAACAGTTGCAGGAATTTCACAGGATCACACAGGATGTTAGGGGTTGGAAGGGACCTCTGGAGATCTCCAAGTCCAACCCCTCTGCCAGAGCAAGATCATAGAATCCAGCACAGGTCACACAAGAACACATCCAGACAGGGCTGGAAAGGCTCCAGAGAAGGAGACTCCACAACCTTTCTGGGCAGCCTCTTCCAGTGCTCTGGGACCCTCACAGTGAAGAAGTTCCATCTCATGTTGAAGGTAGACCTCCTGTGCTGTAGTTTATATCCATTGCCCTTTGTCCTGTGACAGGGTGTAATGGAGAAGAGCCTGAATTTAGATGTCTTGGGTTAAACAAAAGATGAAAACCTGATCCTATTGCCCTGCAAGTTGCTTGTAAGTGTTGCATATAAGGCAGTTCAGTAGTTGAGCTGGTCCACATGGAGTGGATGTGGTGGTTGTGAAGCCTGTTGTGTTCTTTTTGTGACACACTGCAAGTGGCACAGCTGGAATTGCCATGTCAAAGCCTCCTCCTGAATTTCCACCTGTCTGCTTGCAAGGCAAAGGCTTAACTAGAGCTCTTCCCTGCCTTTTTTTCCCCCCAGTGACAGATAAATAACCCACTGGCTTTGGTGCTTATTTGCTGTCTTGTGTTAAACCCTGCAAAAGGCCATTGATATCTCATGGAAAACTCCAGTCTGGAAGTGAGCTAAGCATGCTTGCTGCTGTGGGCTCCTCTGTTCAGCTTCCAAAGGTCGTTTTGTTGCCAGCTCTGTTTAAAATGCTGTTTGAACATGAGAGGTGTGAGGTGGTGCCAGGCCTCCAGCAGCAGCATGGGGAAAAGACCTGCACTGCACTGAGCTGTGTCAGTGGTTCACCTCTTACCTGTGTAGATGTTGTTTACAGGCTTTGGTTGAGAAGCTTTCCTCAGCCTGGATCATTTAAGTCACTTGTTTGCCCTTGCTCCTGGCTGTTGTAGTTTGGTGGTGTACAACCACCCATCCACACAACTGCATAAGCTGCCCCAGGTTCAATAAGCAGACCAGCTGCCTGCAAGGGGGGAATCAATTTGTCCACCCTCAGGTGATGCTGTGCTGGTTTGCAGCCCTGAGGGAGCTGACCCCCTAAGGCCCTTCCTCAGTGCTGAGCGTGAGCACCGAGCACAGGGGCAGCCCCTGGTGCAGCCATGCTGCTTTGCACTGTTTGAGGGCAGCTCCTCAGGCTGTGTTTTGCCCCTTGAAAGGCCACCCAGGAGTAGGTGGCCTCCCAGCCAGCACACTCCTTCATCGGTGGTAGCAAGGCAGGAGGAGCAGGGCTGGCTCACATGTGCCTGAACACAAGCAGCTTGGCCACAGTGGGACATTCCCTTAAGCACCTCGTGGAAGGGCTGCTCCACTCCTAGGAGGGTGCCTGTTCCCTCATAGCCCCAGCCTCCTCCTGCCATCCTGGTCCTGGAAGCTCATCAGAAGACAGCCTGAGGCAGAGAGGAGCTCAGCTTCAAACATGTCAGGAGCCTCACGCTGGTGCAGACTCATCAGTGGTCATCCCCCATCACTCATGGGGCCTAAACAACACCTGGAAGGAAGTGGCCAGAAATGAGGAAGCATAGCCTTGAGAGCAGGGCTTTGCTGATCGGTTTGGGGCTAGGATCCTGTAATACCTGAGGCCTGCTCTTGGTTACCTCCTAGCTTGGCTGGGATTGTGGCAGGAGGGGGACGCTGCGCTTCTCCTGGTCACTGCTTCTGCAAGGGCAAGGCTTTGTGCAGCCTGGTGGCACAGCAGCATTACATCCCAGGATCCTTAGACTGCTCAGGGGATCACCAGAGCCTGGTGTACAACTGCACTGTTTAATAAAAATGCTGAAATAAGCCAGCTCTGTGTTGTTTTTACCCCCTGCTTTGGGAGCAGGACTCACAGCTGAAGACATCAAGGAATGCCACAGTGGCTGTACTGGTGGCTCCTGGAGGCTCAGTGGCCTCCCACTCCCAACAAGAGCCTTAAGAGCATGTCACAGTTGTTACCTGGCTTCAGGCCTGTGACCTCCCTCACTGGCCATGCTTTTTCCCCATGACATCCCTTGTCTCCATCCAAGGCTTCATCCTTCCTGCTGTGGCTTCCATTGAAGACCGCAATCCTGCAGGTTAATCTTAACCACACCAAAACCTTAACCAGACCCAAAAGCTTAAAATGGTAATTCTAAGCAATGCTGACAAGTAACCACACGGTGGCAGCACGGAGCAGTGAAGGGGTGGCACATATCCCTACAGAACTGCAGTGCTGAAAAGGAGCCACAGGGTGGCATCACTGAGCAGTGACGGGAGCTGCACAGTTCCTGAGAGAGCTGCAGTGCTCACAAGCAACCACAGGGTGGCAGCACTGAGCAGGGAGGGAACGGCATATATGCACCCAGAGAACTCTAGAGCTGACAAGTGACAGCACTTGGCAGTGAGGGTTTTTGCATTGCTGACAGATAACCACAGGGTGGCAGCACTGAGCAATGAGAAGGCAGCACAGTGCTGACAGGAAAGCACAGGTGAGGTACACTTCTCTAGGCAACTGAAGTACTGACAAGTAACCACATGGCAGCAGCACTGAGCAGTGAGGGAGTGTCACATGTCCCTAGAGAACGCTGCACTGGGTTAGGGAACTGACTGGAGGGCCAGGCCCAGAGAGTGGTGGTGAATGGTGCCACCTCCAGCTGGAGGCCAGTCACCAGTGGCGTCCCCCAGGGATCAGTGCTGGGCCCCATCCTCTTCAATGTCTTCACTGACGATCTGGATGAGGGGATTGAGGCAGTCATCAGCAAATTTGCAGATGACACCAAGTTGGGAGCAGATGTTGGTCAGTTAGAGGTCAGAAGGGCTCTGCAGAGGGACCTCGACCGACTGGACAGCTGGGCAGAGTCCAAGAGGATGGCATTCAACAAGTCCAAGTGCCAGGGGCTGCACTTTGGCCACAGCAACCCCATGCAGAGCTACAGGCTGGGGTCAGAGTGGCTGGAGAGCAGCCAAACAGAGAGGGACCTGGGGGTGCTGATCGACAGCTGCCTGAACATGAGCCAGCAGTGTGCCCAGGTGGCCAAGAAGGCCAATGGCATCCTGGCCTGCATTAGGAACAATGTGGCCAGCAGGAGCAGGCAGGTCATTGTGCCCCTGTACTCTGCACTGGTTAGGCCACACCTTGAGTCCTGTGTCCAGTTCTGGGCCCCTCAGTTTAGGAAGGACATTGAGACACTTGAAGGTGTCCAGAGAAGGGCAACGAGGCTGGGGAGAGGCCTTGAGCACAGCCTTGTGAGGAGAGGCTGAGGGAGCTGGGGTTGCTTAGCCTGGAGAAGAGGAGGCTCAGGGGAGACCTTCTTGCTCTCTACAACTACCTGAAGGGTGGTTGTAGCCAGGAAGGGGTTGGTCTCTTCTCCCAGGCAAGCAGCACCAGAACAAGAGGACACAGTCTCAAGCTGCACCAGGGGAAGTTTAGGCTGGAGGGGAGGAGAAAGTTCTTCACTGAAAGTGTTGTTCGCTATTGGAATGTGCTGCCCAGGGAGGTGGTGGAGTCACCGTCCCTGGAGGTGTTCAAGAGGGGACTGGACATGGCACTTGGTGCCATGGTCTAGTCATGGGGTCTGTGGTGACAGGTTGGACTCGATGATCTTCGAGGTCTCTTCCAACCTTGGTAATACTGTGGTACTGTAACTGCAATGCTGACAAACTACAGGGTGGCAGCACTGATCAAGGTGGGAGCTGTACATGTCTCCAATGAATTGCAGTGCTGACAAGCAATCACAGGGTGGCAGAACTGAGGGGGCAGCACACGTCCCTAGAGCACAGCAGGTCTGAAACGTAACCACAGTGTGGTAGCACTAGGGGGGTGGCACACATCCATAGAGCAGACCAGTGCTCACAAATAACAACAGGTTGGCCACACTGGGCAGTGAGGGGGTGGCACAGATCCCTAGAGAACTGCAGTGCTGACAAGTGGTAGCACTGTGGGGGCCGAACACAGTGTAGTGCTGACAGCTAAACACAGGGCGGCAGCACTGAGCAGTGTGGGATAAGCTCATATCCTTACAGAACTGCAGTGCTGATAACCACAGGGGGCAGCACTGAGCAATTAGGGGCTGGCACACATCTCCATAGAACTGCAGTGCTGAAAAGTAACCACAGGATGGCAGCACTGAGCAATGAGGGGACGGCGCATGTCCCTATAGAACTGCAGTAGTGACAACCACAGGGTGTCAGCACAGTGGGGGCGGCACATGTCCCTAGAGAACTACAGTGCTGCCAAGGAGCCATGGGGTGGCAGCACTGAGCAGTGTGGGGTTGGCACATGTGCCTATAGAACTGCAGTGTTGCCAAGTAACCACAGGTGGCACTGCAATGAGGGGACAGCACGTGTCCCTGTAGAAGTGCATTATTGGCAAGTAACCGCAGGGTGGTGGCACTGGGGGCAGCACACATCCCTAGAGCAGTGCAGTCCTGACAGGTAAACACAGGGTGGCAGCACAGACCAGTGTGGTGTCAGCACATGCCCTTATAGAACTGCACTCTGAAAAGTAACCACAGGGGGGCAGCACTGTTGGGGCCGCACACATCCCTTGAGCACTGCAGTGCTGAGAAGTAAACACAGGGCGACAGCACAGAACAGTGGGAGTGGCACACGTCCCTAGAGCACTGCAGTACTGACAAGTAACCACATTGTGGCAGCACTGAGCAGGCAGCACACGACCCTCGAGCACTACTGTGCTGACAAGTAAGCACTGCAGCATTCATCTCTAATGAATTGCAGTGTTGTCAAACAACCACAGGGTAGCAACATGGAGAAATGAGGGGGCAGCACATGTCCCCATGGAACTGCAGTGCTGACAAGTAACACAGGGAGACAGCACCTGAGGGAGTGGCACACATCCCTAGAGAACTACAGGGCTATAAAGTAACCACAAGAAGGCATCTCTGAGCAGTAAGGGAGCAGCATGTCCCTAGAGCACTGCAATGCTGACAAGTAACCACAGGATGGCACACATACCTAGAGATCTGCAGTGCTAAGAAGTAACCACAGGGTGGCAGCATATGGGGGCGTTATACATCACTAAAGAACTGCAGTTCTGACAAGTAACCACATGGTGGCCGCTCTGAGAAGTGAGGGAGAAGGCACAGGTCCCTAGAGAACTGCAGTACTTACAGGTGACCACAGGGTGGCAGCACTGAGCAGGCAGCATAGCTCTTCTGACTTGCAGTGCTGACAAGCAACCACAGGATGGCAGCACTCAGCGAGGGCACGGCACACGTTCCTATGGAACTGCTGTGCTGACATGTATCCACAGGGTGGCAGCACTGAAAAGTGAGGGGGCAGCATATGCCTTATGACTTGCAGTGCTGACAACTAACCACAGGGTGGCAGCACTGAGAAGCGAGGGGGCAGCATCTCTCGCACGAATTGCACTGCCGACAACTAACCACAGGGTGGCAGCACTGAGAAGCGAGGGGGCAGCATCTCTCGCACGAATTGCACTGCCGACAACTAACCACAGGGTGGCAGCACTGAGAAGCGAGGGGGCAGCATCTCTCATGACTTGCAGTGCTAACAACTAACCACAGGGTGGCAGCACTGAGCAGCGAGGGAGCGGCCTCCCACTCGCATGAATTGCAGTGCTGACAAGTAACCACAGGGTGGCAGCCGTGGTAACACAAGCACGGCTTCCACAACACAAATCCACGCCAAGATGTTTCCAGGCAGAGAGCTTTACTGCTAGGACGTTTCTGGCGTTACACAGTAACCTTGCATGCTTTTTCTAATGCAGGGCTTGTCACACTCTAATTGGTTTCATTTCTACTGACATGCTCTTAAGCAAAGCATACAAAGGTTAGTGCTAGCAAACAATCTTCTTAACAGATTCAGCCAAATCCTGCCTGCTGTCTCTCTGTTACTGATACTGCCCAGGGAGGTGCTGGAGGCCTGATCCTTGGAGGTTTTTAAGGCCAGGCTGGATATGGCACTGAGCAACGTGCTCTAGGGTGAGGTGCCCCTGCCCATGGCAACAGGGGTGGAACTGGGATTGTTTAACATGGAGAAAAAGCTCAGGGGACACTTTATGTCTACTACTACCTGAAGGGAGGTTGTAGCCAGGTGGGGGTTGGACTCTTCTCCCAGGCCATCAGCACCAGAAGAGGACACAGTCTCAAACTGTGCCAGGGGAGGTTTAGGGTGGATGCGAGGAAGAAAATCTTCACAGAAAGAGGTTGGCCATTGGAATGTGCTGCCCAGGGATGGAGTCACCATCCCTGGAGTGTTTAAAGAGACTGGATGGATGAGGCACTCAGTGCCATGGGTTGGCAACCTCTTCCAGCATCTCATGACCCTCCTGGGGAGCAACTTCTTCCTAACATCCAATCTGAATCTACCCATTTCTAGTTTTTCTCCATTCCCCCCAGTCCTATCACTAGTCCAACCCCCACTGCAGGCAGCAGGGACATCCCCATCAGGTTGCCCACAGCCCTCTCCAGCCTCACCTTCAATATCTCCAGGAGTGGGGCTTCAACCACCTCCTGGGACAACCTGTTCCAGTGTTCCACCACCCTCATGGTGCAGAATTTCTTCCTGGCATCCAATCTAAATCTGCACTGCTCTACTTTCAAGTCATTGCCCCTGGTCCTGTCCGTGCAGGCCTTTGCAAAGTCTCTCTGCAGACTTCTCTTCTGCAGACTGAACACCCCCAGCTCCCTGAGTCTGTCCTCAGAGCAGAGCTGCTCCAGCCCCCTGAGCATTTTCATGGCCCTCCTCTGGAGCTGATCCATCAGGTCCATGTCCTTCCTGTATGGAGGGCACCAGACCTGCACTCCAGGGGAGGTCTCACCAGAGTAGAATAATCACACAACAAAGCATGAAGGGCCCTGAGAAAAACCTGAATTTTCACCAAGCACTTTGACAATTACCCTCAGAACCACCTCCAGCTTTATCCTGTATACTGGATGCTTGGTAGCACCTAAAGGACATTAGACATGTTCCTGGACTTATCTTCCCATAAGGACTCTGAAACCATACTACAGTGTGAAGCTCAGCATAGAAATGGGCAAGGCATCCCAGAGACTCACCTGACCAATACACTACAGGCTCATACTAAAATGCTGATGTTGACTCACCAAGACAGCAACAAAACAAGTTCAGTTACATGTAGTTTCCCAAGCATTCAGTATCTGAAGAGGTCCTACAGGAAGGCTGGGGAAGGACCTGTGGCAGTAGGAGGAGGGGCAGTGGTTTGAAACTGGAGGAGGGTGGCTTTAGGGTGGATGTAAGGAGTTCTGCACTATGAGAGTGGAGAAATACTGGAACAGATTGCCCAGGAATGTGGTTGAGGCCCTGTCCCTGGAGACATTCAAGCTCATATTCAACATGCCCTGGGCAGCCTCACCTTGTTGGAGACATCTCTGCTCACTGCAGGGGGGGTTGGCAAGATGCCCTTTGAGGGTGCCTTCCAACCCCATTCAATCTGTGCCTCGACTTTTCTCTATGTCCCTCACTTTCTGAACCTGTGCAAACCTTTAGGAGTCTGTAACAAAGACTCATTTGTTCCCTGGTGGCTATCTCAAAGACTTGGAGCTAACCTGACACACTTGAGAATCTCACCAAAAGTGAGATAATAAAGTGGGGAGTCCCCTTTATTGTTCTTCAATCATAATTTAGCCCATAGCTTAGTAAATAAAAATGTCTTAGAAGAGTCTTGAAGTGAAGGCAGCTCTGGGCACTGAGACTGCATTTTTCTGTTCAGCTATGGCAACTCAACATTGAGCAGGCAACCAACTGCAGCATTCTGAGCTGCTAAGTGCACACTGCTACAAAGCACCCATGGAGATGACATTTAGTCTTTAGCTGGCTGGCACTTACCTCAGTGAAAATCAGCAGCATTTGCTCTGCTGCTAGCGCTTTACTAAAGCATTAGGGAGCATCGTGGCTGTCAGGGAAGAGCACTGCAAATGGATCCTCCTAACAACAGTTAGCAAAAACCAAACCAAGGAAATCAGGCAAAGTCTGAAAAAAACCAAACTTTACTTCATCTTTATTGACAGAGTTAAAAGGGTTCCTACGACATCTAGAAGATACCAGAGAAAGCAATGGGTGAAAGGACAAGGGATGCAATGAATAAAAGAAGAGTCACATAGAGAAAGAGAGGTCCCCGAGGGCAAACTGCATTTAGTGTTCTTCCTGCAAGCAGCCCATCCTCTTCCCAGAAAAACAACCTAAACAATTAAATTGAAGGCATCAGTCAGTCAGGCTGGTAGCTCAAACATTCCCAGCTCACTGGGAAGCAGTTCACTGAAAGGAAGTACAGAGTGTCCCTACAAGCATGCAAAGAGAACACAAGTGGGGGGTGGGAGGAACCAAAACAAAAACCAAGACACTTGCATTGAGACTTTCTCAGCTTTTAAAACCACCTGTCCATGGCCACCACTTAAAGTGCAAGCTACATGTCTGCTGAATTCACCGAAGGCATAATAGGTGAGAGATCCGTTAAAACGCTGCCACACCAGTAGTTATACAACTAACCACAGAGGCCAGTAGCGCATTTCGAGCCCTGCCCAGCTTAGTGTGTCACTACTTCTCGGTTCATTACCAGCCAAACACATAGTCCATTGCTTTGGATACAATGCTTTCGTCTTTCCTAGGAGTCTGTCTGTCAGAAACCACCTAGAAGGCAGAGGGGGGGAGAGGGGAAAAAAGAGGAAGAGAGGAAAGAGAATCAGTTAACAAAGTTAATTCTTCTTCTACCAGGCAGTTTCTGTTCTGCTCCTAGGTGCTGCTGTATTGTGGCAAAGTGTTTTGGAAAGATTTTTTTCCAAGCCAGCCCTTAACCTCTGGAAGAGTGAAGAGTCATTCATAACACCTTGTCACAGTAGGGTGCCGGGCCGCACCCACAGCGAGGAGGGTGGAATTCAAGCAGAGGGGTAGGGAGCGCCCAGGTCAAGAGCTCCTGCCTGCAGCAGCAAGCCCATCAGACTGATGACTGCCTCCATGGCAGCTCACATTCGTTGCTCTCCCCTTGGAGTGGCTGCAGGGGAGTGGCTAATCGACCTCCTCTTCTTACTGGCTGGCGATACTTATTAGGGTAGCACAGCTGACCCTTATCTCATCTATTGGAGCTACTTGTTAAGCCATCAACAGGTGGCTCCCATTGCATCTCTCCTTGCAGTTTCTCATCTCCAATCACTCAGTCCAGGGGACAGTCCTCCACAACACCTCTTCTTTTTTCCTTTCCAGTCTTCTTTCAGAGACTCAACAGACTGAGTTGGTACTTGAATCACATTTGAAAGGCCTGACAGGGTAACACAGACATAGGTCTAACGTCACACTGAAGTCAGTCTAGGTACAGCCTTTCTACAGGGGGAGCTGTAGCCTGGCCCCTGACTGCAAAGACTGAAAGTAAAATACATCACCCTTGGATGCAGAAGGAAAATACTGCTAAGATCCATAGAATTCATTGGCTTGCTAATGGGATATAGAGCAGAAGCATAAACAGTTCTTGCTCTTTTCTTCTGTCACTTCTGCTTGCAACTTCTCTCTCTCTCCCCATGGCCTTGCCAGGGGATCTCTGTTTTGACTGCTGTGTGAGGTAATGGGAAGGAGGGAAGGAATTGGGGGGGGAGGTGAACAGTCCCCCTGGATCCACCTGTGTTGTTTATCAATTGTAACTCTATCCATATTGTACACATGCTGCATAGTTTGTACATATCCATTGCATTCTATCTTTCTAGACTTCAGTTTGTAAACAGAGCTTCATTTAGCTTCCATCCCAAACAGAGCTGGTCTGAGCAATTTGTTTGGGGGTAGTTCTCCAAATTAGTTGGGGGGGAAGGGGGGAGGCAGGGTAATTTCAACCCACCACAAGCCTCATACAGCTAAGGGGAGGACAGCACAAAAAGCACACTCGTGCTCCTGTTCACATACCTGGTAGTCACTGGTGGAAGCTTTGTATGCTGTTGCAAGAGGTCTCATGGTAGAAATCCTGGTTGTACTGTTTGCAGCCAGCACTGGTGTGCCAAGGCCCTTGGGGGGTGGAGTGAAAACTGTCGATGCTGAGGGTGTAGAGCTCCTCTCCGAGTTTTCCATCACGCTCTTAAAAACAGGGTGAACATCATGGCAACCAAGCTCAAAGGGCAGTCTTCCCACCTCTGGTGAATTACCTACTGCCTAAACCTCTTTGGTGCAGCATGTCCACAGCTCAAAGAGAGCAAAGGCCAGAGGTAAATAGCCTATCAGCACCCGGCACGCAGCACTAGCAAGGACTTTTCCTCACTGCAATGCTTTTTAGGTTGGCTTATGGCACTGCAAAGCAGGGGAAGCTTTTAATCTCTTCACTCCATGTACCAAATTTCAGCCAGATCTCAGATAGCAGAGTGTACAATACAATACACCAGGTTGGAAGAGACCTTCAAGATCATGTCCAACCCATCAACCAATCCCAACCCACCTAAACAACTAAACCGTGGCACCAAGCACCCCATCAAGCCTCTTCTTGAACACCTCCAATGAAGGTGACTCCACCACCTCCACGGGCAGCCGATTCCAATGGGCAATCACTCTGTCTGTATAGAACTTCTTCCTAACATCCAGTCTAAACCTCCCCTGGTGCAGCCTGAGACTGTGTCCTCTTGTTCTGGTGCTGGCTGCCTGGCAGAAGAGACCAACCTCTGCCTGGCTACAACCTCCCTTCAGGTAGTTGTAGAGAGCAATAAGGTCACCCCTGAGTCGTCTCCTCTCCAGGCTAAGCAACCCCAGCTCCCTCAGCCTCTCCTCACAGGGCTGTGTTCCAAACCCCTCACCAACTTCGTTGCCCTTCTCTGGACACCTTCCAGCAAGTCAACCTCCTTCCTAAACTGAGGGGCCCAGAACTGGACACAGGACTCAAGGTGCGGCCTAACCAGTGCAGTGGACAGGGGCAGAATGACCTCCCTGCTCCTGCTGGCCACACTCTTCCTGATGCAGGCCAGGATGCCATTGGCCCTCTTGGCTGCCTGGGCACACTGCAGGCTCATGTTCAGCCTCCCATCAACCAGCACCCCCAGGTCCCTCTCTGCCTGGCCGCTCTCCAGCCACTCTGACCCCAGCCTGTAGCACTGCCTGGGGTTGCTGTGGCCAATGTGTAGCACCTGGCACTTGGATGTGTTCAATCTCCTGCCCTTGGCCTCTGCCCATCTGTCCAGCCTGTCGAGGTCCCTCTGCAAAGCCTCTCTACCCTCCAGCAGATCAACTCCTGCCCCCAGCTTAGAAATGAATTAGAACACCTGCAACAAATTTCAAGTAGTAACTTTTGCCAGGCCCAGCTGAACTAAGCAGCTTAAAGAGTTTGGCAAATACTTCCTTTTTCTCTAAATACATCTAAAATATTTGACCTGGTCCTGGACTTGAGGATCTTGGAGGTCCCTTCCAACCCTGGTTTGACTCTGTGATCTAGGATAAGCCCTTACCAACTGTCCTAGTTTGAGCTGAATGCCTTCCAAAAGGAACCACAAAGCAGACCTCCAGAAGGTATGGTGGTACTGGAAGAGTAGTCTTTGTATTTCCTCCCCTAAGTTCTGCATCTCTGTAAACCTGACTGCAAAGTTACTGGCTTTCTCTGTCTTCCCATTCTCCTCCCTGGATGCAGTGAGGTCCCAGGGTTGTTGTAATCACAGATAATACTGTGGGAGGAGGATGGTTCCAGGGCTATCTATGGCTTTCAAGGCCTGACTGATTTTCACTGTGTAATCTTAGCCTGTTTAGGTCTAATGACAGGGACTAAGGGGAGGCAGTCTCAGACCTGGCCAGCCTGAATCCAGCCTAGCAATGGGAAGGAAGAAAGACCCCTGGGGCAGATGTTAAACCCCAGGTGGGGAGACAGAGAGTACTGGGCTTTGGGTCTGATTTGGAGGAAGGTTTGGGTGAAGCTTTATGGCTTACTGAGCTTCTGTGTTAACCCCAGATCATACATTCCTTTGTATTTGATATGCTTTGCTATGCTCACCACCATACATTGTTAGCACTGCAGTATTGTAGCTTGTGAGTAGATTTGCCATTTAAACTTTCCAATCCTCCATTCCTCTGTGTGTGAGGCAGTTTGCTGTTACCCTAGGGGAATTAGAGCAACCTGCCCTGCTCTAAACAACAACACCAGCCTGTGGCTTTTAGCTCTTACTCAGCTTGCCACAGAGTTTCAGTCAGCCCTCTTCAGCAAATGCCAGAAAAGGAGTCTCAGGCTGCATTTTGTAAGCCTAGAAAAAAATGCATGCAAGATGGAAGAGTGAATGCAAGGGACGTGATGGGAACCCCAAGTTCCACAAGAACCCAGAGGACACAGGATGGGAAACAACAACCACCAGCCTTGGGGGCATCAGATCTGCTGCATGCAGACTCAGTGGAGCACAGCATTTAACCAGCCTGAAGACAGCAGAAATTCAGAAGCTGATCTGGCAAGAGGGCAGCTCTCCAAAACACAGGCTAGGACTGCTGTGCAGCGTGGGTGGCAGCTGACTCACTGCTCAGCAGGAGGGGAAGCTAGCTAACTAACAGCTAGCTTGAAATCTGAAGCTCAAGTGCTGGCATCATAATTCATCATCTCTGTTTTTCCCATTGCAAGGAAGAAGTTTTACAGCCTAATGCCAAACCCTCAAAGGAACAGCCTCCAGAAATCTCTCTCACCTCCAAAACCACAGGTGAGCAACCAGGGGTTTAATCACACCTATTTGAAAGTGGACATTCTCCATCACAAGAATTCAAAAGCAACAAAGATCAGAGAGCTGGCAATTAAAACGTCTCAGACCACTGTTTCCAAAGACTCAGCTTATTGGCAATTCAGTAACTGCTACAGACTGGGCACCAAAATAGTAAAGAAAGTCAGGGGAGACTGGAAGCCCTCCCATCAGAAGCCCACAAAGAGGCACTGAAGTAGCTTTGTTTCTGAATTTTAATCAGGGTAAGAAAATCATCAAACTGATAAAAGCTGAAGTAATAGGAAGTTCAGCTTCTCAGGGCTGCCCCCCTCAGAACAGTTCACATTTGAAAGCTTTCCTTACATTAGCATCACCCTCACTTGAGGGTGGTGAGACAGTGGAAGAGGTTGCCCAGGGAGGTGGTGGCAGCCTCATCCCTGGAGGTTTTTCAGGCCAGGCTGGATGTGGCTGTGAGCAAGCTGCTCTAGCGTGGGGTGTCCCTGGCCATGGCAGGAGGTTTGGAACTGGCTGATCCTTGAGGTCCCTTCCAACCCTGACAATTCTATGATTCTTTGCAAGCCATCCCCCTACTCCCAACACCACAAGGCTGTTGAGACACTGGAACAGGCTGCCCAGGGAGGTGGTAGAAGCCTCTTCCCTGGCTGTTTTTAAGGCCAGGCTGGACATGACTGTGAGCAACCTGCTCTAGACTGAGGTGCCCCTGCCATGGGTTGCAATTAGATGGTCCTTGAGGTCCCTTCCAACCCTGACAATTCTGATTATCCTTACAGGACCTAAAAATAATAAATCTGTGAGCTCCAGCATGACTGACATTTGCCTCTGCTAACATACAGTGCCCAAGGCAAAGTGCTGCATGAATTAATGATCAGAGCATTGTCAATGCCTGGAAGCTAACAGCTCCTGATAACAGCAGACTGAAACACAGCCATGCCTACCCCAACCCACTAGGCTCAGGGGAGACCTTAATTGTTCTTTACAACTCCCTGAAGGGAGGTTGTAGCCAGGGGTGGGTTGGTTTCTTCTCCCAGGCAACCAGCACCAGAACAAGAGGACACAGTCTCAAGCTGCGCCAGAGGAGGTTTAGGCTGGAGGTTAGGAAGAAAACCTTCACAGAAAGAGGATGTCCATTGGAATGGGCTGCCCAGGGATGGAGTCAGCATCCCTGGAAGTGTTTGAAAAGAGACTGGATGAGGCACTCAGTGCCATGGTTTAGTTGATTAGATAGTATTGGGTGATAGGTTGGACTGGATGATCTCAAAGGTCTTTTCCAAGCTGGTTCTATTCTACTTACAAGACAGGGACATGCTTCTGTGGGGGCAGGTGAGAGCATAGCATTGGCCTCTTGCTAACAGATTTTTAGTATGATGTGCTGAGATAAAGCCAGGAGCAAGTAACTAGACACATAAAGAAAGAGGGACAGTTAAGAGCACTGACAGTCTTGCTCTGCCATCACATGTGTTATAGCACTTAAGTGCCACAAATTCCAGTCAGGGAACTTCTTATCTCTCACTTCATCACTTGGACATCAATACAATTCATGGAATGGTCTGGCTTGGAAGAGACCATCATTCCAACCTCCTCTGCACTCAGCAGGGACATCCTCAATTAGATCAGGTTGCCCAGAGCCCTCTCCAGCCTCACCTTGAATGTCTCCAGGGATGGGGCCTCAACCACCTCCTTGGGCAACCTGTTGCAGTGTTCCACCACCCTTATGGTGCAGAGCTTCTTCCTGGCATCCAATCTAAATCTGCTCTGCTCTACTTTGAAGCCATTGTCCCTGGTCCTGTCCCTGCAGGTCTTTGCAAACAATCTCTCTCCAGCCTTCTTGTAGCCCACTTCAGGTACTGAAAGGTTGTTATTAGATCTCGCTGGAACCTTCTCTTCTCCAGGCTGAACAGCCCCAGTTCCCCCCAGTCTGTCCTCATAGCAGGTGAAAATAATCCCCTGATTATTTTCATGGCCCTCCTCTCCATCTACTCCATCAGGTCCATGTCCTTCCTGTGTTGAGGGCTCCAGAGCTGGAAGCAGTACTCCAGATGAAGCCTCACCAGAGCAAAATGGCACAATCACCTCTCTCCATTGCTCTCATGTGTTGAAACTCCCAAGGAGTGCAGAGATTTCTTACCATGATCCCTTCTCAGCAGAATATTGTGTCAAATGCTCAAGAGAAAAATCACCTAAGGTATATTAGATGACACTTACAAAACTGAAGTACCCATGTTTTGCATTTCATAGAAGAAAAAAAAGAATTAAAGAGGCTTTTAAAGCCTGGCTGGATGTGGCTGTGAGCGACCTGCCCTACTGTGAGGTGTCCCTGCCCACGGCAGGGGCTTGGAACTGGCTGATCCTTGAGGTCCCTTCCAACCCTGACAATTCCATGGGGAAAAAAAAAACAACAGAGGAAGGCCCAAAGCAGAGTGCCTTAAAGAGAGAGCAGCTGTTAACTTACTTTCTCTATGCATGGCTTGACCCCAATCATGATAGATTCGCCAAAAATCTTTCCATCTTTGCTTAAGGCTTTGCGGGCTTGCAGCTTCGACTGGTACCGAATGTGCATCCAGTTCCCTGTGTTGGACATCTGCATGAGAGCAAGGGACAAGGGTGAAACACAGCCCTTGAAAGCCTGAGCCAGAAGGATGCCTCAGACCATGACCTACCACATGCTTTAATATGTTTCCATACTGAGCAAACTGCAGAAGAATGTATGAAGCTGATGCCTGAGGAAACCTGAAAGACAGAAAACACGCCAATTTTAACGAGTAGCTGAAGAAGTCTGGTGCTATAACACAACCCTAAGGAGGGTTTTTAGAGATCCCAGAGCCCACTCTGCTAATGCCACATTAGAAGCATGATTTAAGGAGTATCACAGGATGTTAAGGGTCGGAAGGGACCTGGACCTCTGGAGATCTTTGAGTCCAAGCCCCCTGCGAGAGCAGAACCATAGAATCTAGTGCAGGTGGCACAGGAATGCATCCAGACAGGGATGGAAAGGCTCCAGAGGAGACTCCACAACCTCTCTAGGCAGCCTGTTCCAGTGCTCTGTGAGCCTCACAGTGAAGAAGTTCCTCCTCATGTTGAGGTGGAACCTCCTGGGCTGTAGTTTCCATCCAGTGCCCCTTGTCCTATCCCAGGGTGCAACTGAGCAGAGCCTGTCCCTTCCTTCTTGACACCCAGCCTCCAGCTAGTGATAGACATTGATGAGATCCCCTCTCAGTCTTCTCCTCTCCAGACTAAACAGCCCCAGGGCTCTCAGCCTCTCCTCCCCAGGCAGGGCTCCAGTCCCTTCAGCATCCTTGCAGCCCTCCCTTGGACTCTCCCCAGCAGATCCCTGTCCCTCTTGAGCTGGGGAGCCCAGAACTGGATGCAATATCCCAGGTGAGGTCTCACCAGGGCAGAGTAGAAGGGGATGGGAATATGATCTTATAGGCATCTATACTTCACCACACACTTCAGTAACAGAGTGCTGCCTCTCTAACGTGGGGAAAAAAGTTAACATGCAGCTTCAGTTAAACTGCTTCACTAAAATCCATGCATTTTGTGGCTTTAACCACAGTTGTGTTTCCAAGTACTTCTCTCCATATGGTACAAAAACTTGACCATCTGGGTCAGGGCAATCCCAAGCACTGATATAGGCTGGGCAGGGATTGGCTTGAGAGCAGCCCTGAAGAAAAGGCCTTGGGGGTGCTGGGGGATGAGAATACAATACAATACAATACAAGCTCAACAGGAGCCAGCAGTGAGCACTTGCAGCCCAGAAAGACAACCAGAGTCTGGGCTGCAGCAAGAGAAGTGTGGCCAGCAGGGCCAGGGAGGGGATTCTACTCCTCTACTCCGCTCTGGTGAGACCACACCTGGAGCTCTGTGTCCAGTTCTGGAGCCTCTATTCCAGGAAGGCTCTGGAGGTGCTGGAAGGTGTCCAGAGAAGGGCCACGAGGATGAGCAGAGGCCTGGAGTGCTGTGGATTCAGACAGAGAGCTGGGGTTGTTCAGGTTGGAGAAGAGAAGGCTCAGAGGAGACCTTATTGTGGCCTTCTGGTATCTGAAGGGAGCTACAAGAAAGCTGGGGAGGGATTTTTTAGGATGTCAGGGAGTGATAGAACTGGAGGGAATGGAGCAAAACTAGGAGTGGGTAGATTCAGCTTGGATGTTAGGAAGAAGTTCTTCCCCATGAGGGTGGTGAGAGACTGGCAGAGGTTGCCCAGGGAGGTGGTGGAAGCCTCATCCCTGGAGGGTTTTCAGGCCAGGCTGGATGTGGCTGTGAGCAACCTGCTCTAGTGTGAGGTGTCCCTGGCCATGGCAGGGGTGTTGGGCCTGGCTGATCCCTGAGGTCCCATCCAGCCCTGACAGTTCTGTGATTCTGTGTTGCTCCCAATACTTCAGAAATCCACGTACCCAAATACTGTTACCCATGTGTCATCAAGCTGATCTTCTGAGGTCAGGGAATCACCTTGAGTATAAAAAGGATCTAACTGAGCAGGAGACAGTGGAGTCTTCCTAGGCTGTCCAATACTTGCAGGACTGAAGACACCTGAAGCTGTTAAATTGAAAAGGCATTGGTGAACAAATTGCTTTTGCAAGACAGATAAGCCTCAGAGGCCACAGTAAAAGCCTCATTTTACTATCAAGCATTTCACTTGCAGATGGAAGAGCTTGGTGGAGATTTCTTTGCAGACAATAAGTTTGGCAAGCCAGGAGTCACATCTGCAAGTAAGCCACTAAGTTTTTATGGCTAAGCAACCTCAGCTTTCTTTTTCACCTCTGAAAAACAGCAGCTTGATACAGAAGCCAAATAGGAACAATGCAGCAGAATTAAGCTTAGCCAGAAGCCACAGATTCACATAGAAGAGCAGAAACTGAAGGAAGGTGGAAGGCAACCCATCAATCTCAGCTGCTCCACTCAAGTACAGCCACCTCTGTGCCAACTTTCAGGAACAAGCATTTCCTACTCACATCCACATGCTTCTGGAAAAGCTAGCCAATGAAGAAGAAGCCCCTTCACAAACAAGCAAGGAGCTGATGCAGCTTGAACAGTGGCTGATGATTTCTGTGTGTGAAGGAAAGCAGTAAGAAAGCAGATGACACATTCTGACAAGGGCATCTACCTGCTCCAGGAGTCGATGGCAGAGTTCCAACCAATGGGCTCTGTGTTAGAGAAAAGCTGGCCTGGAGTAAAACACAACAAGCAACAAATTACACTTGCAGGGACACTTCTTGGATCAGAAGAGATCATTTTCAGGCAACTCAAGCATCAGGCAAAGCATATTAACTGTTTGCCTTAAGTGGCTCCTAACTTTAAAGGGGAGCTAAAGGTATTTACATGCACATTTAATAGAAGATTATTAAAAGTTCCTCAGGAAAAGGTTTTTTGGCAACATTTTCACATTCTAGCATGCAGCCTAGCAGATAGCCTGGACATCCAGGAGGACTGAACTATTACATTATGGAATTTCCAGCTGTAAGCCTTAGAAGAGAATGCAGCCAGCTTTCCTGATGAGAGCTTTAAATACAAGCATTGGAGACAGCATGGGATCACAGGATGTTAGGGGTTGGAAGGAACCCCTGGAGATCTTCCAGTCCACACACCCCCTGCCAGAGCAGAACCATAGAATCCAGCACAGGTAACACAGGAACACATACAGATAGGGCTGGAAAGGCTCCAGAGAAGGAGACTCCACAACCTCTCTGGGCAGCCTGTTCCAGGGCTCTGTCACCCTCACAGTGAAGAAGTTCTTCCTCATGTTGAGGTGGAACCTCCTGGGCTGTACTTTCCATCCAGTGCCCCTTGTCCTATCACAGGGTAAAACTGAGCAGAGGCTGTCCTGCCCTTTCCTTCCTGACCCCCAGCTCTCAGATATTGATAGGCATTGATCAGATCCCCTCTCAGTCTTCTCCTCTCCACACTAAACAGCCCCAGGGCTCTCAGCCTCTCCTCCCCAGGCAGTGCTCCAGTCCCTTCAGCATCCTTGCAGCCCTCCCTTGGACTCTCTCCAGCAGATCCCTGTCCCTCTTGGACTGAGACAGAACTGGGTGCAATATTCCAGGTGTAGTCTCACCAGGGCAGAGCAGAGGGTCAGGACAGCTTCCCAAGACCTGTTGTCATTTCGACTACACAGGAGCAGGCACACCAAACACCCAGCTTAAGGAACAGTAAGACATCAAGTCTCAGCAGTCATTTGGCCCTCAGCAGTTTATACAACTGAGTTAAAGAACTCACTGAAGCTCTAAGCTACCTCACACCTTCTGCTAAGAACAGGAGAGTATCTAAGCCACTTACTGGTCTTCTTGAGGTTAGAGGTGACCCAAGGCCAGGGCTAGATAATTCATCATATATGCTTCTAACCGGTGGAGCACCACCTTTATCTTTGTGTGTAGGGACTACTGGCTGGGGGGGAGATCCTCCTGCAATTAAAAAGAACACATGAAGAGCATGAGAATACCTTGTTAATTTTACTCCATTGCTACTTGTTCTTCTATGTTCAACAGTAAATTCACAGAATTGTCAGGGTTGGAAGGGACCTCAAGGATCAGCCAGTTCCAACCCCCCTGCCATGGGCAGGGACACCTCACACTAGAGCAGCTTGCTCACAGCCACATCCAGCCTGGCCTGAAAAACCTCCAGGGATGAGGCTTCCACCACCTCCCTGGGCAACCTCTGCCAGTGTCTCACCACCCTCATGGGGAACAACTTCTTCCTAACAGTCTGAATCTCCCCACTTTTTGCTCCATTCCCCCCAGTCCTATCACTCCCTGACACCCTCGAAAATCCCCCCCCCCCCAGCTTTCTTGTAGCGCCCTTCAGATACTGGAAGGCCACAAGAAGGTCTCCTCAGAGCCCTCTCTTCTCCAGGCTGAACAGCCCCAACTCTCTCAGTCTCCCTCCATAGAAGAGGGGCTGATCATCCTTGTGGGCCTTCTCTGGACACCTTCCAGCATTGTAATTCAGCTGTTTCACTAAGGGTTTGCAAAACCACCTGGCCTGCCAAACTGGTTCAGGTTTCAATGTTCTACCTTTGAAAATCATGCGTGTCAGAAACCACCTTCATACACAAGCATCACCTAAACTACCTCTTATCAGCCCAGTTATGTTCACTACTGTGCTGAGCACAGCTACACCTTCCTACTTTTAAGACAGGTTAATAGTGTATTTGTTGTTTCAAAGCCAACCTTTTAAGACTTGATATTTACCTGCCAAAGACCCAGACCTAAAAACCACACAGCAACTGCACATGCTGTCAAGTTCCCCCTCTCCAAATTCCCTCCCTTCCTATGCAATTTCATATTAGTTAAAAATGTAAGCTCTGGAGAGCAGGGACTAGCTTGCATTTAGATAAGGTGAAGTTAGACCAGATGCTCTCCCATGCCATAAACTCCTTGAGGCTTCCAGCAGGAGAATTAAACTGACTGCAAGATCTTGACAGATCTCTGAATGCTTTGTGGGCTAAGTTTACAGAATACAAAATTAATCAGGCTGGAAAACACCTTTGAGATCATCAGGTCCAACTTATCACCCAACACCACTCAGTCAACTAACCCATGGTACTGAGTTTTAAACACTTCCAGGGATGGTGACTCCACCACCTCCCTGGGCAGCACATCCCAATGGCAAATCTCTCTTTCTGGGAAGAATTTCTTCCTAACATCCAAACCTCCCCTGGTGCAGCTTGAGACTGTGTCCTCTCCTTCTGCCACTGGTTGCCTGTGAGAAGAGGACAACCCCCACCTGGCTACAATCTCCCTTCAGGGAGTTATAGACAGCAATAGGGTCTCCCCTGAGCCTCCTCTTCTCCAGGCTAAGCAACCCCAGCTCCTTCAGCCTCTCCTCACAGGGCTGTGCTCCAAACCCCTCCCCAGCCTCATTGCCTTTCTCTGGACACCTTCCAGCATCTCAACATCTTTCTTAAACTGAGGAGCCCAGAACTGGACACAGGACTCAAGGTGTGGCCTAACCAGTGCTGAGCAGAGGGCAGAATGACCTCCCAGCTCCTGCTGGCCACACTGTTCCTGATGCAGGCCAGGATGCCATTGGCCTTCTTGGTCACCTGGGCACACTGCTGCCTCATGTTCAGCAGCTCTCCACCAGTACCCCCAGGTCCCTCTCTGCCTGGTTGCCCTCCAGCCACTCTGGCCTCAGTCTGTAGCACTGCCTGGGGTTGTTGTGGCCAAAGCATAGAACCCAGCACTCAGACTTGTTAAGCCTCATGCCCTTGGACTCTGCCCATCTGCCCAGCCTGTCAAGGTCCCTCTGCAGAGCCCTCCTCCCCTCTAACAGATCAACTCTTGCTCCCAACTTGGTGTGATCTGCAAACTTACTGATGATGGACTCAATCCCCTCATCCAGATCATCAATAAAGGTATTGAACAGGATTGGGCCCAGCACTGATCACTGGGGGACACCACTGGTGACTGGCTGCCATCTGGATGTGGCACCATTCACCATCACTCTCTGGGGCTGGCCAGCCAGCCAATTGTTAACCCAGACAAACTACACTTGAGTTCATCATCCATTTCATGAGTTGAAGTCATTATCAAAAGTAATAAAACTCCAAGAATTCAAGTCTGCACCAGCAACATAGAGCACGAAGAAAACGAATTCTGACCTGCAAGCAGTGGAGACCTCATTTCCATAACACTAGCTGAAGGGCCACTTATGCCACGGGACTGAGGAGTCATGGGGGCAGGTAAATCACCCATCAGGAATCCAGGAAGGAACTGAGCACTAGCTCCTGGTTTGGAGAGGTCGGGGAGCCAAGGGTCTCGGCTCTGCTCCTGTATGAATGGGCACAAAGTTGTAACAACATGGAAGTCATCAAGGCTTTTCATTCTTAAACAATAGCTCTATTAAACAAACATAACATAACATACTAAGTTACTAAGTTCTTAAGTAAAAAAATATACAAACCCAAACTGTTAGGAGTGGTCCAGCAGATCCAGGGAGGTTCTCCTCCCCCTCTACACTGCCCTGATGAGACCACACCTGGAATATTGCATCCAGTTCTGGGCTCCCCAGTTCAAGAGGGACAGGGATCTGCTGGAGAGTCCAAGGGAGGGCTTGCCTGATGCTGAAGGGACTGGAGCCCTGCCTGGTGAGGAAGGCTGAGAGCCCTGGTGCTGTTTAGTGTGGAGAGGAGAAGGCTAAGAGGGGATTTGATCAATGTCTATCAATATCTGAGGGCTGGGGGTCAGGAAGGAAAGGACAGGCAGCCACTCTGCTCAGTTGCACCCTATGATAGTCAAGGGGCACTGGATGGAAAGTACAGCAGAGGAGGTTCCACCTCAACAGAAGCAGGAACTTCTTCACTGAGGGTCACACACACTGGCCAGGCTGCCCAGGAGGCTGTGGAGCCTCCTCTAGGAGCCATTCCAGCCCCATCTGGATTTGTTCTTGTGTGACCTGTGCTGGATTCTCTGGTCCTGCTCTGGCAGGGGGGTTGGCCTAGAAGATCTCCAGAGGTCCCTTCCAAGCACAAATCCTCTGATGCTGTAAGCTCTGGCCTTGGCCCGTGGACCATATACTTTCTGAGTAAGCAAATTTATCACAACCTCGCGGAGGTTTTTTTTGCAGCTACAATGAACTGTCACGCTGAGACGTGGTTCTTAAAATACACCCTCGCATCACGGTTGGAAGTCCAGTCTCGAGGCTAGCCGTGGGCTTCCACTAAAGGGCTTCCTGAGCCGAAAGCCCTCGCACCGCCGCCAGCTGTGCCCCGGTTCCGCTCACGGTTCCGCTCTTGCTTGAGCGCCGCAGCATCCGGCAGCCTCGTCACCACCAAGCTTCGGCGCTTCCTCTACGGCTCTTCTATTACACAACACCCGGGTGGGAGCCTCTCGCTTCAGGCTCCCTTTCGCTTTCCCCCGGGGGAAGTCCCTCACCTCGCTCACTCCCTCCCATGACCTATTTCAGGCCAGCAGCCTTCGGACTTTCCTCCGCTTTCCCCCCGCCGGTACCAGGTGGGGACGGGGTGGGAGATAAGACCCGTTCTCATGCCTCCTCCGCCGGGGCGCAGAGGGAGGGCGAGCCGCGGGCGGCAGCGCGGCGCAGCCTTGGCCGGCCAGCAGCTACCTCTCAGGGCTCAGCTCCGCCGCAGGCTGCGCGGGGGCCCGCACGCGACCCGCCGGGCGCGCGGGGCAGGGCGGCAGCTGGCAGCGCCAAGGCGGCCATGGCAGGGCCGCGCCGCGGCACATCTCACCTGCGGCGGGCGGCTCCATGGCGAGGGCGGTGAAGAAGGCGGCTAAGCCGGCCCGGGCGGCGGGAAAAGACCACGGCTACCTCCGCCGTCGCTTTCAAACGGGACGGACATCCTCCTGCCGTCACTTCCGAGCCGCCCCGCCCCGCACATTCCGCGCAGGGCAGCTGGCCAGGGGGTGTGACCTCAGACGGGGTCGGCACCGGGCCGGGCTCCTGGCCCGGCTTCAGGCCCGGCCGTCAGGCATTGCCCGGCGGCGAGCGCGCAAGCCGTGTCTTGAATGTAAACGTCATAGATCACAGAATGGTCTGGGTTAGAAGGGACCTGCAAACTCATCCAGTCTGACCTCCCCGCAGTCAGCAGGGACATCTCCAACTAGATCAGGTTGCCCAGAGCCCTCTCCAGCCTCACCTTCAATATCTCCAGGGATGGAGCCTAAACCTGGCAACCTGTTCCAGTGTTCCACCACCCTCATGTGCAGAACTTCTTCCTCACATCCAATCTAAATCTGCTCTGCTCTACATTCCAGCCATTGCCTCTGGTCCTGTCCCTGCAGGCCTTTGCAAACGTCCTCTCTCTGCAGCACCTGTAGCTTCCTTCAGGTACTGGAAGGTTCCTCTTAGGTCTGCCTGTAGGCTTCTCCAAGCTGAACACCCCCAGCTCCCTCAGCCTGTCCTCAGCAGAGCTGCTCCAACCCCCTGAGCATTTTCATGGCCCTCCTCTGGACCTCTCCATCAGGTCCATGTCCTTCCTGTGTTGAGGGCTCCCAGACCTGCACACAGCCCTGCAGGTGAGGTCTCAGCAGAGCAAGCAAAGTGGAGAAATCACCTCTTTGTGTCTGCTTGCAATGCTGCTTTGGATGCAGCCCAGGATGAGATTTGGACCAACTGGCTGATCCTTGAGGTCCCTTCCAAGCCTGACAATTCTACAATTCCGTGATACTTTCCTGGTCTGCTGGTCACGCTATTGCCAGGACGCTGGTGCCTTTCTGGCCATCCGGGCACATGCTGGCTCAGTGTGGTTCATACACTGTAACCCGGGGCAGTTCAAATTCGTGGCACAAGGAAAAATACTCCATCGGTTCCTGAAACCAAACCTTTCAAATCACTTGAGTACATGTTTGTTCCAACACAGTGTTTTTATTTTATTGCATATTCATATATCAACCCTTGAGAATTGGCATGAAGGCCAACAAAAAAAATCACTATTAAAATGTTCTACAGGTTTTATTTTTTAAAACTGCCACCTTAAACAATATTCCATCCTGAAATCTGTCAAGATAAAGTTACCTATCCTCTGATGCTTCTTCTTTATACCTGATGTGGAATGGAGTTTGGGTGCTGGTGGATGAGAAGCTGGACACAAGTCAGGCAGTGTGAGTTTGCAGCCCCAAGCCCAAGGGCAGCCTGGGCTGCATCCAAAGCCAGCATTGCCAGCAGAGCAGAGCGGTGATTCTGACACTTTGCTCTTTCTCTGCTGAACCTCACCTGCAGTGCTGTCTGCAGGTCTGGAGCCCTCAACACAGAAGGACATGGACCTGATGGAGAGGGTCCAGAGGGGCCACAAAAATGCTCAGGGGGTTGGAGCAGCTCTGCTCCAAGGACAGGCTGAGGGAGCTGGGTGATGTTCAGCCGGGAGAATGCTGCAGGGAGACTTATAGCATCCTTCCAGAACCTGGAGGAGGCTACATGAAGGCTGCAGAGAGACTGTTTGCAAAGGCCTGCAGGGACAGGACCAGGGGCATGGCTTCAAAGTAGAGCAGAGCAGATTTAAATTGAATGTTACGAACCAGTTCTGCACCATGAGGGTGGTGGACACTGGAACAGGTTGCCCAGGGAAGTGGTTGGAGACCCTTCCCTGTTGATATTCAAGGTGAGGTGTACTGGGCTGTGGGCACCTGATCTAGTTGGGGATGTCCCTGCTGACTGTGGGGAGGGTCGGACTGGATGACCTTTGGAAGTCCCTTCTGGCCCCAGGCCATTCTATGGTTCTATGACATCAAGTAATGATAGGACAAGACGAAATGGTCTCAAGTTGTGCCACAAGAGCTTTTAGTTTGTTCATTAGAAAAATGTCTTTATGAAAGGATTGTCAATCACTGAATAGGCGCCCAAGGAAGTGGTGGAAGTCACTGTCCCCAGGTGGAAGGCATGCAGATGCAGTGCTGAGTCCATGGGTTAGTGGTAACCTGGCGTGCAAGTTTGGACTTGATATTAAAGGTCTCTTCCAACCAAAACAGTTTCTGTGATTATATGAAACAAGGACTGAATGCAAAGAGAAGGCAGTGAGTTAGAGCTACTCTGATCTACAAAAAAGAAACAACCCAAACCAATAGCCTGGTTCCAGCTCTCTGAAACATGTTAGTGCACTTCAGATGCACTACTGAATGAGCAACCATAGAAGACATGAAGCATTAAATATCCTCACATTTTGAGCTCCTGGTTTCATTTCCAACTATTTTTAATGGCTGGCTACTCCAAGGTTCAATAAAATCCTCTTTTGATGCAGAATCATTAAAATCCAATACCAGGGTATTTCATTAGATGGGCTTTTTTTATTGCCTGGATTTTACACACCAACCAGAGTGCAGAGATTTGGTTCAGTATTAAACAGGGCCACCTAAGTTATTTGATTTCCTTTCCCTCCTGCCTGCATTTTCTGATGGTTCACTGAAAAAAGCCATCCGTTGGGGTTGGGGTTTTTTCCCTGTTGTTCCAAGCAAGTCGAATTTCATCTTTTTACTAGCACTCTAGGAGAGCTTGTTCTTGGGGCAAAGCCTCTCCCAAGCAGTGGAGCATTTGGCCTTGAACTACAGGCTGAAAGGGAGGGGAAGGGAAATAAATACACAGAAGACTTGGAAACGCATGTGGCAAAGGGGGCAGCAAAATGACTGACTGAAGCACATCCACATCTGTTTATTGCAGAGTCAAAGCATTGTTTCACTCCTCCCTTTGGCTCAGTCATGATCATTTATGCTTCCATTTGCCTTTATATTCCGTTCCTGGTACTTGTGCAGCTGCTCCATGAAGCCAGATTTGGACACGC
>CM026887.1:590015-643934 GCA_015227895.2 Colaptes auratus | reverse complement strand
ACCCCCTTTGTTGTTCACCTAACTGAACATGAAACCCAACCTCCCCCCCACCACACACCCCCACCACGAGGGCATGCTGAGTTCTCTTAACATTTCTAGGCCTCTCATTGCATCCTTCCAGCTCACAAGACAGCATGCAGGTGTTGCTGGTGTCTCTTAACACAGGGCGTGCAGGTGGGGGCAAGGAGGAAGGGACAGGGACAGGGATAGCCTCGGCTCAGTTGCACCCTGGGAAGTATTTTGGTGGTGGCTGTAGAATGTTGCTATTTTCTGTGCCCCATTTCCTGGGAAAGAGTTTTCCATGGAGTGGAACTTCAGCCATTTAATTTTGCTGCTGTTTGTTTCGGTTTGTGTGCTGGCAAAACAGTTGCAGGAATTTCACAGGATCACACAGGATGTTAGGGGTTGGAAGGGACCTCTGGAGATCTCCAAGTCCAACCCCTCTGCCAGAGCAAGATCACAGAATCCAGCACAGGTCACACAAGAACACATCCAAACAGGGCTGGAAAGGCTCCAGAGAAGGAGACTCCACAACCTTTCTGGGCAGCCTCTTCCAGTGCTCTGGGACCCTCACAGTGAAGAAGTTCCACCTCATGTTGAAGGTAGAACCTCCTGTGCTGTAGTTTATATCCATTGCCCTTTGTCCTATCACAGAGTGTAATGGAGAAGAGCCTGAATTAGATGTCTTGGGTTAAACAAAAGATGAAAACCTGATCCTATTGCCTGCAAGTGCTTGTAAGTGTTGCATAGAAGGCAGTTCAGTAGTGAGCTGGTCCACATGGAGTGGATGTGGTGGTTGTGAAGCCTGTTGTGTTCTTTTTGTGACACACTGCAAGTGGCACAGCTGGAATTGCCATGTCAAAGCCTCCTCCTGAATTTCCACCTGTCTGCTTGCAAGGCAAAGGCTTAACTAGAGCTCTTCCCTGCCTTTTTTTTCCCCCAGTGACAGATAAATAACCCACTGGCTTTGGTGCTATTTGCTGTCTTGTGTTTAAACCTGCAAAAGGCCATTGATATCTCATGGAAAACTCCAGTCTGGAAGTGAGCTAAGCATGCTTGCTGCTGTGGGGCTCCTCTGTTCAGCTTCCAAAGGTCGTTTTGTTGCCAGCTCTGTTTAAAATGCTGTTTGAACATGAGAGGTGTGAGGTGGTGCCAGGCCTCCAGCAGCAGCATGGGAAAAGAACTGCACTGCACTGAGCTGTGCCAGTGGTTCACCTCTTACCTGTGTAGATGTTGTTTACAGGCTTTGGTTGAGAAGCTTTCCTCAGCCTGGATCATTTAAGTCACTTGTTTGCCCTTGCTCCTGGCTGTTGTAGTTTGGTGGTGTACAACCACCCATCCACACAACTGCATAAGCTGCCCCAGGTTCAATAAGCAGACTAGCTGCCTGCAAGGGGGGAATCAATTTGTCCACCCTCAGGTGATGCTGTGCTGGTTTGCAGCCCTGAGGGAGCTGACCCCCTAAGGCCCTTCCTCAGTGCTGAGCGTGAGCACCGAGCACAGGGGCAGCCCCTGGTGCAGCCATGCTGCTTTGCACTGTTTGAGGGCAGCTCCTCAGGCTGTGTTTTGCCCCTTGAAAGGCCACCCAGGAGTAGGTGGCCTCCCAGCCAGCACACTCCTTCATCGGTGGTAGCAAGGCAGGAGGAGCAGGGCTGGCTCACATGTGCCTGAACACAAGCAGCTTGGCCACAGTGGGGACATTCCCTTAAGCCATCGTGGAAGGGCTGCTCCACTCCTAGGAGGGTGCCTGTCCCTCATAGCCAGCACCTCGCTGCCATCCTGTTCCTGGAAGCTCATCAGAAGACAGCCTGAGGCAGAGAGGAGCTCAGCTTCAAACATGTCAGGAGCCTCACGCTGGTGCAGACTCATCAGTGGTCATCCCCCATCACTCATGGGGCCTAAACAACACCTGGAAGGAAGTGGCCAGAAATGAGGAAGCATAGCCTTGAGAGCAGGGCTTTGCTGATCGGTTTGGGGCTAGGATCCTGTAATACCTGAGGCCTGCTCTTGGTTACCTCCTAGCTTGGCTGGGATTGTGGCAGGAGGGGGGACGCTGCGCTTCTCCTGGTCACTGCTTCTGCAAGGGCAAGGCTTTGTGCAGCCTGGTGGCACAGCAGCATTACATCCCAGGATCCTTAGACTGCTCAGGGGATCACCAGAGCCTGGTGTACAACTGCACTGTTTAATAAAAATGCTGAAATAAGCCAGCTCTGTGTTGTTTTTACCCCCTGCTTTGGGAGCAGGACTCACAGCTGAAGACATCAAGGAATGCCACAGTGGCTGTACTGGTGGCTCCTGGAGGCTCAGTGGCCTCCCACTCCAACAAGAGCCTTAAGAGCATGTCACAGTTGTTACCTGGCTTCAGGCCTGTGACCTCCCTCACTGGCCATGCTTTTTCCCCATGACATCCCTTGTCTCCATCCAAGGCTTCATCCTTCCTGCTGTGGCTTCCATTGAAGACCGCAATCCTGCAGGTTAATCTTAACCACACCAAACCTTAACCAGACCCAAAAGCTTAAAATGGTAAGTCAAGGCAATGCTGACAAGTAACCACACGGTGGCAGCAATGAGCAGTGACGGAGCTGCACAGTTCCGGGAGAGCGCAGTGCTCACAAGCAACCACAGGGTTGGCAGCACTGAGCAGGAGAGGGAACGGCATATATGTACCTAGAGAACTCTAGTGCTGACAAGTGACAGCACTTGGCAGTGAGGGTTTTTGCATTGCTGACAGATAACCACAGGGTGGCAGCACTGAGCAATGAGAAGGCAGCACAGTGCTGACAGGAAAGCACAGGTGAGGTACACTTCTCTAGGCAACTGAAAGTACTGACAAGTAAACACATGGCAGCAGCACTGAGCAGTGAGGGGAGTGTCACATGTCCCTATAGAACGCTGCACTGGGTTAGGAACTGACTGGAGGGCCAGGCCCAGAGAGTGGTGATCATAGGTGCCACCTCCAGCTGGAGGCCAGTCACCAGTGGTGTCCCCCAGGGATCAGTGCTGGGCCCCATCCTCTTCAATGTCTTCACTGACGATCTGGATGAGGGGATTGAGACAGTCATCAGCAAATTTGCAGATGACACCAAGTTGGGAGCAGATGTTGGTCAGTTAGAGGGCAGAAGGGCTCTGCAGAGGGACCTCAACTGACTGGACAGATGGGCAGATCCAACAGGAGGCATTCAACAAATCCAAGTGCAGGGGCTGCACTTTGGCCACAGCAACCCATGCAGAGCTACAGGCTGGGGTCAGAGTGGCTGGAGAGCAGCCAAAAGAGAGGGACCTGGGGGTGCTGAGCGACAGCTGCCTGAACATGAGCCAGCAGTGTGCCCAGGTGGCCAAGAAGGCCAATGGCATCCTGCCTGCAATTAGGAATAATGTGGCCAGCAGGAGCAGGGAGGTCATTGTGCCCCTGTACTCTGCACGGTTAGGCCACACCTTGAGTCCTGTGTCCAGTTCTGGGCCCCTCAGTTTAGGAAGGACATTGAGACACTTGAAGGTGTCCAGAGAACGGCAACGAGGCTGGGGAGAGGCCTTGAGCACAGCCTGTGAGGAGAGGCTGAGGGAGCTGGGGTTGCTTAGCCTGGAGAAGAGGAGGCTCAGGGGAGACCTCTTGCTCTCTACAACTCCCTGAAGGGTGGTTGTAGCCAGGAAGGGGTTGGTCTCTTCTCTCAGGCAACCAGCACCAGAACAAGGGGACACAGTCTCAAGCTGCACCAGGGGAAGTTTAGGCTAGAGGTGAGGAGAAAGTTCTTCACTGAGAGAGTGTTCGCCATGGAATGTGCTGCCCAGGGAGGTGGCGGGAGTCACCGTCCCTGGAGGTGTTCAAGAGGGATGGGACGTGGCACTTGGTGCCATGGTCTAGTCATGGGGTCTGTGGTGGCAGGTTGGACTCGATGATCTTTGAGGTCTCTTCCAACCTTGGCGATACTGTGATACTGTAACTGCAGTGCTGACGAACTACAGGGTGGCAGCACTGCTCAAGGAGGGAGCTGTACATGTCTCCAATGAATTGCAGTGCTGACAAGCAATCACAGGGTGGCAGAACTGAGGGGGCAGCACACGTCCCTAGAGCACAGCAGGTCTGAAACGTAACCACAGTGTGGTAGCACGGAGGGGGTGGCACACGTCCATAGAGCAGACCAGTGCTCACAAATAACAACAGGTTGGCCACACTGGGCAGTGAGGGGGTGGCACAGGTCCCTAGAGAACTGCAGTGCTGACAAGTGCTAGCACTGTGGGGGCGGAACACAGTGTAGTGCTGACAGCTAAACACAGGGCGGCAGCACTGAGCAGTGTGGGATCAGCTCATATCCTTATAGAACTGCAGTGCTGATAACCACAGGGGGCAGCACTGAGCAATTATGGGGTGGCATACATCTCCATAGAACTGCAGTGCTGAAAAGTAACCACAGGATGGTAGCACTGAGCAATGAGGGGACGGCGCATGTCCCTATAGAACTGCAGTAGTGACAACCACAGGGTGTCAGCACAGTGGGGGCAGCACATGTCCCTAGAGAACTACAGTGCTGCCAAGGAGCCATGGGTGGCAGCACTGAGCAGTGTGGGTTTGGCACATGTGCTTATAGAACTGCAGTGCTGCCAAGTAACCACAGGTGGCACTGCAATGAGGGGACAGCACGTGTCCCTGTAGAAGTGCATTATTGGCAAGTAACCGCAGGGTGGTGGCACTGGGGGCAGCACACATCCCTAGAGCAGTGCAGTCCTGACAGGTAAACACAGGGGTGGCAGCACAGACCAGTGTGGTGTCGGCACATGCCCTTATAGAACTGCACTCTGAAAAGTAAACCACAGGGGGGCAGCACTGTTGGGGCCGCACACACCCTTGAGCACTGCAGTGCTGAGAAGTAAACACAGGGCGACAGCACAGAACAGGGGAGTGGCACAGTCTAGAGCACTGCAGTACTGACAAGTAACCACATTGTGGCAGCACTGAGCAGGCAGCACACGACCCTCGAGCATACTGTGCTGACAGTAAGGCACGCAGCATTCATCTCTAATGAATGGCAGTGTTTCAAACAACCACAGGGTAGCAACATGGAGAGAAATGAGGGGGGGCAGCACATATCCCCATGGAACTGCAGTGCTGACAAGTAACACAGGGAGACAGCACCTGAGGGAGTGGCACACATCTAGAGAACTACAGGGCTATAAAGTAACCACAAGAGGCATCTCTGAGCAGTAAGGGAGCAGCATGTCCTAGAGCACTGCAATGCTGACAAGTAACCACAGGATGGCAACACATACCTAGAGATCTGCAGTGCTAAGAAGTAACCACAGGGTGGCAGCATATGGGGGCGTTATACATCACTAAAGAACTGCAGTTTGACAAGTAACCACATGGTGCCGCTTGAGAAGTGAGGGAGAAGGCACAGGTCCCTAGAGAACTGCAGTACTTACAGGTGACCACAGGGTGGCAGCACTGAGCAGGCAGCATAGCTCTTCTGACTTGCAGTGCTGACAAGCAACCCAGGATGGCAGCACTCAGCGAGGGCACGGCACACGTTCCTATGAACTGCTGTGCTGACAGGTATCCACAGGGTGGCAGCACTGAAAAGTGAGGGGGCAGCATATGCCTTATGACTTGCAGTGCTGACAACTAACCACAGGTGGCAGCACTGAGAAGCGAGGGGGCAGCATCTCTCGCACGAATTGCACTGCGACACACTAACCACAGGGTGGCAGCACTGAGAAGCGAGGGGGGCAGCATCTCTCGCACGAATTGCACTGCCGACCAACTAAACACAGGGTGGCAGCACTGAGAAGCGAGGGGCAGCATCTCTCATGACTTGCAGTGCTAACAACTAACCACAGGGTGGCAGCACTGAGCAGCGAGGGAGCGGCTCCCACTCGCATGAATTGCAGTGTGCTGACAAGTAACCACAGGGTGGCAGCCGTGGTAACACAAGCACGGCTTCCACAACACAAATCCACGCCAAGATGTTTCCAGGCAGAGAGCTTTACTGCTAGGACGTTTCTGGCGTTACACAGTAACCTTGCATGCTTTTTCTAATGCAGGGCTTGTCACACTCTAATTGGTTTCATTTCTACTGACATGCTCTTAAGCAAAGCGTACAAAGGTTAGTGCTAGCAAACAATCTTCTTAACAGATTCAGCCAAATCCTGCCTGCTGTCTCTCTGTTACTGATACTGCCCAGGGAGGTGCTGGAGGCCTGATCCTGGAGGTTTTTAAGGCCAGGCGGATATGGCACTGAGCAACGGCTCTAGGGTGAGGTGCCCCTGCCCATGGCAACAGGGGTGGAACTGGGATTGTTTAACATGGAGAAAAAGCTCAGGGGACACTTTATGTCTACTACTACCTGAAGGGAGGTTGTAGCCAGGTGGGGGTTGGACTCTTCTCCCAGGCCATCAGCACCAGAAGAGGACACAGTCTCAAACTGTGCCAGGGGAGGTTTAGGGTGGATGCGAGGAAGAAATCTTCACAGAAAGAGGTTGGCCATTGGAATGTGTGCCCAGGGATGGAGTCACCATCCCTGGAGTGTTTAAAGAGACTGGATGGATGAGGCACGCAGTGCCATGGGTTGGCAACCTCTTCCAGCATCTCATGACCCTCCTGGGGAGCAACTTCTTCCTAACATCCAATCTGAATCTACCCATTTCTAGTTTTTCTCCATTCCCCCCAGTCCTATCACTAGTCCAACCCCCACTGCAGGCAGCAGGGACATCCCCAACTAGATCAGGTTGCCCACAGCCCTCTCCAGCCTCACCTTCAATATCTCCAGGAGTGGGGCTTCAACCACCTCCTGGGACAACCTGTTCCAGTGTTCCACCACCTCATGGTGCAGAATTTCTTCCTGGCATCCAATCTAAATCTGCATGCTCTACTTTCAAGTCATTGCCCTGGTCCTGTCCGTGCAGGCCTTTGCAAAGTCTCTCTGCAGACTTCTCTTCTGCAGACTGAACACCCCCAGCTCCTGAGTCTGTCCTCAGAGCAGAGCTGCTCCAGCCCCTGAGCATTTTCATGGCCCTCCTCTGGAGTGCTCCATCAGGTCCATGTCCTTCCTGTATGGAGGGCACCAGACCTGCACTCCAGGGGAGGTCTCACCAGAGTAGAATAATCACACAACAAAGTATGAAGGGCCCTGAGAAAAACCTGAATTTTCACCAAGCACTTTGACAATTACCCTCAGAACCACCTCCAGCTTTATCCTGTATACTGGATGCTTGGTAGCACCTAAAGGACATTAGACATGTTCCTGGACTTATCTTCCCATAAGGACTCTGAAACCATACTACAGTGTGAAGCTCAGCATAGAAATGGGCAAGGCATCCCAGAGACTCACCTGACCAACACACTGCAGGCTCATACTAAAAAGCTGATGTTGACTCACCAAGACAGCAACAAAACACGTTCAGTTACATGTAGTTTCCCAAGCATTCAGTATCTGAAGAGGTCCTACAGGAAGGCTGGGGAAGGACCTGTGGTGGTAGGAGGAGGGGCAGTGGTTTGAAACTGGAAGAGGGTGGCTTTAGGGTGGATGTAAGGAGCTCTGCACTATGAGAGTGGAGAAATACTGGAACAGATTGCCCAGGAATGTGGTTGAGGCCCTGTCCCTGGAGACATTCAAGCTCATATTCAACATGCCCTGGGCAGCCTCACCTTGTTGGAGACATCTCTGCTCACTGCAGGGGGGGTTGGCAAGATGCCCTTTGAGGGTGCCTTCCAACCCCATTCAATCTGTGCCTCGACTTTCCTCTGTTTCTATGTCCCTCGCTTTCTGAACCTGTGCAAACCTTTAGGAGTCTGTAACACAGACTCATTTGTTCCCTGGTGGCTATCTCAAAGACTTGGAGCTAACCTGACACACTTGAGAATCTCACCAAAAGTGAGATAATAAAGTGGGGAGTCCCCTTTATTAGTCTTCAATCATAATTTAGCCCATAGCTTAGTAAATAAAAATGTCTTAGAAGAGTCTTGAAGTGAAGGCAGCTCTGGGCACTGAGACTGCATTTTTCTGTTCAGCTATGGCAACTCAACATTGAGCAGGCAACCAACTGCAGCATTCCGAGCTGCTAAGTGCACACTGCTACAAAGCACCCATGGAGATGACATTTAGTCTTTAGCTGGCTGGCACTTACCTCAGTGAAAATCAGCAGCATTTGCTCTGCTGCTAGCGCTTTACTAAAGCATTAGGGAGCATCGTGGCTGTCAGGGAAGAGCACTGCAAATGGATCCTCCTAACAACAGTTAGCAAAAACCAAACCAAGGAAAATCAGGCAAAGTCTGAAAAAACCAAACTTTACTTCATCTTTATTGACAGAGTTAAAAGGGTTCCTACGACATCTAGAAGATACCAGAGAAAGCAATGGGTGAAAGGACAAGGGATGCAAGAATAAAAGAAGAGTCACATAGAGAAAGAGAGGTCCCCGAGGGCAAACTGCATTTAGTGTTCTTCCTGCAAGCAGCCCATCCTCTTCCCAGAAAACAACCTAAACAATTAAATTGAAGGCATCAGTCAGTCAGGCTGGTAGCTCAAACTTCCCAGCTCACTGGGAAGCAGTTCACTGAAAGGAAGTACAGAGTGTCCCTACAAGCATGCAAAGAGAACACAAGTGGGGGGTGGGAGGAACCAAAACAAAAACCAAGACACTTGCATTGAGACTTTCTCAGCTTTTAAAACCCCTGTCCATGCCACCACTTAAAGTGCAAGCTACATGTCTGCTGAATCACCAAAGGCATAATAGGTGAGAGATCCGTTAAATGCTGCCACACCAGTAGTTATACAACTAACCACAGAGGCCAGTAGCGCATTTCGAGCCCTGCCCCGCTTAGTGTGTCACTACGTCCTCGGTTCATTACCAGCCAAACACGTCCATTGCTTTGGATACAATGCTTTCGTCTTTTCCTAGGAGTCTGTCTGTCAGAAACCACCTAGAAGGCAGAGGGGGGGAGGGGGGGAAAAAAAGAGGAAGAGAGGAAAGAGAATCAGTTAACAAAGTTAATTCTTCTTCTACAGGCAGTTTCTGTTCTGCTCTTAGGTGCTGCTGTATTCTGGCAGTGTTTTGGAAGATTTTTTCCAAGCCAGCCCTTAACCTCTGGAAGAGTGAAGAGTCATTCATAACACACCTTGTCGCAGTAGGCCGGCCGCACCCACAGCGAGGAGGGTGGAATTCAAGCGGAGGGTAGGAGCACCCAGGTCAAGAGCTCCTGCCTGCAGCAGCAGCCCATCAGACTGACGACTGCCTCCATGGCAGCTCACATTCGTTGCTCTCCCCTTGGAGTGGCTGCAGGGGAGTGGCTAATCGACCCCTCTTCTTACTGGCTGGCAATACTTATTTAGGGTAGCACAGCTGACCCTTATCTCATCCATTGGAGGTATTGTTAAGCCATCAACAGGTGGCTCCCATTTCATCTCTCCTTGCAGTTTCTCATCTCCAATCACTCAGTCCAGGGGACAGTCCTCCACAACACCTCTTTTTTCCTTTCCAGTCTTCTTTCGGAGACTGAACAGACTGAGTTGGTACTTGAATCACATTTGAAAGGCCTGACAGGGTAACACAGACGTAGGTCTAACATCACACTGAAGTCAGTCTAGGTACAGCCTTTCTACAGGGGGAGCTGTAGCCTGGCCCCTTACTGCAAAGACTGAAAGTAAAATACATCACCCTTGGATGCAGAAGGAAAATACTGCTAAGGTCCATAGAATTCATTGGCTTGCTAATGGAATATAGAGCAGAAGCATAAACAGTTCTTGCTCTTTTCTTCTGTCACTTCTGCTTGCAACTCTCTCTCTCCCCCATGGCTTGCCAGGGGACCTCTGTTTTGACTGCTGGGTGAGGTAATGGAAGGAGGGAAGGAATTGGGGGGGAGGTGAACAGTCCCCCTGGATCCACCTGTGCTGTTTATCAATTGTAACTCTATCCATATTGTACACATGCTGCATAGTTTGTACATGTCCATTGCATTCTATCTTTCTAGACTTCAGTTTGTAAACAGAGCTTCATTTAGCTTCCATCCCAAACTGAGCTGGTCTGAGCAATTTGTTTTGGGGGTAGTTCTCCAAATTAGTTGGGGGGGAGGCAGGGTAATTTCAACCCACCACAAGCCTCATACAGCTAAGGGGAGGACAGCACAAAAAGCACACTCGTCCTCCTGTTCACATACCTGGTAGTCACTGGTGGAAGCTTTGTATGCTGTTTGCAAGAGGTCTCATGGTAAAAATCCTGGTTGTACTATTGCAGCCAGCACTGGTGTGCCAAGGCCCTTGGGGGGTGGAGTGAAAACTGTCGATGCTGAGGGTGTAGAGCTCCTCTCCGAGTTTTCCATCACGCTCTTAAAAACAGGGTGAACATCATGGCAACCAAGCTCAAAGGGCAGTCTTCCCACCTCTGGTGAATTACCTACTGCCTAAACCTCTTTGGTGCAGCATGTACACAGCTCAAAGTGAGCAAAGGCCAAAGGTAAATAGCCTATCAGCACAGGGCACGCAGCACCAGCAAGGACTTTTCCTCACTGCAATGCTTTTTAGGTTGGCTTATGGCACTGTAAAGCAGAGGAAGCTTTTAATCTCTTCACTCCACGTACCAAATTTCAGCCAGATCTCAGATAGCAGAGAGTACAATACACCAGGTTGGAAGAGACCTTCAAGATCATCACGTCCAAACCATCAACCAATCCAACCCACCTAAACAACTAACCCATGGCACCAAGCACCCCATCAAGCCCCTTCTTGAACACCTCCAAGAAGGTGACTCCACCCCTCCCGGCAGCACATTCCAATGGGCAATCACTCTCTCTGTGTAGAACTTCTTCCTAACATCCAGTCTAAACCTCCCCTGGCACAGCCTGAGACTGTGTCCTCTTGTTCTGGTGCTGGCTGCCTGGGAGAAGAGACCAACCTCTGCCTGGCTACAACCTCCCTTCAGGGAGTTGTAGACAGCAAGAAGGTCACCCCTGAGTCTCCTTCTCTCCAGGCTAAGCAACTCCAGCTCCCTCAGCCTCTCCTCACAGGGCTGTGTTCCAGACCCCTCACCAACTTTGTTGCCCTTCTCTGGACACCTTCCAGCAAGTCAACTATGCTTAATTATTTCTCAGCCACAGGATTGCTGAAAGATTCTTTTTTATTCTGGATTCTACCTGAAGGGAGGTTGTAGGCAGGTGGGGGTTGGTCTCTTCTCCCAGGCAAGCAGCACCAGAACAAGAGGACACAGTCTCAAGTTTTGCCAGGGGAAGTTTAGGCTGGAGGTGAGGAGAAAGTTCTTTCCAGAAAGAGATTGCCCATTGGAATGTGCTGCCCAGGGAGGTGGTGCAGTCACCATCCCTGGAGGTGTTCAGAAAAGGATTGGATGTGGCACTTGGAACAATGGTTTAGTAGTCATGAGGTGTTAGGTATTAGGGAAAAGGTTGGACTTGATGATCTCTGAGGTCTTTTCCAACCTGGCTGACTCTCTGATTCTCACTTACAGGTGAAAAAAACACAGCCACATTTTTAAGTCTATATTGAATTATTTTTCAGCCATATTATTGCTGAAGGATTTGTTTTAGTCTGGTTTCTCACCTACAGGTGAAACAAAACCTCTGCCAAATTAAAAGTCTGTATTTAATCATTTTGCAGGTTTCAAACATGAAACAGTCACAGAATTTATAATTTATGCATAGTCAAGCAAGTGGAATCATAGAATCACAGAATTGTTGGAAGGGACCTCAAGGATCATCCAGTTCCAACCCCCCTGCCATGGGCAGGGACAGCTCACACTAGAGCAGCTTGCTCACAGCCACATCCAGCCTGGCCTGAAAAAACAAAAAGGGATGAGGCTTCCCCCACCTCCCTGGGCAACCTCTGCCAGTGTCTCACCACCCTCATGGGTAAGAACTTCCTAACATCCAATCTCAATTAACCTACTTCTAGTTTTGCTCCATTGCCCCCCAGTCCTATCACTCCCTGACACCCTCAAAAGTCCCTCCCCAGCTTTCCTGTAGCCCCCTTCAGATACTGGAAGGCCACAAGAAGGTCTCCTTGGAGCCTTCTCTTCTCTAGACTGAACAGCCCCAACTCTCTCAGTCTGTCTCCAGAGCAGAGCAGCTCCAGCCCTCTGCTCATCCTCGTGGCCCTTCTCTGGACACCTTCCAGCACCTCCAGACCCTTCCTGGAATAGAGGCTCCAGAACTGGACACAGTGCTCCAGGTGGGGTCTCAGCAGGGTGGAGCAGAGGGGGGAGAATCCCCTCCCTGGCCCTGCTGGCCACACTTCTCTTGCTGCAGCCCAGGCTCTGCTTGGCTCTCTGGGCTGCAAGTGCTCACTGCTGGCTCCTGTTGAGCTTCTCATCCCCCAGCACCCCCAAGGCCTTTTCCTCAGGGCTGCTCTCAAGCCAGTCTCTGCCCAGCCTGTATCAGTGCTTGGGATTGCCCTGACCCAGATGCTGAACCCTGACACAGCCAGGTCCACTGAACAGAGCAAAAGTCTCAGTTGTGCTTTCCACAGTTAAAAATGTCTTGGGCATATATCTCTGGCTGGTCCTTTGAAGTGCTTCTTTACCCAAAATAATCAACTGCTGATGTGAACTCCTTCACTTACCCAATCTCTTTCACTGCCTGATACCCTAAAAAGTCCCTCACCAGCTTTCCTGTAGGCCCTCTCCAGACACTGCAAGGCCAGTATCTGAATTATACAATCACCATAACAGCTCATTGAAGGATTTTGTGCATCAATACAGTACAATAAATCCAGGTTGGAAGAGACCTTCAAGATCATCGCGTCCAACCCATCAACCAATCCAATCCACCTAAACAACTAGATCATGGCACCCAGTACCCCATCAAGTCTCCTCCTGAATACCTCCAATGATGGTGACTCCATAACCTCCCTGGGCAGCCCATTCCAGTGGGCAATCACTCTCTCTGTAAAGAACTTCCTCCTAACATCCAGTCTAAACCTCCCCTGGCGCAGCCTGAGACTGTGTCCTCTTGTTCTGGTACTGGCTGCCTGGCAGAAGAGACCAACCTCTGCCTGGCTACAATCTCCCCTCAGGTAGTTGTAGAGAGCAATAAGGTCACCCCTCAGTCTCCTCCTCTCCAGGCTAAGCAACCCCAGCTCCCTCAGCCTCTCCTCACAGGGCTGTGTTCCAAACCCTCACCAACCTTGTTGCCCTTCTCTGGACACCTTCCAGCAAGTCAACCTCCTTCCTAAACTGAGGGGCCCAGAACTGGACACAGGACTCAAGCTGTGGCCTAACCAGTGCAGTGCACAGGGGCAGAATGACCTCCCTGCTCCTGCTGGCCACACTGTTCCTGATGCAGGCCAGGATGCCATTGGCCCTCTTGGCTGCCTGGGCACACTGCAGGCTCATGTTCAGCCTACAATCAACCAGCACCCCCAGGTCCCTCTCTGCCTGGCTGCTCTCCAGCCACTCTGACCCCAGCCTGTAGCACTGCCTGGGGTTTCTGTGGCCAATGTGCAGCAGCTGGCACTTGGATGTGTTCAATCTCCTGCGCTTGGCCTCTGCCCATCTGTCCAGCCTGTCGAGGTCCCTCTGCAAAGCCTCTCTGCCCTCCAGCAGATCAACTCCTGCCCCCAGCTTGGAAATTAATTAGAACACCTGCAACAAATTTCAAGTAGTAACTTTTGCCAGGCCCAGCTGAACTAAGCAGCTTAAAGAGTTTGGCAAATACTTCCTTTTTCTCTAAATACATCTAAAATATTTGACCTGCCCCTGGACTTGAGGATCTTGGAGGTCCCCTCCAACCTGGTTTGATTCTGTGATCTAGGATAAGCCCTTACCAACTGTCCTAGTTTGAGCTGAATGCCTTCCAGAAGGAACCACAAAGCAGACCTCCAGAAGGTATGGTGGTACTGGAAGAGTAGTCTTTGTATTTCCTCCCCTAAGTTCTGCATCTCTGTAAACCTGACTGCAAAGTTACTGGCTTTCTCTGTCTTCCCATTCTCCTCCCTGGATGCAGTGAGCTCCCAGGGTTGTTGTAATCACAGATAATACTGTGGGAGGAGGATGGTTCCAGGGCTATCTATGGCTTTCAAGGCCTGACTGATTTTCACTGTGTAATCTTAGCCTGTTTAGGTCTAATGACAGGGACTAAGGGGAGGCAGTCTCAAACCTGGCCAGCCTGAATCCAGCCTAACAATGGGAAGGAAGAAAGACCCCTGGGGCAGATGTTAAACCCCAGGTGGGGAGAAAGAGTACTGGGCTTTGGGTCTGATTTGGAGGAAGGTTTGGGTGAAGCTTTATGGCTACCTGAGCTTCTGTGTTAACCCCAGATCATACATTCCTTTGTATTTGATATGCTTTGCTATGCTCACCACCATACATTGTTAGCACTGCAGTATTGTAGCTTGTGAGTAGATTTGCCATTTAAACTTTCCAATCCTCCATTCCTCTGTGTGTGAGGCAGTTTGCTGTTACCCTAGGGGAATTAGAGCAACCTGCCCTGCTCTAAACAACGACACCAACCTGTGGCTTTTAGCTCTTACTCAGCTTGCCACAGAGTTTCAGTCAGCCCTCTTCAGCAAATGCCAGAAAAGGAGTCTCAGGCTGCATTTTGTAAGCTTAGAAAAAAATGCATGCAAGATGGAAGAGTGAATGCAAGGGACGTGATGGGAACCCCAAGTTCCACAAGAACCCGGAGGACACAGGATGGGAAACAACAACCACCAGCCTTGGGGGCATCAGATCTGCTGCATGCAGACTCAGTGGAGCACAGCATTTAACCAGCCTGAAGAGAGCAGAAATTCAGAAGCTGATCTGGCAAGAGGGCAGCTTTCCAAAACACAGGCTAGGACTGCTGTGCAGCGTGGGTGGCAGCTGACTCACTGCTCAGCAGGAGGGGAAGCTAGCTAACTAACAGCTAGCTTGAAATCTGAAGCTCAAGTGCTGGCATCATAATTCATCATCTCTGTTTTTCCCATTGAGCAAGGAAGAAGTTTTACAGCCTAATGCCAAACCCTCAAAGGAACAGCCTCCAGAAATCTCTCTCACCTCCAAAACCACAGGTGAGCAACCAGGGTTTAATCACACCTATTTGAAAGTGGACATTCTCCATCACAGAATTCAAAGCAACAAAGATCAGAGAGCTGGCAATTAAAACGTCTCAGACCACTGTTTCCAAAGACTCAGCTTATTGGCAATTCAGTAACTGCTACAGACTGGGCACCAAAACAGTAAAGAAAGTCAGGGGAGACTGGAAGCCCTCCCATCAGAAGCCCACAAAGAGGCACTGAAGTAGCTTTGTTTCTGAATTTTAATCAGGGTAAGAAAATCATCAAACTGATAAAAGCTGAAGTAATAGGAAGTTCAGCTTCTCAGGGCTGCCCCCCCTCAGAACAGTTCCTTACATTAGCATCACCCTCACTTGAGGGTGGTGAGACAGTGGAAGAGGTTGCCCAGGGAGGTGGTGGAAGCCTCATCCCTGGAGGGTTTTCAGGCCAGGCTGGATGTGGCTGTGAGCAAGCTGCTCTAGTGTGAGCTGTCCCTGGCCATGGCAGGGGGGTTGGAACTGGCTGATCCCTGAGGTCCCTTCCAACCCTGACAATTCTATGATTCTTTGCAAGCCACCCCCCTACTCCCAACACCACAAGGCTGTTGAGACACTGGAACAGGCTGCCCAGGGAGGTGGTAGAAGCCTCTTCCCTGGATGTTTTTAAGGCCAGGCTGGACGTGGCTGTGAGCAACCTGCTCTAGACTGAGGTGCCCCTGCCATGGGTTGCAATTAGATGGTCCTTGAGGTCCCTTCCAACCCTGACAATTCTGATTATCCTTAGAGGACCTAAAAATAATAAATCTGTGAGCTCCAGCATGACTGACGTTTGCCTGTGCTAACATACAGTGCCCAAGGCAAAGTGCTGCATGAATTAATGATCAGAGCATTGTCAATGCCTGGAAGCTAACAGCTCCTGATAACAGCAGACTGAAACAGAGCCATGCCTACCCCAACCCACTAGGCTCAGGGAGACCTTATTGTTCTTTACAACTCCCTGAAGGAGGTTGTAGCCAGGGGTGGGTGGATTCTTCTCCCAGGCAACCAGCACCAGAACAAGAGGACACAGTCTCAAGCTGTGCCAGGGGAGGTTTAGGCTGGAGGTTAGGAAGAAAACCTTCACAGAAAGAGGATGTCCATTGGAATGGGCTGCCCAGGGATGGAGTCAGCATCCCTGGAAGTGTTTGAAAAGAGACTGGATGAGGCACTCAGTGCCATGGTTTAGTTGATTAGATAGTATTGGGTGATAGGTTGGACTGGATGATCTCAAAGGTCTTTTCCAAGCTGGTTCTATTCTACTTACAAGACAGGGACATGCTTCTGTGGGGGCAGGTGAGAGCATAGCATTGGCCTCTTGCTAACAGATTTTTAGTATGATGTGCTGAGATAAAGCCAGGAGCAAGTAACTAGACACATAAAGAAAGAGGGACAGTTAAGAGCACTGACAGTCTTGCTCTGCAATCACATGTGTTATAGCACTTAAGTGCCACAAATTCCAGTCAGGGAACTTCTTATCTCTCACTTCATCACTTGGACATCAATACAATTCATGGAATGGTCTGGCTTGGAAGAGACCATCATTCCAACCTCCTCTGCACTCAGCAGGGACATCCTCAATTAGATCAGGTTGCCCAGAGCCCTCTCCAGCCTCACCTTGAATGTCTCCAGGGATGGGGCCTCAACCACCTCCCTGGGCAACCTGTTGCAGTGTTCCACCACCCTTATGGTGCAGAGCTTCTTCCTGGCATCCAATCTCAATCTGCTCTGCTCTACTTTGAAGCCATTGCCCCTGGTCCTGTCCCTGCAGGTCTTTGCAAACAATCTCTCTCCAGCCTTCTTGTAGCCCACTTCAGGTACTAGAAGGTTGCTATTAGATCTCACTGGAACCTTCTCTTCTCCAGGCTGAACAGCCCCAGTTCCCCCCAGTCTGTCCTCATAGCAGGTGTTCCAGTCCCCTGATTATTTTCATGGCCCTCCTCTGCATCTACTCCATCAGGTCCATGTCCTTCCTGTGTTGAGGGCTCCAGAGCTGGAAGCAGTACTCCAGATGAAGCCTCACCAGAGCAAAATGGCACAATCACCTCTCTCCATTGCTCTCATGCGTTGAAACTCCCAAGGAGTGCAGAGATTTCTTACCATGATCCCTTCTCAGCAGAAAATTGTGTCAAATGCACAAGAGAAAAATCACCTAAGGTATATTAGATGACACTTACACAACTGAAGTACCCATGTTTTGCATTTCATAGAAGAAAAAAGAATTAAAGAGGCTTTTAAAGCCTGGCTGGATGTGGCTGTGAGTGACCTGCCCTACTGTGAGGTGTCCCTGCCCACGGCAGGGGCTTGGAACTGGATGATCCTTGAGGTCCCTTCCAACCCTGACAATTCCAAGTCAAAAAAAAAACAAACAGAGGAAGGCCCAAAGCAGAGTGCCTTAAAGAGAGAGCAGCTGTTAACTTACTTTCTCTATGCATGGCTTGACCCCAATCATGATAGATTCACCAAAAATCTTTCCATCCTTGCTTAAGGCTTTGCGGGCTTGCAGCTTCGACTGGTACCGAATGTGCATCCAGTTCCCTGTGTTGGACATCTGCATGAGAGCAAGGGACAAGGGTGAAACACAGCCCTTGAAAGCCTGAGACAGAAGGATGCCTCAGACCATGACCTACCACATGCTTTAATATGTTTCCATACTGAGCAAACTGCAGAAGAATGTATGAAGCGGATGCCTGAGGAAACCTGAAAGACAGAAAACACGCCAATGTTAACGAGTAGCTGAAGAAGTCTGGTGCTATAACACAACCCTAAGGAGGGTTTTTAGAGATCCCAGAGCCCACTCTGCTAATGCCACATTAGAAGCATGATTTAAGGAGTATCACAGGATGTTAAGGGTCGGAAGGGACCTGGACCTCTGGAGATCTTTGAGTCCAAGCCCACTGCGAGAGCAGAACCATAGAATCTAGTGCAGGTGGCACAGGAATGCATCCAGACAGGGATGGAAAGGCTCCAGAGGAGACTCCACAACCTCTCTAGGCAGCCTGTTCCAGTGCTCTGTGAGCCTCACAGTGAAGAAGTTCCTCCTCATGGTGAGGTGGAACCTCCTGGGGCTGTAGTTTCCATCCAGTGCCCCTTGTCCTATCCCAGGGTGCAACTGAGAAGAGCCTGTCCCTTCCTTCTTGACACCCAGCCTCCAGCTACTGATAGACACTAATGAGATCCCCTCTCAGTCTTCTCCTCTCCACACTAAACAGCCCCAGGGCTCTCAGCCTCTCCTCCCCAGGCAGTGCTCCAGTCCCTTCAGCATCCTTGCAGCCCTCCCTTGGACTCTCTCCAGCAGATCCCTGTCCCTCTTGAGCTGGGGAGCCCAGAACTGGATGCAAGATCCCAGGTGAGGTCTCACCAGGGCAGAGTAGAAGGGGATGGGGAATATGATCTTATAGGCATCTATACTTCACCACACACTTCAGTAACAGAGTGCTGCCTCTCTAACGTGGGGAAAAAAAGTTAACATGCAGCTTAAGTTAAACTGCTTCACTAAAATCCATGCATTTTGTGGCTTTAACCACAGTTGTGTTTCCAAGTACTTCTCTCCATATGGTACAAAAACTTGACCATCTGGGTCAGGGCAATCCCAAGCACTGATATAGGCTGGGCAGGGATTGGCTTGAGAGCAGCCCTGAAGAAAAGGCCTTGGCGGTGCTGGGGGATGAGAAGCTCAACAGGAGCCAGCAGGGAGCACTTGCAGCCCAGAGAGCCAAGCAGAGCCTGGGCTGCAGCAAGAGAAGTGTGGCCAGCAGGGCCAGGGAGGGGATTCTACACATCTACTCCGCTCTGGTGAGACCACACCTGGAGCACTGTGTCTGGTTCTGAAGCCTCTATTCCAGGAAGGCTCTGGAGGTGCTGGAAGGTGTCCAGAGAAGGGCCACAAGGATGAGCAGAGGCCTGGAGTGCTGTGGATTCAGACAGAGAGCTGGGGTTGTTCAGGTTGGAGAAGAGAAGGCCCAGAGGAGACCTTATTGTGGCCTTCTGGTATCTGAAGGGAGCTACAAGAAAGCTGGGGAGGGATTTTTTAGGATGTCAGGGAGTAATAGAACTGGAGAGAATGGAGCAAAACTAGGAGTGGATAGATTCAGCTTGGATGTTAGGAAGAAGTTCTTCCCCATGAGGGTGGTGAGAGACTGGCACAGGTTGCCCAGGGAGGTGGTGGAAGCCTCATCCCTGGAGGGTTTTCAGGCCAGGCTGGATGTGGCTGTGAGCAACCTGCTGTAGTGTGAGGTGTCCCTGCCCATGGCAGGGGGGTTGGAACTGGCTGATCCTTGAGGTCCCTTCCAGCCCTGACAGTTCTGTGATTCTGTGTTGCTCCCAATACTTCAGAAATCCACGTACCCAAATACTGTTACCCATGTGTCATCAAGCTGATCTTCTGAGGTCAGGGAATCACCTTGAGTATAAAAAGGATCTAACTGAGCAGGAGACAGTGGAGTCTTCCTAGGCTGTCCAATACTTGCAGGACTGAAGACACCTGAAGCTGTTAAATTTGAAAAGGCATTGGTGAACAAATTGCTTTTGCAAGACAGATAAGCCTAAGAGGCCACAGTAAAAGCCTCATTTTACTATCAAGCATTTCACTTGCAGATGGAAGAGCTTGGTGGAGATTTCTTTGCAGACAATAAGTTTGGCAAGCCAGGAGTCACATCTGCAAGTAAGCCACTAAGGGTTTTTATGGCTAAGCAACCTCAGCTTTCTTCTTCACCTCTGAAAAACAGCAGCTTGATACAGAAGCCAAATAGGAACAATGCAGCAGAATTAAGCTTAGCCAGAAGCCACAGATTCACATAGAAGAGCAGAAACTGAATGAAGGTGGAAGGCAACCCATCAATCTCAGCTGCTCCACTCAAGTACAGCCACCTCTGTGCCAACTTTCAGGAACAAGCATTTCCTACTCACATCCACAAGCTTCTGGAAAAGCTAGCCAATGAAGAAGCAGCCCCTTCACAAACAAGCAAGGAGCTGATGCAGCTTGAACAGTGGCTGATGATTTCTGTGTGTGAAGGAAAGCAGTAAGAAAGCAGATGACACATTCTGACAAGGGCATCTACCTGCTCCAGGAGTCGATGGCAGAGTTCCAACCAATGGGCTCTGTGTTAGAGAAAAGCTGGCCTGGAGTAAAACACAACAAGCAACAAATTACACTTGCAGGGACACTTCTTGCATCAGAAGAGATCATTTTCAGGCAACTCAAGCATCAGGCAAAGCATATTAACTGTTTACCTTAAGTGGCTCCTAACTTTAAAGGGGAGCTAAAGGTATTTACATGCACATTTAATAGAAGATTATTAAAAGTTCCTCAGGAAAAGGTTTTTTGGCAACATTTTCACATTCTAGCATGCAGCCTAGCAGATAGCCTGGACATCCAGGAGGACTGAACTATTACATTATGGAATTTCCAGCTGTAAGCCTCAGAAGAGAATGCAGCTAGCTTTCCTGATGAGAGCTTTTAAATACAAGCATTGGAGACAGCATGGGATCACAGGATGTTAGGGGTTGGAAGGAACCCCTGGAGATCTTCCAGTCCACCCCCCTGCCAGAGCAGAACCATAGAATCCAGCACAGGTAACACAGGAACACATACAGATAGGGCTGGAAAGGCTCCAGAGAAGGAGACTCCACAACCTCTCTGGGCAGCCTGCTCCAGGGCTCTGTGACTTCACAGTGAAGAAGTTCTTCCTCATGTTGAGGTGGAACCTCTTGGGCTGTACTTTCCATCCAGTGCCCCTTGTCCTATCACAGGGTAAAACTGAGCAGAGGCTGTCCTGTCCTTTCCTGACCCCCAGCTCTCAGGTATTGATAGGCATTGACCAAGTCCCCTCTCAGTCTTCTCCTCTCCACACTAAACAGCCCCAGGGCTCTCAGCCTCTCCTCACCAGGCAGGGCTCCAGTCCCTTCAGCATCCTTGCAGCCCTCCCTTGGACTCTCTCCAGCAGATCCCTGTCCCTCTTGGACTGAGACAGAACTGGGTGCAATATTCCAGGTGTAGTCTCACCAGGGCAGAGCAGAGGGTCAGGACAGCCTCCCAAGACCTGTTGTCATTTTGACTACACAGGAGCAGGCACACCAAACACCCAGCTTAAGGAACAGTAAGACATCAAGTCTCAGCAGTCATTTGGCCTCAGCAGTTTATACAACTGAGTTAAAGAACTCACTGAAGCTCTAAGCTACCTCACACCTTCTGCTAAGAACAGGAGAGTATCTAAGCCACTTACTGGTCTTCTTGAGGTTAGAGGTGACCCAAGGCCAGGGCTAGATAATTCATCATATATGCTTCTAACCGGTGGAGCACCACCTTTATCTTTGTGTGTAGGGACTACTGGCTGGGGGGGAGATCCTCCTGCAATTAAAAAGAACACATGAAGAGCATGAGAATACCTTGTTAATTTTACTCCATTGCTACTTGTTCTTCTATGTTCAACAGTAAATTCACAGAATTGTCAGGGTTGGAAGGGACCTCAAGGATCAGCCAGTTCCAAGCATGGGCAGGGACACCTCACACTACAGCAGCTTGCTCACAGCCACATCCAGCTTGGCCTGAAAAACCTCCAGGGATGAGGCTTCCACCACCTCCCTGGGCAACCTCTGCCAGTGTCTCACCACCCTCATGGGGAACAACTTCTTCCTAACAGTCTGAATCTCCCCACTTTTTGCTCCATTTCCCCCAGTCCTATCACTCCCTGACACCCTCGAAAATCCCCCCCCCCCAGCTTTCTTGTAGCCCCCTTCAGATACTGGAAGGCCACAAGAAGGTCTCCTCAGAGCCCTCTCTTCTCCAGGCTGAACAGCCCCAACTCTCTCAGTCTCCCTCCATAGAAGAGGGACTGATCATCCTTGTGGCCCTTCTCTGGACACCTTCCAGCATTGTAATTCAGCTGTTTCACTAAGGGTTTGCAAAACCACCTGGCCTGCCAAACTGATTCAGGTTTCAATGTTCTACCTTGCGTGTCAGAAGCCACCTTCATACACAAGCATCACCTAAACTACCTCTTATCAGCCCAGTGCTGTAGCTGAGCACAGCTACACCTTCCTACTTTTAAGACAGGTTAATAGTTTATTTGTTGTTTCAAAGCCAACCTTTTAAGACTTGATATTTACCTGCCAAAGACCCAGACCTAAAAACCACACAGCAACTGCACATGCTGTCAAGTTCCCCCTCTCCAAATTCCCTCCCTTCCTATGCAATTTCATATTAGTTAAAAATGTAAGCTCTGGAGAGCAGGGACTAGCTTGCATTTAGATAAGGTGAAGTTAGACCAGATGCTCTCCCATGCCATAAACTCCTTGAGGCTTCCAGCAGGAGAATTAAACTGACTGCAAGATCTTGACAGATCTCTGAATGCTTTGTGGGCTAAGTTTACAGAATACAAAATTAATCAGGCTGGAAAACACCTTTGAGATCATCAGGTCCAACTTATCACCCAACACCACTCAGTCAACTAACCCATGGTACTGAGTTTTAAACACTTCCAGGGATGGTGACTCCACCACCTCCCTGGGCAGCACATCCCAATGGCAAATCTCTCTTTCTGGGAAGAATTTCTTCCTAACATCCAAACCTCCACTGGTGCAGCTTGAGACTGTGTCCTCTCCTTCTGCCACTGGTTGCCTGTGAGAAGAGGACAACCCCCACCTGGCTACATTCTCCCTTCAGGGAGTTATAGACAGCAATAAGGTCTCCCCTGAGCCTCCTCTTCTCCAGGCTAAGCAACCCCAGCTCCTTCAGCCTCTCCTCACAGGGCTGTGCTCCAAACCCCTCCCCAGCCTCATTGCCTTTCTCTGGACACCTTCCAGCATCTCAACATCTTTCTTAAACTGAGGAGCCCAGAACTGGACACAGGACTCAAGGTGTGGCCTAACCAGTGCTGAGCAGAGGGCAGAATGACCTCCCAGCTCCTGCTGGCCACACTGTTCCTGATGCAGGCCAGGATGCCATTGGCCCTCTTGGTCACCTGGGCACACTGCTGCCTCATGTTCAGCAGCTCTCCACCAGTACCCCCAGGTCCCTCTCTGCCTGGTTGCCCTCCAGCCACTCTGGCCTCAGTCTGTAGCACTGCCTGGGGTTGTTGTGGCCAAAGCATAGAACCCAGCACTCAGACTTGTTAAGCCTCATGCCCTTGGACTCTGCCCATCTGCCCAGCCTGTCAAGGTCCCTCTGCAGAGCCCTCCTCCCCTCTAACAGATCAACTCTTGCTCCCAACTTGGTGTGATCTGCAAACTTACTGATGATGGACTCAATCCCCTCATCCAGATCATCAATAAAGGTATTGAACAGGATTGGGCCCAGCACTGATCACTGGGGGACACCACTGGTGACTGGCTGCCATCTGGATGTGGCACCATTCACCATCACTCTCTGGGGCTGGCCAGCCAGCCAATTGTTAACCCAGACAAACTACACTTGAGTTCATCATCCATTTCATGAGTTGAAGTCATTTATCAAAAGTAATAAAACTCCAAGAATTCAAGTCTGCACCAGCAACATAGAGCACGAAGGAAAACGAATTCTGACCTGCAAGCAGTGGAGACCTCATTTCCATAACACTAGCTGAAGGGCCACTTATGCCACGGGACTGAGGAGTCATGGGGGCAGGTAAATCACCCATCAGGAATCCAGGAAGGAACTGAGCACTAGCTCCTGGTTTTGGAGAGGTCGGGGAGCCAAGGGTCATCGGCTCTGCTCCTGTATGAATGGGCACAAAGTTGTAACAACATGGAAGTCATCAAGGCCTTTTCATTTCTTAAACAATAGCTCTATTAAACAAACATAACATAACACATACTAAGTTACTAAGTTCTTAAGTAAAAAAATATACAAACCCAAACTGTTAGGAGTGGGTCCAGCAGATCCAGGGAGGTTCTCCTCCCCCTCTACACTGCCCTGATGAGGCCACACCTGGAATATTGCATCCAGTTCTGGGCTCCTCAGTTCAAGAGGGACAGGGATCTGCTGGAGAGTCCAAGGGAGGGCTTGCAAGGATGCTGAAGGGACTGGAGCCCTGCCTGGTGAGGAGAGGCTGAGAGCCCTGGGGCTGTTTAGTGTGGAGAGGAGAAGGCTAAGAGGGGATTTGATCAATGTCTATCAATATCTGAGGGCTGGGGGTCAGGAAGGAAAGGACAGGGACAGCCTCTGCTCAGTTGCACCCTATGATAGGACAAGGGGCACTGGATGGAAAGTACAGCAGAGGAGGTTCCACCTCAACAGAAGCAGGAACTTCTTCACTGAGGGTCACACAGCACTGGAACAGGCTGCCCAGGGAGGCTGTGGAGCCTCCTCTAGAGCCATTCCAGCCCCATCTGGATGTGTTCTTGTGTGACCTGTGCTGGATTCTCTGGTCCTGCTCTGGCAGGGGGGTTGGCCTAGAAGATCTCCAGAGGTCCCTTCCAAGCACAAATCCTCTGATGCTGTAAGCTCTGGCCTTGGCCCGTGGCCAGCATACTTTCTGAGTAAGCAAAGTTTATCACAACCTCGCGGAGGTTTTTTTTGCAGCTACATGAACTGTCACGCTGAGACGTGGTTCTTAAAATACACCACTCGCATCACGGTTGGAAGTCCAGTCTCGAGGCTAGCCGTGGGCTTCCACTAAAGGGGCTTCCTGAGCCGAAAGCCCTCGCACCGCCGCCAGGCTGTGCCCCGGTTCCGCTCACGGTTCCCGCTCTTGCTTGAGCGCCGCAGCATCCCGGCAGCCTCGTCACCACCAAGCTTCGGAGCGCTTCCTCTACGGCTCTTCTATTACACAACACCCGGGTGGGAGCCTCTCGGCTTCAGGCTCCCTTTCGCTTTCCCCCGGGGGAAGTCCCTCACCTCAGCTCACTCCCTCCCATGACCTATTTCAGGCCAGCAGCCTTCGGACTTTCCTTCCGCTTTCCCCCGCCGGTACCAGGTGGGGACGGGGTGGGAGATAAGACCCGTTCTCATGCCACTCCGCCGCGCAGGGAGGCCGAGCCGGCGGGCGGCAGCGCGGCGCAGCCTTGGCCGGCCAGCAGCTACCTCTCAGGCGCCTCAGGCTGCGCGGGGGCCCGCACGCGACCCGCCGGGCGCGCGGGGCAGGGCGGCAGCTGGCAGCGCCAAGGCGGCCATGGCAGGGCCGGCGCCGCGGCACAGCTCACCTGCGGGCGGCGGCTCCATGGCGAGGGCGGTGAAGAAGGCGGCTAAGCCGGCCCGGGCGGCGGGAAAAGACCACGGCTACCTCCGCCGGGCGCTTTCAAACGGGACGGAACATCCTCCTGCCGTCACTTCCGAGCCGCCCCGCCCCGCACATTCCGCGCAGGGCAGCTGGCCAGGGGGTGTGACCTCAGACGGGGGCGGCACCGGGCCGGGCTCCTGGCCCGGCTTCAGGCCCGGCCGTCAGGCATTGCCCGGCGGCGAGCGCTGCAAGCCGTGTCTGGAATGTAAACGTCATAGAATCACAGAATGGTCTGGGTTAGAAGGGACCTGCAAAACTCATCCAGTCTGACCTCCCCGCAGTCAGCAGGGACATCTCCAACTAGATCAGGTTGCCCAGAGCCCTCTCCAGCCTCACCTTCAATATCTCCAGGGATGGAGCCTAAACCTGGCAACCTGTTCCAGTGTTCCACCACCCTCATGGTGCAGAACTTCTTCCTCACATCCAATCTAAATCTGCTCTGCTCTACATTCAAGCCATTGCCTCTGGTCCTGTCCCTGCAGGCCTTTGCAAACAGTCTCTCTGCAGCCACCTTGTAGCTTCCTTCAGGTACTGGAAGGTTCCTCTTAGGTCTGCCTGGAGGCTTCTCCAAGCTGAACACCCCCAGCTCCCTCAGCCTGTCCTCAGAGCAGAGCTGCTCCAACCCCCTGAGCATTTTCATGGCCCTCCTCTGGACCCTCTCCATCAGGTCCATGTCCTTCCTGTGTTGAGGGCTCCAGACCTGCACACAGCCTGCAGGTGAGGTCTCAGCAGAGCAGAGCAAAGTGGAAGAATCACCTCTTTGTGTCTGCTTGCAATGCTGCTTTGGATGCAGCCCAGGATGAGATTTGGACCAACTGGCTGATCCTTGAGGTCCCTTCCAAGCCTGACAATTCTACAATTCCGTGATTACTTTCCTGGTTCTGCTGGTCATGCTATTGCCAGGACGCTGGTGGCCTTTCTGGCCATCCGGGCACATGCTGGCTCAGTGTGGTTCATACACTGTAACACGGGGCAGTTCAAATTCGTGGCACAAGGGAAAAATACTCCATCGGTTCCTGAAACCAAACCTTTCAAATCACTTGAGTACAATGTTTGTTCAAACACAGTGTTTTTATTTTATTGCATATTCATATATCAAACCCTTGAGAATTGGCATGAAGGCCACACAAAAAAATCACTATTAAAATGTTCTACAGGTTTTATTTTTTAAAACATGCCACCTTAAGACAATAATTCCATCCTGAAATCTGTCAAGATCAAAGTTACCTATCCTCTGATGCTTCTTCTTTATACCTGATGTGGAATGGAGTTTGGGGTGCTGGTGGATGAGAAGCTGGACACAAGCAGGCAGTGTGAGTTTGCAGCACCCAAGGCCAAGGGCAGCCTGGGCTGCATCCAAAGCAGCATTGCCAGCAGAGCCAGAGCGGTGATTCTGACACTTTGCTCTGCTCTGCTGAGACCTCACCTGCAGTGCTGTGTGCAGGTCTGGAGCCCTCAACACAGGAAGGACATGGACCTGATGGAGAGGGTCCAGAGGAGGGCCACAAAAATGCTCAGGGGGTTGGAGCAGCTCTGCTCCAAGGACAGGCTGAGGGAGCTGGGGATGTTCAGCCGGGAGAAGGCTGCAGGGAGACTTAATAGCATCCTTCCAGAACCTGGAGGAGGCCTACATGAAGGCTGCAGAGAGACTGTTTGCAAAGGCCTGCAGGGACAGGACCAGGGGCAATGGCTTCAAAGTAGAGCAGAGCAGATTTAAATTGAATGTTACGAACCAGTTCTGCACCATGAGGGTGGTGGAACACTGGAACAGGTTGCCCAGGGAAGTGGTTGGAGACCCTTCCCTGTTGATATTCAAGGTGAGGGTGTACTGGGCTGTGGGCAACCTGATCTAGTTGGGGATGTCCCTGCTGACTGTGGGGAGGTCGGACTGGATGACCTTTGGAAGTCCCTTCTGGCCCAGGCCATTCTATGGTTCTATGACATCAAGTAATGATAGGACAAGACGAAATGGTCTCAAGTTGTGCCACAAGAGCTTTAGTTTGTTCATTAGGAAAAATGTCTTTATTGAAAGGATTGTCAATCACTGGAATAGGCTGCCCAAGGAAGTGGTGGAGTCACTGTCCCCAGGGGGAAGGCATGCAGATGCAGTGCTGAGGCACATGGGTTAGTGGTAACCTGGCAGTGCAAGTTGGACTTGATATTAAAGGTCTCTTCCAACCAAAACAGTTCTGTGATTATATGAAACAAGGACTGAATGCAAAGAGAAGGCAGTGAGTTAGAGCTACTCTGATCTACAAAAAAAGAAACAACCCAAACCAATAGCCTGGGTTCCAGCTCTCTGAAAACATGTTAGTGCACTTCAGATGCACTACTGAATGAGAAACCATAGAAAGACATGAAGCATTAAAATATCCTCACATTTTGAGCCTCCTGGTTTCATTTCCAACTATGTTTAATGGCTGGCTAGCTCACAAGGTTCAATAAAATCCTCTTTTGATGCAGAATCAATTTAAAATCCAATACCAGGGTATTTCATTAGATGGGCTTTTTTTATTGCCTGGATTTTACAACCAACCAGAGTGCAGAGATTTGGTTCAGTATTAAACAGGGCCACCTAAGTTATTTGATTTCCTTTCCCTCCTGCCTGCATTTTCTGATGGTTCACTGAAAAAAGCCATCCGTTGGGGTTGGGTTTTTTCCCTGTTGTTCCAAGGCAAGTCGAATTTCATCTTTTTACTAGCACTCTAGGAAGAGCTTGTTCTTGGGGCAAAAGCCTCTCCCAAGCAGGTGGAGCATTTGGCCTTGAGACTACAGGCTGAAAGGGAGGGGAAGGGAAAAATAAATACACAGAAGACTTGGAAACGCATGTGGCAAAGGGGGCAGCAAAATGACTGACTGAAGCACATCCAACATCTGTTATTGCAGAGTCAAAGCAGATTGTTTCACTCCTCCCTTTGGCTCAGTCATGATCATTTATGCTTCCATTTGCCTTTATATTCCGTTCCTGGTACTTGTGCAGCTGCTCCATGAAGCCAGGATTTGGACACGCCGCAGGCCTGGCAGTTTTCACCAAGGAAAAGGCTCTGGCGAAATTCAGTCCTTCTGAATGCATTAGAAAACCAATGACTACTGCTGCTGCACGGGAGACCCCTGCATTGCAGTGGACCAGCACCACTCCATCCTTCAAGAAACAAAGAGGAAATCACTGGAGGTATTCATGAAGTAGAAAGCAACAAATATCAGAAACCCGATATAAAAACAAATAAATCTATGAAGACTTATTAGAAGCTCCTTGCTGAGTGCCAAGCAAGCACTTACATAGACTCACAGAATCAGTCAGGGTTGGAAGGGACCATAAGGATCATCTAGTTCCAAACCCCTGCCATGGGCAGGGACACCTCACACTAGAGCAGGCTGGCCAGAGCCTCATCCAGCCTGGGCTTAAACACCTCCAGGGATGGGGCCCCAACCATCTCCCTGGACAACCCATTCCAGGGCTTCACCACTCTCATGGGGAAGAACTTCCTCCTCACCTCCAGTCTGAATCTTCCCACCTCCACCTTCATTCCATTCCCCCTAGTCCTATCACTCCCTGAGAGCCTGAAAAGTCCCTCCCCAGCCTTCTTGCAGGCCCCCTTCAGATACTGGAAGGCCACAATGAGGTCACCTGGCAGCCTTCTCTTCTCCAGACTGAACAGTCCCAACTCCTTCAGTCTGTCCTCATAGGAGAGGTGCTCCAGCCCTCTGCTCATCCTCATGGCCCTTCTCTGGACACCTTCCAGCACCTCCAGATTCCTCTTGTAATAGGGGCTCCAGAACTGGATGCAGTACTCCAGGTGGGGTCTCACCAGAGCTGAGTAGAGGGGGAGAATCCCCTCCCTTGACCTGCTGGCCACACTTCTCCTGATGCAGCCCAGGCTCTGATGGGCTTTCCGGGCTGCAAGTGCACATTGAGAGCTCATGTTGAGCTTGTCCTCCACCAGCACCCCCAAGTCTCTCTCCTCTGGGCTGCTCCCCAGCCAGTCCCTGCCCAGCCTGGATTTGTGCCTGGGGTTGCCTCGACCCAGATGCAGGACCCTGCACTTGGTCTTGTTGAAGCTCCTGAGGTTGGCTTGTGCCCACCTCTCCAGCCTGTCCAGGTCCCTCTGGAAATCATTCCCTCTGGAAATCATTCATAGAATCACAGAATCATAGAATGGTCCAGGCTGGAAGGGAGCTCCAAAGGTCATCCAGTCTGACCTCACTGCAGTCAGCAGGGACATTCTCTGTCCCTTCCCCCTAGAGCTTGGAAGCAGCCTCCTCATGCAAAAAACCAAATCACAGAGGTATGGGATACTAAGATATCTGATCTAAGTGGGTGCTAATACTTAAATAGATTTTGTTTGTAATATGGAAAGAAATTTGACTGTTGTTACTAGGTTAATGTGGCTGGAAAGCTGCCTGGCAGAAAGGGACCTGGGGGTGCTCATGGACAAGCAGCTGAAGAGGAGCCAGCAGTGTGCCCAGGGGGCCAAGAAAGCCAAAGGCATCCTGGCTGGGAGCAGCAATGCTGTGTCCAGCAGGAGTAGGGAGGGGATTGTCCCCTGGGACTCAGCTCTGGGGAGGCCACACCTCAACTGCTGTGTCCAGTTTTGGGCACCTCAGTAAAAGAGAGATGTGGAAGTGCTGGAGCCAGGGCAGAAGAGGGCAAGGAAGCTGGGAAGGGCCCGAAGAAGAAATCTGAAGAGCAACTGAAGGAGCTGAGGATGGTTAGTTTGGAAAAGAGAAGGCTGAGGAGAGACCTGATGGCTCTCTACAGCTCCCTGCAAGGAGGTTGTGGAGAGGTTGGTGCTGGTCTCTTCTCACAGGTCATTAGCCATAGAAGAAGAGGGAAGAGCCTCAAGCTGCAGCAGGCCAGGTTCAGCCTAGACAGTAGGAAGAATTTTTTCCCATCAGGAGTGGTCAGGGCTTGGAATGTGCTGCCCAGGGAGGTGGTGGAGTCCCCAAGGCTGGATGTGTTTGCAGGTGTTTTGGCTGTGGTGCTTGGGGCTGTGGTTTAGGGGTGATCCTTGTAGAGTAGGGTTCTGGGTTGGACTGGGTGATCCTGAGGGTCTTTTCCAACCTGAATGTTTCTGTGATTCTGTAAAGACATACCAAGGCAGCACACAGCTAGGCACAGAGGGGTAGGTTTTGGAACACTTTGCAGTTTCAGTCGCCTGCTTTTTGCATATTCTGGAGTTCCTCAGTGAAGATTCTGGGGAAGCAGGATCATGCAGAGGAACAGGAAAATCAGAAAAGATACTGTGTGGTTTGCAACAAATCTCTACCTCCTCATCACACTGCTGGTACAACTGTAGCAGCTGGCAGAGCAGCTACCACTAAGGTTATTTAACTAGGAGCTATGGTGCAAAACCCAAAACTACTGAACCTCCCAAACATTCACAAATATCTCTCTTAGGGTTTAAACTCATGCTCTGTGAAACATTTCCTGCACAATCTTTGAGAGAAGTGCATGACTCTCTAAGAAGACATGGCAGATTTCATTAAGAAAGAACAGGCACCAGTTAAACCAAATGACAATCTGGTGGGGATTAAGCATCATTTATAGGGCCCAGCCTTCATGACATTGTCCTGGAAAAGGCTTGGTCATATAATCATAGAATCACAGAATGGTCTGGGTTGGAAGGGACCTCCAAAGGTCATCTACTCCAACCCCCTCTGCAGTCAGAAGGGACATCCTCAACTAGACCACGTTTGCCCAGAGCCCAGGGCCTCATCAAGCCTCACCATGAATATCTCCAGGGAAAGGGCCCCAACCACCTCCCTGGGCAACCACCACTCTCATGGTGCAGAACTTCATCCTCACATCCAATCTAAATCTGCTCTGCTCTACTTTGAAGCCATTGCCCCTGGTCCTGTCCCTGACAGCCCTTGCAAACAGTCCCTCTGCAGCCTTCTTGTAGCCCCCTTCAGGTACTGGAAGGTTGTTCTTGGCTCTCCCCAGAGCCCTCTCTTCTCCAGGCTGAACACTCCCAGTTCCCTCAGCCTGTCCAGTGCTGCTCCAACCCCCTGATCATTTTCATGGTCTCCTCTGGACCTGCTCCATCAGGTCCATGTCCTTCCTGTGTTGAGGGCTCCAGACCTGTACACAGCACTCCAGGTGAGCTCTCAGCAGAGCAAAGTGTCAGAATCACCTCTCTGGTTCTGCTGGCAATACTGCTTTGAATGCAGCCCAGGATGAGATTTGGACCAACCTGGTCCAAACTGTCTGCCAAATGCCACTTCCACACAAAACCCCCAAACAAAACCAACCAAACTTTAGCATCTCCACATCCTGAATAAAGATGCTGAAACACAACACAGCGTGCTGAGGTGCTTGAGGCTAAACAAATACATTCCAGACACAAACACCCTGCTCTGTCTGCCCTTAACAGGCACAAATTATTCAATGGGGACTTTACCAAGAGGGGAAAAAATACCTTGGAGTCAAAGGATTGTTTTGCTTGGAAAAGACCTCCAACATCATTGAGACCAAGCATCTACCTAAGACTCTAATGGCCATTAGACCATGCCCTAATGTGCCATGTCCACACATTTTATTGAACACCTCAGGCATGGTGATTCCACCAACCCACTGGGCAGCCTGTTCCAATGCCTGATCCTAACATTCAACCTAAACCTCCCTTGGTGCAATTTCAGGCTGTTTCCTCTCTTATAATCACCCAGGTTCCTTTCCAGTAACTTGGTATCTTAGGTTATAGATTTGGGAGTTATAATTGGAGCACCTCTCCAGGCTGAGAGAGTTGGGGTTGTTCGGTCTGGAGAAGAAAAGGCTCCAAGTAGACCTTCTTATGGCCTTCCAGTGTCTGAAGGGGGCTACAAGGAAGGTGGGGAGCTAAGAATTCCTCCCTGGAAAGATTAAGATTTTACATGTTTTATAATTAGATATTAAACAGAAAGATCAAGAGGAAAATAAATCCCTAATTCAGAGTACTATGGTGTGACAGGGGTCACTTGGCATGTCATGGAAAACCTGCCTGCCAGTCTGGAGCCCAGAAGAAATGGTGAGCTCTGATCAGTATCAGAATTTGTACCATGGTGTCTACAGACTGAAGCAGTTAAAGTTTTAGAGATGTAGCAAGCATCAGCTGGCAGTGGTGTCCCCAAGAGTGAAGGCTCTACCTGGGTTCTCAAACTCAAGGACTCATATTCTGTCATTAAGCAGGTTGTAACAATAACTTTTCATCTGTCTTGCTCTCTCACCAGGGACAATCTCTCCTTCCTCCAAGCCAGGAGATGAAACAGTAGCATCTCTGTGTGGTTACTTAAACAGGACAGCACTAAGAATCATAGAATTGAAAGGGTTGGAAAGGACCTCAAGGATCATCTAGTTCCAACCCCCCTGCCATGGCCAGGGACACCTCACACTAGAGCAGCTTGCTCACAGCCACATCCAGCCTGGCATGAAAAAAACTCCAAGGAGAGGCTTCCACCACCTCCCTGGGCAACCTCTTCCAGTGTCTCACCACCCTCATGGGGAAGAACTTCTTCCTAACATCCAATCTCAACCTCCCTACTTCTAGTTTTGCTCCACACCCCCCATCTCAATCTACCCAGCTCTAGCTTGAATCCATTTCCCCCAGTCCTATCACTCCCTGACACCCTAAAAAGTCCTGCCACAGCTTTCCTGGAGCCCCCTGCAGATACTGGAAGGTCACAAGAAGGTCTCCTCAGAGCCTTCTCTTCTCCACACTGAACAGCCCCAACTCCCTCAGTCTGTCTCCACAGCAGAGCAGCTCCAGCCCTCTGCTCATCCTCAGGACCCTTCTCTGGACACCCTCCAGAACCTCCAGATCCTTCCTGGAATAGAGGCTCCAGAACTGGACACAGTGCTCCAGGTGGGGTCTCAGCAGGGTGGAGCAGAGGGGGAGAATCCCCTCCCTGGCCCTGCTGGCCACACTTGCTGTAGCCCAGGATACAATTGGCTTCTTAAATACAATTTATCCCCAGTTCTTTTAACGCTATTTGGAGAAAGCAAATTAAATGATTCAAACCATCTGTCTTCACATATGAACATCACACACTTCATGAGCTGATCCTGGAGAACATCTGTTCTACCAATCACCTGCTCTTTCACACACCTCTCCCCATAGAAAACTACTAATATTGCTGAAAATGTTTTCAAGCAAACTCCTTAGCTTAAAACACATTAACTGGAACATAGAACACCAGAGGCAGAAAGCAACACTTGGCAGTTATGAAGGGCAAGTCTCATCTAGAAATGAAGTGGAAACTGTAACTAGAAACCTTGAAAAGGTCATTAACTGACAATGTGTATCATATAGCTCCTAAATGATAAATGAGAGAAGGAAAGAACAGTGTGACATAAAGAAAGACAGGGCAAGATTATCTTCTTTTGTCCCCATCAACATAAATAATGAATATGGTAGATACAGGCTGTAGCAATACAGGCTGTAGCAAGAGAAGTGTGGCCAGCAGGTGATTCTCCCCCTCAACTCCACCCTGCTGAGACCCCACCTGGAGCACTGTGTCCAGTTCTGGAGCCTCTATTAGAGGAAGGCTCTGGAGGTGCTGGAAGGTGTCCAGAGAAGGGCCACGAGGATGAGCAGAGGGCTGGAGCAGCTCTGCTATGGAGCTTGGAGAGGAGAAGGCTCCCAGGAGACCTTCTTGTGGCCTCCAGTATCTAAAGAGGGCTACAGGAAAGCTGGGGAAGGACTTTTGAGGGTGTCAGGGAGTAATAGGACTGGGGGGAATGGAGCAAAACTAGCAATGAGTAGACTTGAAATTGGATGTTAGGATGTTCTTCTCCATGACCATGAGGGTGGTGAGACACTGGCAGAGGTTGCCCAGGGAGGTGGTGGAAGCTTCATCCCTGGAGGTTTTTCAGGCCAGGCTGGATGTGGCTCTGACCGACCTGCTCTAGTGTGAGGTGTCCTTGCCCAAGCAGGGGCTTGGAACTTGATTATCTTTGAGGTCCCTTCCAACCCTACCAATTCTATGATTCTATGGTGGAGTAAGGTACCATTAGATTTGGTTGTCAAGTCATAGGGTTGCTACCAAAGCAATGGCTGTGAAAAATCACACGTTAAGCCTGAATTTAACAAGCAGGAGTCAGGGATGGTCTTGGGTTACAAGCACGGCTTCCAAGAAACCCCACCCCCTGTTTGCTAAGTTATTTCTTTTCCTGGGTTTTGTGAGAAACTAAATTCACTGCTTGGCTCAACAACTATCACTGCATGCTCTGACAGTCTTGGTACATAACTGCATGCAGCTTCATTGCTTAATGTGCTGCATCTTCAAGGGACAATAGAGGTTTTCCTCGAGCCTTCTTCTCCAGACTGAACAACCCCAACTCTCTCAACCTGTCCTCATAGGAGAGGTGCTCCAACTCTCTGATCATCCTCGTGACCCCTCTTTGGCACTAGAATCACAGAATCACCAAGGTTGGAAGAGACCTCAAAGATCATCGAGTCCAACCTGTCACCCAACACCTTATGACTACTAAACCATGGCACCAAGTGCCACGTCCAATCCCCTCTTGAATACCTCCAGGGACGGTGACTCCACCACCTCCCTGGGCAGCACATTCCAATGACAAATGACTCTCTCTGTGAAGAACTTTCTCCTCACTTCCAGCCTAAACTTCCCCTGGCACAGCTTGAGACTGTGTTCTCTTGTTCCGGTGCTGGTTGCTAGAAAGAAGAGACCAACCCCCTCTTGGCTACAACCTCCCTTCAGGTACTTGTAGACAGCAAGAAGGTCTCCCCTGAGCCTCCTCTTTTCCAGGCTAAGCAACCCCAGCTCCCTCAGCCTCTCCTCATAGGGCTTCTGCTCAAGGCCTCTCCCCAGCCTTGTTGCCCTTCTCTGGACATGTTCAAGTGTCTCAATGTCCTTCTTAAACTGAGGAGCCCAGAACTGGACACAGCACTCAAGAATGGTGGAGAGCTGCTGATAAACCACACAGGTTTATTAAAAGCCCTGTTTGGCTTTCTGCTAATTCAAAACAATACCCCTGATGGATAAATTAGAGAAAGCAAAGAAGCATCCTTCCATCAGGCATGGTGACTTGGGCTTACGCTGGGACTTCTGTATGGAAAGTCAACCATAGGCCCAGCTGTATTAATGAAACATTTCAATAAAGCAAGATAGTCATTCAAAAAAAACCCAACCACAACTGTACCAGAGGGAACTGAGGTCAACTGGGCAGTGAATGGCTGGGGAGCAGCCCTGAGGAGAGAGACTTGGGGGTGCTGGTGAACGAGAAGCTCACCAGGAGCTCTCAGGGTGCACTTGCAGCCCGGAAAGCCAATCAGATCCTGGGCTGTATCAGGAGAAGTGTGGCCAGCAGGGCAAGGGAGGGGATTCTCCCCCTCTACTCAGCTCTGGTGAGACCCCACCTGGAGTACTGCCTCCAGTTCTGGAGCCTCTATTACAAGAGGGATCTGGAGGTGCTGGAAGGTGTCCAGAGAAGGGCCACGAGGATGATCAGAGGGCTGGAGCACCTCTCCTATGAGGACAGACTGAAGGAGTTGGGGCTGTTCAGTCTGGAGAAGAGAAGGCTCCCAGGTGACCTCATTGTGGCCTTCCAGGATCTGAAGGGGGCCTACAAGAAGGCTGGGGAGGGACTTTTCAGGCTATCAGGGAGTGATAGGACTAGGGGGAATGGAATGAAGCTGGAGGTGGGGAGATTCAGGCTAGATGTGAGGAGGAAGTTCTTTACCGTGAGGGTGATGAGGCCCTGGAATGGGTTGTCCAGGGAGGTGGTTGAGGCCCTGTCCCTGGAGGTGTTTAAGCCCAGGCTGGATGAGGCTCTGGCCAGCCTGATCTAGTGTAGAGTGTCCCTGCCCATGGCAGGGGGGTTGGGAACTAGATGGTCTTTGTGGTCCCTTCCAACCCTAACTGAAACTATGAAACTATGAAACAGCAGTGCCACATCTCTAGGAATGCTCAGAAGTTGTTTTAAAATTCAAAAAATTAAAGGCAAAAATGACTCCTCTGGTACCACACATATCCCTTTGATTAAAAAAACGCTGCTTTAAACAGGGTAATAAATAATCCAAACAGGGTAAGCAGTAGCATTAATTATTGATATACTGTACCTGGATCTTGGCTTTCTCAATAAATTCAAAACATTCTGGGAAATAGGAGGTAATGTCTGTTTCTGGAAGGTCCAGGATTGAAATGGTCTTATATATGAAGTCATCGAGGAAGGCATTTTGGACTCCATAGGCAACATTTAGAACATGAGTAACCTACGCCAAAAAAAAACCAAAGGTGGGGGTGGAGGGGATAAAAAAGTATTTTCTGAAGACAGCAAGCAAAGGTGGATTGTTCTTTAGGCATACACACACAAAACTTCATTTTGCATGCATAGGCTACCCGTGGCATGCTTCCCTTCAAGCAAAGTTTTACTGCTCTGTTAAAATATATTATGATAAAAAACCAAGGGTTTTCTTTATCTTTTTTTTTAAAAGAGGAAATTAGAAGATCTCTGCTCAACCAAACACAGGCCAAACTAAGGGTTTTCAACAGAAAAGAAAGTTTTGATGGAAATAAATGAGGAGTTACAGGAACAAGAGCACAGCCTGCCAACAATCCCTAAATATCAACCCATCAGCTTAATGTCCCTTCTACTGAGCCACCAGGGCCATTTACTGGAGCAGAAGGATCACAGCTCACAGGATGTTAGGGGTTGGAAGGGACCTCTGGAGATCATGGCGTCCAAGCCCCCTGCCAGAGCAGGAGCATAGAATCCAGCACAGTTCACACAGGAACACATCCAGACAGGGATGGAAAGGCTCCAGAGAAGGAGACTCCACAACCTCTCTGGCCAGCCTGTTCCAGTGCTCTGTGACCCTTAGAGTGAAGAAGTTCCTCCTCCTGTTGAGGTGGAACCTCCTGTGCTGTAGTTTCAGAGTAAATTATAACTGCACTTGGCAGATGAGACCACTTCTGGCCTCACAGAATCAACCAGGTTGGAAAAGACCTCAGAGATCATCAGTCCAACCTATTCCCTAATACCTAACACCTCTTGACAACTAAACCATGGCTCCAAGCGCCACATCCAAGCCTTTTGTGAACACCGCCAGGGACAGGGACTCCACCACCTCCCTGGGCAGCACATTCGAGTGGCCAATTACTCTTTTGGGAAGAACTTCCTCCCCACCTGGAGCCTAAAGTTGCCGATGGAGAAGGAAAGGGAGAGGGAGAGATCCACGAGCAGGCACTGTGCGAGATGCATTTTCATTTCCGTGCAAAGTTACCTTATACTTTTTCATCGTCTCCAGGTCGTGAGCAGCATCCTGCGACCCTGACGAGAAAGCGGAGCCGGTTGCCACGCTGAACCCTTTCCCCCCAGGCAGCTCCACGCCCTCAGCCCTGCCGTCCAGGGACTCTCGCAAACCCGCTACCCCCAGCAAGCGCTTGCCCGGCGGATCGAAGCGCAGCCCCACGGGCAGCACCCCCCGCACCCCAAGCCCCCGCCGCCAGCCCCCGGGGCCCGCCACGGCTTCCCGCCGCCCCCAGGCCCCACTCACCCAGAAGCAACCAAGGCTTCACGACGCCGACCTGGAGGTCGGCGCTGAGGTCCTGCACATAGCCGCTGCCGCCGGGCGCCGCCTCCGCCTCCTCCACCTGCAGGCAGGCGCCGCGCCAGGTCTCGATGACCCTGCGGCCGGTCAGCGTCGTCACCCGGGTGCGCTGCTTCCGCAGGTTGGCCCTGGAGAAGTTACGGATCTCCTGGGTGAGGGAGTGCATGGCCCGGGCACCGCCGCTCAGCCCCGCCAACGACGGCGCGACCGACACAGCGCCCGGCCCCGGCCCCTCCTGCCCGGCCGCCCCGGCCCCGCCTTCAGCGGCACACCCGAGCCCGCCCGCCGGCCTCCGGGGGCCGAGCCTCGGCGCGCAGGCGCACGGCTGCGGTGCCGCTCTGCGCTGAGGACGAATATGGCGGCGGGGAGTGGGTCTCCTCTCCCGGATCCGCTGCGAGAAAGCTGATTCCACCCGGCCGTCCTGAATGCTGAGCACCGGAGCTTCTCCCTGCACGCTGCCCTGTTGAGCCCTCTGAATCACAGAATCAATGTTAGGGGCTGGAAGGGACCTCCAAAGCTCATCCAGTCCAACCCCCCCTGCCAGAGCAGCATCACCTAGAGCAGGTCACACAGGAACACATCCAGGTGGGTTTGGATTATCTCCAGGGAGGGAGACTCCACAACTCCCCAGGGCAGTCTGCTTCAGGCCTCTGTCACCCTCACAGGGAAAAATACTCTTCCTCCTGATTTCATTAAACTTCCTCTGCCTCAGCTTCCACCACTGCCCCTTGTGCTGGCATTGGGCATCCCCCAGCAGAGCCTGGCTCCAGCCTCTGGGCACTCACCCTGCACAGCTTTAGCAACAGCAAGGAGGTCACCTCTCAGGTTTCCTCCTTTCCAAGCTGCAGAGCCCTCAGCTCCCTCAGGCTCTCCTCAGGAGGAAGATGTTCCACTGCCATCAGCATCTTTGTGGCTCTGCACTGGACTCTTTCAAGCAGTTCCCTGAGGTCCTTCCTGAACTGAAGGCCCCAGAACTGGACACAATATTCCAGATGTGGCCTCACCAGGGCAGAGTAGAGGAGGAGGAGAACCTCTCTCAACCTACTCACCACAGTCCTTCTAATCCACCCCAGGATGCCATTGGCCTTCTTGGCCACCAGAGCACATTGCTGACTCATGATCCCATCCACTAGGACCCCCAGGTCCTTTTCCCCTTCCCTGCTCTCCAGCAGCTCAGTCCCCAACCTATCCTGCTCCATGAGGTTGTTCTTTCCCAGGTGCAAGACTCTCCCCTTGCCCTTGTTGAATTTCATTCCATTTCTCCCTGCCCAGCACTCAGCCTGTCTAGGTCTGGCTGAATGGCAGCACTGAATGTGTCTGCCCCAGAGAGCCCAGAGTGGCCTGGGCTGCATTCACAAGAGATTTGCCAGCGCTTTTTTGTTAGTTCTTACAAGCCCAGGAGACAGTTTGGTGGTCATGCAAAGCTTGAAGGGCTTCAATATATTCAATATATTTTTTATTCTTCCTTGTTTTGTGTGCTATGGGTCTGCTAGTGAAGAACATAGCAAGTGTAATTAAAGCATCTCAAAAGCTGCTGGGGTTTGAAGTAAGTGCTGCTGCTTTGAAAAACAAATCACACAGCTATGTCTTGCCTGACCTTAACTGGGGATTTGCTTCCTGGGAACCAGGGGGAAGTAACCAGTTAAACAGAAACTGCCAGAATCAAAGCCTTCTTCCTCCTCCACAGTCTCTGTGCTGGTAACAAAAGGTGAAGTAAAATCAGCTTCATATGTTCACCAAAGAGGGAAAACGGGAATAAAAAGGAGGCAAGGTGAGGTTGTTCCCAAGCCATTGAGTGTCCGTGTTTTCATGTACTCTTGACAGAGTTTTGAGTGCTACACAGCTGGTACATAAGTATGTGACATCTGGAGATCCCAAGTATGGAGAGTTTGGCAGAGAGGAACCTAATGATGGTCAACAAGGGTAAGTACAGAGTCCTGCACCTGGGAAGGAAGAAGAAACTGCAGCAGTACAGGCTGGGAGGGGATCTGCTGGAGAGCAGCCCTGTGGAAAAGGACCTGGGTGGCCAAGAAGGCCAATGGGATCCTGGGAGCATTGAGAGGAGTGTGTCCAGCAGATCCAGGGAGGTTCTCCTCCCCCTCTACTCTGCCCTGCTGAGACCTCACCTGAATATTGCATCCAGTTCTGGGCTCCCCAGTTCAGCAGGGGCAGGGATCTGATGGAGAGAGTCCAAGGGAGGGCTGCAAGGATGCTGAAGGGACTGCAGCACTGCCTGGTGAGGAGAGGCTGAGAGCCCTGGGCTGTTTAGTGTGGAGAGGAGAAGACTGAGAGGGAATCTCATCAATGTCTATCAATATCTGAGGGCTGGGGCGTCAAGAGTGAAGGGACAGGCTCTGCCTACTTGTGTCCTGTGATGGGACAAGGGGCACTGAATTGAAACTACAGCACAGGAGGTTCCACCTCAACATGAGGAGGAACTTCTTCACTCTAAGGGTCCCAGAGCCCTGGAACAGGCTGCCCAGGGAGGTTGTGGAGTCTGCTTCTCTGGAGACTTTCAAGACCCATCTGGATGCATTCCTGTGTGTCCTGTGCTGGATTCTATGGTCCTGCTCTGGCAGGGGGGGTTGGACTTGATGATCTCTTTGGGTCCCTTCTAACATCCTCTGATGCTGTGATTTGTGAAGTTAAATGGCAGTACTGCATCCTCCTGTTTGTAGGATAAGGATGTGTTGCTACACTTCTTCCCCTCTGATGTTCTCACACTGTGCTGGCAGGTTGTGACAACTCCCAACAATCTGATCGTTCCATAGAACACAGCAGAGAGAAAACAGACAAATTGTTTCCATGTAAAGAGGTTTCCTAATGCCTTGCCAATTTAAGAAGCAGAGAGCAGGCTTAGGAACTGCAAGGGGGTTAAGTTATTTCTAGGAATGCCAGAGGCAACATTCTAACAGGAATTAGACATAAATTCACCTGGAAAAAAAGAGGGGGGGAAAAAGCAGGATGCCCTACACACTGCCCAGAAAAGCAAATGTCTCAGCCAAGAGATAAATCCATATTTAGGGCAGAATGGCAATCTGTGATGGGTCAGAGATCAAGGTAACAGAGGTGCCAAACGGAAGGCTCCAGGACAAAACACAATTCTCAGCAATCCCTTTCTGCAGCAGGAATTAAAATTTTCAGTGCAAGCAGGAGGTTATGTAACCTTCTGGGTAGCAGCTGTGTGCATTCAGTAGCCTCTCTGAAAGCAGGCTGTGGCTCACAGTAGTCCAGCCAACAGTTACCATAAAATCAACCAAGTTGGAAAAGACCTCAGAGTTCAACCTATTCCCTAATACCTAACACCTCCTGACAACTAAACCATGGCTCCAAGTGCCATGTCCAATCCTTTTTTGAACACCTTCAGGGCTGGTGACTCCACCACCTCCCTGGGCAGCACATTCCAATGGCCAATTACTCTTTCTGTGAAGAACTTTCTCCTCACCTCCAATGGCAAATCTCTCTTTCTGGGAAGAATTTCTTCCTCACATCCAGCCTAAACCTCTCCTGGTGTAGCTTGAGACTGTGTCCTCTTGTTCTGGTGCTAGTTGCCTGGGAGAAGAGAGCAACCCCCACCTGGCTGCAACCTCCCTTCAGGTAGCTGTAGAGAGCAAGAAGGTCTCCCCTGAGCCTCCTCTTCTCCAGGCTAACCAACCCCAGCTCCCTCAGCCTCTCCTCACAGGGCTGTGCTCCCGACCTTTCCCCAGCCTTCTTGCCCTTCTGTGGACACATTCCAGCAACTCAACATCTTTCTTAAACTGAGGGGCAGAATGACAGTGAATTCATTCATTTTTTGTAAAGGTCAAATCAACCCCTTGGATGCAGTCGGTCAGAAGAAAGCAAGGGAGAGCTTTAGGTCTGAGGGTGAAGCCAGCAACTGCGTAGCATTTTGTGGCTGTTTTCCCAGCCTCCTTGGCTTGGTGCAGCTGCCTGTGTGAGAGAGCAGGAACAGTGGGGGATCTTGCAAGAATGTGGAAAGCCTTCTGTGTCAGGAAATTGGCAAGGAAGGCCTGAGCACGATTTGCTTGCCGGCCAGACCCAGAAGCTGCCATTAGAACAGCAAGGATGTGTGTGCTCTGTAACCCACTCCTGCTCAGCACAGGTATGGGGCATGCTGTGTAAGCACTTGCAAGACTCAGCTGTGACAGATCTGTAAGGTGCCTACAACCTGCATGTTGTTCCTGAAGCTCTGGGGAAAGGTCCGCAGTCCGTGTCGGTTTTGCTGGTAGTGTTCATCCCTGCTACAGATGCGGTGATCACCAGGGGGCACTACTGCACGGAGAATGCTTACTGGTGTGTTGGCTCTGAAATCACGCAGCCATGGAATGGTCTGGGTTGGGAGGTACCTCCAAGGCTCACCCAGTCCAACCCCTCTGCAGTCAGCAGGGACATCCCCAACTAGATCAGGTTGCCCACATTCCTCTCTAGCCTCACCTTGAATACCTCCAGCGATGGGGGCCCAACCACCTCCCTGGGTAACCTGTTCCAGTGTTCCACCACCCTCATGGTGCAGAACTTGTTCCTGACATCCAATCTAAATCTGCTCTGCTCTACTTTGAAGCCATTGCCCCTGGTCCTGTCCCTGCAGGCCTTTGTAAACAGTCTCTCTGGAACCTTCTTGTAGCCCACTTCAGGTCTTCTGGAAGGTTGCTATTAGGTCCCCCCAGAGCCTCCTCTTCTCCAGGCTGAACACCCCCAGCTCCCTCAGCTTGTCCTTGGAGCAGAGCTGCTCCAGACCTCTGATCATTTTCATGGCCTCCTCTGGACCAGTTACATCAGCTGCATGTCCTTCCTGTGTTGAGGGCTCCAGATTTCTACACAGTACTCCAGGTCAGGGCTCACCAGAGCAGAGCAGAGGGGCAGGATCACCTCTCTCCATCTCTGGCCATGCTGCTTTGGATGCAGCCCAGACTGCCATTGGCCTTCTGGGCTGCAAGTGCACATCCAAAGAGGCTGTAGGTGTTTATATGCAGAAATAGTATTATATTATTATTTAATTAGTGTGTGCCCATATCATAAGCATTAGATCTAGTCTAGATCTTCTCTACCTGGGCCAAAACAGCCCCACAGTAAGCTACAGACTTTGGGATGTGTAGCTGGAAAGCTGTGACTCAGACAGGGACCAGGAGGTGTTGGTTGGCAGTCTATAAAATATGAGCCAGCATTGCCCAAGTAGCCAAAGGCATCCTGACTTGGATCAGAAACAGGGTGGGCAGCAGGGACAGGGAAGTGACACCTGTGCTCAGCACTGGTGAGGCCACGCTTTGAGTGCTAATATTCAGCTCTGGATCCCTCACTACAGGAAGGACATGGGCGGCTGGAGTCTGTCCAGAGAAGGGCAATGAGGCTGGAGAAGGGCCTGGAGCACCTGGGCTAGAGGAGGGGCTGAGGGAGCTGGGGGTGTCAGGCTGGAGAAGAGGAGGCTGAGGGGAGACCTCGTTGCTCTCTACAGCTTCCCGAAGGGAGGTTGGAGTGAGCAGGGGGTTGGTCTTCTCCCAGGCATCCAGCAACAGAGCAAGAGGACACAGTCTCAAGCTGCACCAGGGAAAGTTTAGGCTTCATCTTAGAAAGAAATTCTTCACAGAAAGAGAGATTGGAGGGAGGAGAGGCTGAGAGGAGACCTCATTGCTCTCTACAGCTCCCTGAAGGGAGGTTGGAGCGAGGAGGGGGCAGACTCTGCTCCTCAGAAGCAAGAGATAGGACCAGAGGAATTCCAAGCTGCAGCAGGGGAGGCTCAGGCTGGATGCTAGGAAATCTTTCTTGCCAGAGAGGGCTCTCAGCCATTGGAATGGTCTACCCAGGGCAGTGCTGGAGTCACCATCCTTGGAGGTGTTCCAGCAGCCTTGGAGCTGGTGCTTAGGGACATGGTTTGGTGTTGAGCCTGCAGTGCTGGGTGCGAGGTTGGACTGGATGAGCTTGGAGGTCTCTTTCAACCTGATGTTTTCTGGGATGCTGTAAATACTCATAGACACTGTTTATTTGTTTTCCTTTTTCACATGCAGTTGTCAAGTTGCTCACACTTTACATTACAAAGCAGAAGAGAATACAGTGGTGAAATTAGTGTTTAAAAGTGGGAATCAGCTCACAGATGAAAACTTCCTCTTGCTGAGGGTGTAAGCCTTCTCTAGAGACATATGAGGAGCTTCAGTGGTTGAATGCATTTATGGTATTGCTGGATCTTCAGGTTTTGGAAAAGCTACCTCCCCATGCAAATGCCAGAGTTTAAAGCCCTTTGTACATTCATGGTTCTGGTTTGCCTCTCAAGAAATTCAGCAGAACCTGCCCTAGTAGGTATAAAGAAACATGGGGTGTATGGAAGCTGAGGTGGATTAGAAGGGCTCTGGTTAGTAGGTTGAGAGAATTATCCTCCCCTGTTGGAGAGCAGGAAGGGGAAAAGGACCTGGGGGTCCTAGTGGATGGGAGGTTGACCATCAGCCAGCAATGTGCTCTGGTGGCCAAGAAGGCCAATGGCATCCTGGGGTGGATTAGAAGGACTGTGGTTAGTAGGTCAAGAGAGGTTCTCCTCCTCCTCTACTCTGCCCTGGTGAGGCCACATCTGGAATATTGTGTCCAGTTCTGGGACCTTCAGTTCAGGAAGGACCTCAGGGAACTGCTTGAAAGAGTCCAGTGCAGAGCCACAAAGATGCTGATGGCAGTGGAACATCTCCCTCCTGAGGAGAGCCTGGGGAGCTGAGGGCTCTGCAGCTTGGAAAGGAGGAGCCTGAGAGGTGACCTCCTTGCTGTTGCTGAAGATGTGCAGGGTGAGTGCCCAGAGGCTGGAGCCAGGCTCTGCTGGGGGATGCCCAATGCCAGCACAAGGGGCAGTGGTGGAAGCTGAGGCAGAGGAAGTTTAATGAAATCAGGAGGAAGAATATTTTTCCCTGTGAGGGTGACAGAGCCCTGGAGCAGGCTGCCCAGGGGGGTTGTGGAGTCTCACTCCCTGGAGATAATCCAAACCCACCTGGATGTGTTCCTGTGTGACCTGCTCTAGGTGATGCTGCTCTGGCAGAGGGGTTTGACTGGATGAGCTTTCCAGGTCCCTTCCAACCCTCAATGTTCTGTGGTTCTGTGATAGGCACTAATCATTACAACAGCAGCTTGTACCTGTTAAAAAGCTCATATGACAATACATCCTCTCTCTGGTGTATTTGTTTCCTTCCAGTATTCATTCTGGGCCAGGTTATGCCTGAACATAACAATGCAAAACACCTTCTGTCAGAAAAAAAATGATAACCGTATGTTCCAGAGAGCTGGCTGTGAGAAAGCAGCCTGGTGCTCTGAGCAATGCCTGTGTTAGAGGGCTGAACTGAGTGCAAAATGCACCAAAACCTGAGAGTGAATGCCTTATGTCAGTCATTTATCTGAAGCAAACCCTAATTATTCCCCTGATTCCATCACATTCCCAACTGAAATATCCTGTGAGGGCTAAGAGGAATAGGCCAAAAATCAGAACCAGCTCATATCTAACGATGAGCTGTAGCTTCATTAGGTGACAACAGCTGAGAAGTTGAAAATAACTTTGTGCACCAGCTGGTCATGGGATGGCTGTGAATCATGAACCTGGTGGGGTGATGAGAAAGGCAAATGTGACCACACAATGCACCAGGAGGTGTTTCAAATAGGAGGAAGGGGTGGAATAGCAAAACTGTTGTATCGGGTTCTAATAAGCCTCTCTGAAGTACAATGTGGTGATTGACCAATACCTCAAACAAATGTAAAGAACAGCTGAACCTTCAGTTATATTATACTCATTAGACTCTCATCAAAGCAGGATCAGAGGATGTTAAGGGATGGAAGGGACCTCTGGAGATCCTCCAGTCCAAACCCCCTGCCAGAGCAGGAAAATAGAATCCAGCACAGGTCACACAGGAACACAGCCAGATGGGTCTTGAAAGTCTCCAGAGAAGGAGACTCCACAACCTCTCTGGGCAGCCTCTCTGTGACCCTCACAGTGAAGAAGTTCCTCCTCATGTTGAGGTAGTTTATGATCCTCCTATGATGTAGTTTAGATCCATTGCCCCTTGTCCTATCACAGGGTGCAACTGGCAGAGCCTGTCCCCCAGCACTCCCAGGTCCTCTCCCCAGGGCTGCTCTCCAGCAGATCCCCTCCCAGCCTGTACTGCTGCAGTTTCTTCTTCCTTCCCAGGTGCAGGGCTCTGCACCTCTCCTTGTTGAACCTCATTAGGTTCCTCTCTGCCCAGCTCTCAGTCTGTCCAAGTCTCTGAACAGCCTCACAGCCTTCAGGTGTCTCAGCCAAGCCTCCCAGTTTGGTATCATCAGCAAACTTGCTGTACAGACTCTATCTGTCTGCCTGTATGTTCACCAATGTCATTGATGAAGATGTTGAACAGGACTGGACCCAGCTCTGCCCTGGGGAGACTTCACTTGCAATACTGCATCCAGTTCTGGGCTCCCCAGTTCAGGAGGGACAGGGATCTGATGGAGAGAGTCCAAGGGAGGGCTGCAAGGATGCTGAAGGGACTGGAGCCCTGCCTGGTGAGGGAGGCTGAGAGCCCTGGGGCTGTTTAGTCTGGAGAAGAGAAGGCTGAGAGGGGATTTAATTAATGTTTATAAATATCTGAGGGCTGGGGGTCAAGAGGGAGGGGACAGCCTCTGCTCAGTTGCACCTTGAGATAGGACAAGGAGCAATGGATGGAAACTACAGCACGGAGGTTCCACCTCAACAGGAGGAAGAACTTCTTCATTGTGAGGGTCCCAGAGCACTGGAAGAGGCTGCCCAGAGAGGTTGTGGATTCTCCTTCTCTGGAGGCTTTCAAGACCCATTTGGATGTGTTCCTGTGTGACTGTGCTGGATTCTCTGGTCCTGCTCTGGCATGGGCATTGGACCTGATGATCTCTGGAGGTCCCTTCCAACCCCTAACATCTTGTGATCCTGTGATGCCTGCTCCTGCTGTCTTCCCTGTTTCTGAAGCAGCAAGCACTTTGGAGGCATGGGCTTAGGATCATTCACACCTTTCCTGGTTTTGAGCCACGAGCTACTCAGGACCAAAGGACAGAAAAGATATTTCACTCCTTTTTGGAGAGTAAAACAAATGAAAAGAAAAGGCTGAAAACTGGATTGGAGGTTTAAATGGGAATTCTCTTTGCAGATATGTACCCAAGGTATTCAAGTAGAATGAATACACTCCTCTGGGCTTCCCAGGCCAAAACCTTCCAGAGCTTTCCAGAAATCTCCACCCTCTCAGTTTCAGCATGCCTAAGAGGAGTCCCAAACTGCCCCCCAGTAGTGGTTTGAGCTAGTCCCTAGCTTAGGAGTAAGTGATCTCTAAGGTCTCTTCCAACCTAAGCCATTCTGTGGTACTAATTGTGAACAGGAAAATTCCAGGAAGTTCTGAATCTAAGATAGAGAGGGTTGAGTACAGAATAATAACAACAGATAGGTTAATATTATTCCATTTGGTGTATTGAAAACCTTATGTCTTGCAGCAGAGTTTGGTTGTTCTCTTTGCTGCTGGCACTTCTTCTGGGATTCAGGCTGTGACATCCTCCCTTCTGACCTTGGTAGCTTCTATAAAGCCTCATCCCTGGAGGTTTTGAAGGCCAGGCTGGATGTGCTGTGAGCAAGCTGCTCTAGTGTGAGGTGTCCCTGTCCATGGCAGGGGGGTTGGAACTGGCTGATCCTTGAGGTCCCTTCCAACCCTGACAATTCTGTGATTCTATGATTAATTAGAGGCAACGTGGTTGCTCCTAATATTAGTAAGTCTGTGGACCTCCTCCAAACACTACCTTCTATTTCTGGCCTGAAGGGTAGGCAGCTTCTCTTTATTTTATGCATTTCTTTCAAGCAGCATTGTTTGCTTGTTCTTCTGATGCTTAGCCTGAACCACTGCCATTTCCACTGGCTCCATTTCTGGAGCCCCTATTACAGGAAGGACTTGGAAGAGCTGGAAGGTGCCCAGAGAAGGACCACAAGGATGAGCAGAGGGCTGGAGCTCCACTGCTATGGAGGCAGACTGAGAGAGTTGGGGCTGTTCAGTCTGGAGAAGAGAAGGCTCTTAGGAGACCTTCTTGTGGCCTTCCAGTATCTGCAGGGGGCTCCAGGAAAGCTGGGGAGGGACTTCTGAGGGTGTCAGGGAGTGATAGGACTGGGGGAATGGAGCAAAACTAGAAATGGGTAGATTGAGGAAGAAGTTCTTCCCCATGAGGGTGGTGAGACACTGGAAGAGGTTGCCCAGGGAGGTGGTGGAAGCTTCATCCCTGGAGATTTTTCAGGCCAGGCTGGATGTGGCTGTGAGCAAGCTGCTCCAGTGTGAGGTGTCCCTGCTCATGGCAGGGGGTTGGAACTGGATGATCCTTGAGGTCCCTTCCAGCCCTGATAATTCTATGATTCTATGATCTTTTCCTCATAGTGAAGGGAAATTACTCCAGAAGTAAAGCCATGCCCTACAAACACTTCTTAGGGCATTCCTTTCAGCTCACCCCACACTTTGTGACTAATCCATGCAAATGTGCAGGCTGATTCACCCATCTAAAAATGTACATTTTTACAGCATGTCACAGATTATGCTGAATAATGAGCACCAAGGAACAGGGTGGAATGCAAAGATGAAACATTTCAGAGCCACAGGCAGCATTCCTGGAGACCTCTTGGTGTGAGGCAGGTCTGGCACTACTTGTGTCCATGTTACAGAAACAAGATCTGAATTCCACTCCCATTTGCATTCAGTTTTCTCTTCTCCAGGAGTACTAGGCTCCAGCTGAGGAGAAAGCTCTTCACAGAAAGAGCAATTTGCCATTGGAATGTGCTGCCCAGGGAGGTGGTGGAGTCACCATCCCTGGAAGTGTTCAAAAAAGGCTTGGATGTGGCACTTGGAGCCATGGTTTAGTTGTCAGGAGGTGTTAGGTGTTAGGGAATAGGTTGGACTCGATGATCTCTGAGGTCTTTTCCAACCTGGTTGATTCTATGATTCTATGCCCTTCAACTTCTGCACAAATGCAACTGATCTAACTCCCAACCTTCTTGTTTCTCTGCAGGTTTACTTCAGTGGTCATTCAAAGATATGAGAGCTGCTCTAGATCAGAAGTCCTCAGAAGTTTCTCTTGCAGAGAGGACCAAGCCTACAGCCTGGGAAGTTAAAATAAAAGAAGGTAAAAAAAAAAACCCTGAAGATTATTGCAGATTTTTGTAACATCTTACCTATTGCTTTTGCTTTTGTGTAGCTTCCCCCTGGCATAATAAAATATTCATGATGCAATGTGCAGCAGCATGCATGGCAAGTTTTTCTAGTGTCCTAGTTTAGAGGGGGACGGATTGCTCTGTTGGTCCAAAAGGGGCAAAAGAATAAGGTTCACACACAAATGGATTGGAGAGTCATAGAAAGCTAACTGGAAAAGCACTTCATAGGTGCTACAAAAACTGCAAAGCACTAGTGGTGAGCACAGCAATTCAAATAAATCCCCAGTCTAAACTTAACACACAAGTTCCTTCACACCAGACCAAAAGCCCCAACACTTCCCTTCTCCCCACCTGGAGATCTTTCTCCCCAGGGATCTTTCTCCCCACCCTGCAATGCTAGGCTGGTTTCAGACTGGCCAGGCCTGAACTGCCCCCTTCCCCACTTTCTTCACCCTGGCATTAGGCCTCAACAGGCTATGATTGTGCAGGAAATAAAAGTTAGCCAGGCCAAAGAGGCCTCTGATACTCCCCCATCATTACCAGAGAAGAGAGAGTCTCTCTCCTACAGGGGCAGAGAGGGAGAAAAAGAGAGACAATAACTTTGCAGCCAGGTTGATAAGGGTGCAGGATTGCTGGGTAGAAATAGACTATGCCCTATGTCCACCCCCTGGGCTGGGCATTCTGGACACTGGAGGTCTCACCTCTGTGGATTCTTTTTGGTGGCATCCAGGCTAAACTGCCACATCTAGTTTCATATAATCATAGAATGGTCCAGACATTATGGCAGGACCTGGAGGTGTTCAAGAGGGGATTGGACATGGCACTTGGTGCCATGAAGTCTGTGGTGACAGGTTGGACTTGATGATCCTTGAGGTCTCTTCCAACCTTGGTGATTCTGTGATTCTGTGTGATTCTGTGACCTCCTTAGGTCATCCAGTCTGACCCCCTTTTTGGGCATCCCCAACTAGATCAGGTTGCCCAGAGCCCTGACCAGCCTCACCTTCAATATCTCCAGGGATGTGGCTTCAACCACCTTCCCTGGGTAACCTGTCCCAGTGTTCCACCACCCTCATGGTGCAGAACTTCTTCCTAACATCCAATCTCAATCTGCTCTGCTCTAGTTTTAGATTGGATATTCTTTGATTCTTTTTCAATGGAATTCATTGTTACATGTAGACACACAGAGCCTAAATGAAGTTCATGAGGATGTGGTGATGTTTTCTGATGTACTTTAGATAAAAATGGGATTTTTTAACCTGATGGTATCTGGAATCATGAAATCATAGAATCATAGAATGGTAGGGATTGGAAGGGACCTCTAAAGATCGTCCAGCCCAACCCCCATGCCAGAGCAGGATCACCTAGGGCAAATCACACAGGAATGCATCTAAACAGGGCTTGAAAATCTCCAGAGAAGGAGACTCCACAACCTCTCTGGGGAGCCTGTTCCAGTGCTCTGTGACCCTTACAGTAAAGAAGTTCCTCCTCGTGTTGAGGTGGAACTTCTTCTGCTGTAGTTTATATCCATTGCCCCTTGTTCTATCACAGGACACTGTTGACAGGGGGGTTGGACTCAATGATCTCTGGATCACAGGATTTGATGATGTTAGGGGTGGGAAGGGACCTCTGGAGATCTTCCAGTCCAAGCCCCCTGCCAGAGCAGGACCAGCACAGGTCACACAGGAACACATCCAGACAGGGCTGGAAAGGCTCCAGAGGAGGAAACTCCACAACCTCTCTGGGCAGCCTGCTCCAGGGCTCTGTGAGCCTCACAGTGAAGAAGTTCCTCCTTCTGTTGAGGTGGAACCTCCTGCGCTGTAGTTTCAGAGTAAATTATAACTGCACTTGGCAGACAATACAATACAATACAATACAATACAATACAATACATACAATACAATACAATACCACTTCTGGCCTCCTGTGCTGTAGTTTATATCCACTGCCCTTTTTCCTATCACAGGAGGTCCCTTCCAACCTCTACCATTCTGTGATTCTGTGAATAACCACTGAAGTTTAGTTCTGAGCTACAGTTCTTCAAAGTGTGAGCAATGCTCAGTGTTCACAGCCTCATCCTGTCCTGCTGCCCTTCTCCACACACAGACTTTCACACTGCATAGCAGAGAGAGACTTTCATCCATCACAGCATTGTTTCCATTTCTGGTTGAAGTTGTGTATTTCTGTGGTGTGTGAAACAACTGTGGTAGCTTTTTTTATACCCTCAAATGAGTCATTTTTCTTTGTCAAATGGAGAAAACACTACAAATGAAAATGGGGAAGATAACTCTAGTAGTTCTTCCATATTTTTCCCCCCTGTTTGATCATAATTCCTAGGTTTGACAATGGGAGTGATGTTTGTGTCATCCTTCTCCACTATCTTGCTTTTCTCCACACATTTTTATCTAGTAAAGCCAAACCAAAGCAAAACATTAGGCCACAAAAATGATCAGGGAGTTGGAGCAGCTCTGCTACGAGGACAGGCTGAGGGAGCTGGGGGTATTCAGCCTGGAAAAGAGAAGGCTTCATGGACAACTAAGAGCAACCTGCCAGTACTTGAAGGGGGCCACAAGAAGGCTGCAGAGAGACTGTTTGCAGAGGCTTGCGGGGACAGGACCAGGGGCAATGGCTTCAAAGTAGTGCAGAACAGATTGAGATTGGATGTTAGGAAGATGTTCTGCACCATGAGGGTGGTGGAACACTGGAACAGGTGTGGAGGTGGTAGAGGCTTCATCTCTGGAGATGGAGACAGGGCTCTGGGCAACCTGATCTAGTTGGGGATACCCAAGAGGGGGTTGGACTGGATGAGCTTTGGAGGTCCCTTCACAGCCCAGGCCATTCTATCATTCAAAGACTGTTCTCAGACTTTTAAAGGGAAAATTTTATTATGGATTTTACTGTCATCAGTAATCAAGATCCCCACTGACTGGTAAATGTGACTCCTAGATACAGGGTGTTCCTTGGCTAAAAATGTCCTCCTGTAAATGCAGTGTAAGTTCAAGGGGAAAGGCTTTGGTGGATGGACCATCAAAGCTATGCTGCATTCAAAGAAAGACTTGTTATTCCCCTGGATTCTCAGGAGGGAAAGGAGGGGAATCAAGGAGACAGCACTAGTAACCTCTTCCAGGTTTCTCTCATTTATCTAGAGCAGGAGAAGTGTAACAGAGGCTAAAGAAAGTAGGTCAGAGCACACAAGCTTGTCTGTGCCTGCCAAGGACGCTCTGTAGGTACATGGAGATACTGACAATGTGGGGCCAACAGAAACACACACACCCCCAGTTTTATTGTGTGCAGGACCAGCTTGATGGGTCCTGTCTGACCAGCTGGCATTGGTATTCCAGCATGTCTTAGTTTAAAGAGCAGACAGAAACACTTTTCCTCACAAAAGGAGTAAAATAAAGAGGCTCTCGTTGAATTGGAGAGAAATAGAGAAACTGTATTCAAAGACATACAGGAAAATACAGAACACATGAATCAGAATCACAGAAACAGGTTGGAAAAGACCCTCAGGATCACCAAGTCCAACCCAGAACCCTACTCTACAAGGATCACCCCTAAACCATAGCTCCAAGCACCACATCCAAACCTCCTTGAAACACATCCAGCCGTGGGGACTCCACCACCTCCCTGGGCAGCACATTCCAAGGCCTGACCACTCTTGCCAGTCCTTAACTCCTAGTACATAGATAAGACACAGGAAACCCCCCCACAAAAACCTTCCCCCAACAAGACTAAAGCATAAATCCCCAGTGCTCCTTTTCTTCCAACCTGGGGTCTAACATCCACCCCAGGGCTCTTTCTGCCCCCGCAGTGCTAGGCTGGATTCAGGCTGGCCAGGCCTAAAAATGCCTCCCCTTAGCCCCTGGCATTAGACCTAAGCAGGCCAAGATTGTGCAGTAAAAGTTAGTTTGGCCTTAAAGGCCACAGATAAGACTGGAAGCAACCTCCACCTACAGCAGATAAGGGAGCTGACTGCATCCGGGAAGGAGAAAGGGAAGAAAAAGAGTGAGTTGGCCTTGCAGCCAACTTGTAAAGCAGGATCATGGCATTGAATGACAGAATACAGAATTAACCAGGTTGGAAAAGACCTTAGAGATCATCAAGTCCAACCTATCACCCAACGCCACCCAGTCAACTAAACCATGGCACTGAGTGCCTCATCCAGGCTGGTTTTAAACACTTCCAGGGATGGCGACTCCACCACCTCCCTGGGCAGCACATCCCAATGGCAAATCTCCATTTCTGGGAAGAATTTCTTCCTCACATCCAGCCTAAACCTCTCCTGGCACAGCTTGAGACTGTGTCCTCTTGTTCTGGTGCTGCTTGCCTGGGAGATGAGACCAACCCCCACCTGGCTACAACCTCCCTTCAGGTAGCTGTAGAGAGCAAGAAGGTCTCCCCTGAGCCTCCAGGCTAAGCAACCCCAGCTCCCTCAGCCTCTCCTCACAGGGCTGTGCTCCCGACCTTTCCCAGCCTTCTTGCCCTTCTGTGGACACATTCCAGCAACTCAACATCTTACTTAAACTGAGGGGCCCAGAACTGGACACAGGACTCAAGGTGTGGCCTAACCAGTGCTGAGCACAGAGCAGAATGACTTCCCTGTTCCTGCTGGCCACACTATTTCTGATCCAGGCCAGGATGTCATTGGCCACCTGGGCACACTGCTGGCTCATGTTCAGCTGCAGTCCACCAGTACCCCCAGGTCCCTCTCTGCCTTAAAATTTCATGGCTCCACCTCCTGGACCTTTCTGGTCCTCCTGGAGGACTCAACTCTGTGGCTTTCTTAAGGGCAGACAGCCTCAGACCATAACAAGGCATCAATGCACAGCTGTGACCACATCCCACTTGCAAAGGAGGCAGAGAGAATTCCCTGGAATCTGATCACACATTTTTTGTTCTGGTCAGTGGACAGTTGGTATAGGTTAACTCATCTTTAGAACAGAAGTTGCCAAGCCTATTAGGCATTCTGTCTCTACTACAGGAAAGGATCTGGAGGTGTTAGAAGATGTCCAGAGAAGGGCCACGAGGATAAGCAGA
>CM026887.1:450015-585015 GCA_015227895.2 Colaptes auratus | reverse complement strand
TTCCTAGATGTGCCCAGGGAGGAGGGAAAAATGCATGGCTTGTAGTCCACAGAATCACAGGCTCACAGGATGTTAGGGGTTGGAAGGCACCTCTGGAGATCATCAGATCCAACCCCCCTGCCAGAGCAGGACCATAGAATCCAGCACAGGGCACACAGGAACACATCCAGACAGGGCTGGAAAGGCTCCAGAGAAGGAGACTCCACAACCTCTCTGGGCAGCCTGCTCAGGCCTCTCTCACTCACTGGAAAGAAGTTTCTCCTCACATTCAGCTGAAACCTTCTCTCTTCAAGTTGTATCATTGGTCCTTGGCTTATTGCTGTGCACCACCCAAAACAGCTTGGCCCCCTCCACTTGACCCCCAGCCCTCAGCTATTGATAGACATTGATCAGATCCCCTCTCAGCCTTCTCTTCTCCAGCCTAAACAGCCCCAGGGCTCTCAGTCTCTCTTCACAGGGGAGATGCTCAAGTCCCCTAATCATCCCCCTGGCTCTCCCTTGGACTCTCTGCAGCAGGTCTCTGTCTCTCTTGAACTGTATTAGAAGTTGTTGTTTCTTGGTATTGATCCTTTCCCTATTCTGATGCTCAGTATGTCTTCCAGAACAGCAGCTAACGCAGCGTCATTTGCATTCAAAAGAATGGTAGCAGCCAGAGGTGTTCCTTATAACAGGATCTTGTAAACAACCTCAGGAATAGTGTGGGAGTGTGGAAACAGGATGCTCTTCTCCTTACTACAAAGCAGTGACTCAGTCACTTTTCCCTTCTGTGCCTCAACCTGTGCAGTGTGGAAAGTGACTGGGGTTTCCATGTTGAAAGCTGCATTAGCAGTTACAGAGATCTTGGAAGTTCTCCAGCCAGCTGTGTTAGCACCAACTTATCAAAACCCAGCCACTTTGACTCTGTTGTAGCCCATAATTTTCCTACTAATATTAGAGGAGAAAAAGTTGGGATATGAAATCACAGTGATCCATCCACAAGAAGGGCCAGTTGGAAGAGCCAGGGAATTATAGGCCTGTCAACCTGACCTCAGTGCCAGGCAAGATTATGGAGCGGTATCTTGAGGTGCGATCACACAGCACTAACAGGATGGCCAGGGGCTCAGGCCCAGCCAGCACGGATTTAGGAAGGGCAGGTCTGCCTGACCAACCTGATCTCATTCTAGTGATCAGGTGACTGCTGGTGGATGTGGGGCAGGCTGTGGATGTGGTCTACCTGGACCTCAGCAAGGCCTTGACACCGTCCCCCACAGCAAACTCCTGGCCAGCTGTCAGCCCTGGTGGGACAGCAGCACTCTAGAGCTGGGTTAGGAATGGCTGGAGGCTGAGCCAGAGAGTGGTGGTTGATGGTGCCAAAGGGCAGCTGGCAGCCAGTCAATTAGTGGTTGTGCCCAGGGATCAGTGATGGGGCCCCTGCTCTTCAACATATTTATTGATGATCTGGATGAGGGCATTGAGTATCATCAGTAAAATTGCGGACGACACCAAGCTGGGGGCAGGAGTTGATCTGCTGGAGGGCAGAGAGGCTTTGCAGAGGGACCTCGACAGGCTGGGCAGATGGGCAGAGGCCAAGGGCAGGAGACTGAACACATCCAAGTGCCAGGTTCTGCACATTGGCCACAGCAACCCCAGGCAGTGCTACAGGCTGGGGGCAGAGTGGCTGGAGAGCGGCCAGGCAGAGAGGGACCTGGGGGTGCTGGTTGATGGTAGGCTGAACATGAGCCTGCAGTGTGCCCAGGCAGCCAAGAGGGCCAATGGCATCCTGGCCTGCTTCAGGAAGAGTGTGGCCAGCAGGAGCAGGGAGGTCATTCTGCCCTTGTATACAGCCTGGTTAGGCCACACCTGAGTCCTGTGTCCAGTTTGGGCCCCTCAGTTTAGGAAGGAGGTTGACTTGCTGGAAGGTGTCCAGAGAAGGGCAACAAAGTTGGTGAGGGGTTTGGAACACAGCCCTGTGAGGAGAGGCTGAGGGAGTGGGGTTGCTAGCCTGGAGAGGGACTCAGGGGTGACCTTATTGCTCTCTAAAACTACCTGAGGGGAGTGTAGCCAGGCAGAGGTTGGTCTCTTTTCCCAGGCAGCCAGCACCAGAACAAGAGGACACAGTCTCAGGCCGCGCCAGGGGAGGTTTAGACTGGATGTTAGGAAGAAGTTCTATACAGAGAGAGTGATTGCCCATTGGAATGGGCTGCCTGGGGAGGTGGTGGAGTCACCATCATTGGAGGTATTCAGGAGGAGACTTGATGGGGTATGGGTGCCATGATCTAGTTGTTTAGGGGGTGGATTGGTTGATAGGTTGGATGCGATGATCTTGAAGGTCTCTTCCAACCTGGATTTATTGTATTGTATTGATGCACAAAATCCTTCAATGAGCTGTTACGGTGATTGTATAATTCAGATACTGGCCTTGCAGTGTCTGGAGAGGGCCTACAGGAAAGCTGGTGAGGGACTTTTTAGGGTATCAGGCAGTGAAAGAGATTGGGTAAGTGAAGGAGTTCACATCAGCAGTTGATTATTTTGGGTAAAGAAGCACTCAAAGGACCAGCCAGAGATATGCCCAAGACATTTTTTAACTGGAAAGCACAGCTGAGACTTTTGCTCTGTTCAGTGGACCTGGCTGTGTCAGGGTTCAGCATCTGGGTGAGGGCAATCCCAAGCACTGATATAGGCTGGGCAGGGTCTGGCTTGAGAGCAGCCCTGAGGAAAAGGCCTTGGGGGTGCTGGGGGATGAGAAGCTCAACAGGAGCCAGCAGTGAGCACTTGCAGCCCAGAGAGCCAAGCAGAGCCTGGGCTGCAGCAAGAGAAGTGTGGCCAGCAGGGCCAGGGAGGGGATTCTCCCCCTCTGCTCCACCCTGCTGAGACCCCACCTGGAGCACTGTGTCCAGTTCTGGAGGCCTCTATTCAGGAAGGCTCTGGAGGTGCTGGAAGGTGTCCAGAGAAGGGCACGAGGATGAGCAGAGGGCTGGAGCTGCTCTGCTCTGGAGACAGACTGAGGGAGTTGGGGTTGTTCAGTCTGGAGAAGAGAAGGCTCTTAGGAGACCTTCTTGTGGCCTTCCAGTATCTGGAGGGGGCTACAGGAAAGCTGGGGAGGGACTTTTGAGGGTGTCAGGGAGTGATAGGACTGGGGGGAATGGAGCAAAACTAGAAGTAGGTAGATTGAGATTGGCTGTTAGGAAGTTCTTCCCCATGAGGGTGGTGAGACACTGGAAGAGGTTGCCCAGGGAGGTGGTGGAAGCCTCATCCCCTTTTGTTTTTTTCAGGCCAGGCTGGATGTGGCTGTGAGCAAGCTGCTGTAGTTTGAGGTGTCCCTGCCCATGGCAGGGGGGTTGGAACTGGCTGATCCTTGAGGTCCCTTCCAACAATTCTGTGATTCTATGATTCCACTTGCTTGACTATGCATAAATTATAAATTCTGTGACTGTTCATGTTTGAAACCTGCAAAATGATTAAATACAGACTTTTAATTTGGCAGAGGTTTTGTTTCACCTGTAGGTGAGAAACCAGACTAAAACAAATCCTTCAGCAATAATATGGCTGAAAAATAATTCAATATAGACTTAAAAATGTGGCTGTGGTTGTTTCACCTGCAGGTGGGAAACCAAAACATTTCTTTCAGCACCAGTATTTGGTCTTATTTTGCAGTGCAGCCACATCTTTATTGCAACTAGATGTATTGTGTTTGATATTTGGACTAAAAAGAACAAAAGAATTAATAATGGAAGATGCTCTGTGTGGAAAAAAAACCCCAAAGTAGTACTGTAGATATTATTAACTGCTTTGAACTGACATAGCATTTTATGCTTGATAAATTTAAATACTCATTTGAATGTCTGATGCTCTCCACAGACTCCAGGAGTGAAAGGTCAGGTCTAAGCCAATTAATCATTATCACATTGTTGCTAGGTTTTCCCTGCTCTTGGACGCAAAGCTGAGGCGGAAAAAAAATCATCTGATAAAAGGCCCAAGTATGAGTCAACAGCAGACTTAAGACTGGAACTCTAAGTTCCTGCTTCCCAGTTCCACTCTGAATCATAAATTATCTTGCAGCTGCCGAAATGAAGAAAGAGGTCAGCAGCAATTTAATTGCATTTCGGCTTCTCACATTGAATCCTCTGCTTTCTGAAAGTCTGTTAGATTAAGCCCCCCTGAAGGACTGGGATGGGCTGATTTCACAGGATCATAGGATGGTAGGGGTTGGAAGGGACCTCTGGAGATCATCAAATCCAACCCCCCTGCCAGAGCAGGACTATAGAATCCAGCACGGGGCACACAGGAACACATCCAGACAGGGCTGGGAAGGCTCCAAAGAAGGAGACTCCACAACCTCTCTGGGCAGCCTGCTCCAGGCCTCTGTGACACTCACAGTGAAGAAGTTCCTCCTCATGTTGAGGTGGAACCTCCTGTGCTGCAGTTTCCATCCATTGCCCCTTGTCCTATCACAGAGTGCAAGTGAGTAGACCTGTTGAACCCCTCTCAGTCTTCTCTTCTGCAGACTAAACAGCCCCAGGGCTCTCAGCCTTTCCTCCCCAGGCAGGGCTCCAGTCCCATCAGCATCCTTGGAGCCCTCCCTTGGACTCTCTCCAGCAGATCCCTGTCCCTCCTGAACTGGGGAGCCCAGAACTGGATGCAAGATTCCAGGTGAGGTCTCAGCAGGGCAGAGCAGAGGGGGAGGAAAGCTTCCCTGGATCTGCTGGACACACTCCTCTCAATGCTCCCCAGGATCCCATTGGCCTTCTTGGCCCCCAGGGCACATTGCTGTCCCCTGCAGAACTTGTTGTCCACCAGCACTCCCAGGTCCTTCTCCACAGGGCTGCTCTCCAGCAGATCCCCTCCCAACCTGTACTGCTGCAATTTCTTCCTCCTTCCCAGGTGCAGGACTCTGCACTTACCCTTCTTGAACAAGGATTTGTGTTTCTAATGTGAAATGCAAACTGAAAATTGAAGTATGAATATGCCAAAAAAAAAAAAAGGACAGATGGTGCTGCCATTATAAACAAAAGAGGTTAGAAGGTTAACTCTTAAGCCTATCCCCCATGAACTGGGATGGGGGAGCTGGTTGTGATGGCTCCTGGGCCTTGCAGCCAGCTCAGTAACAGGTTGTAGTAAGAAAGGGACCTGGGGGTGCTGATTGACAGCTGCCTAAACAGGAGCCAGCAGTGTGCCCAGGTGGCCAAGAAGACCAATGGCATCCTGGCCTGCATGAGGAACAGTGTGGCCAGCAGGAGCAGGGAGGTCATTGTGCCCCTGTACTCTGCACTGGTTAGGCCACACCTTGAGCACTGTGTCCAGTTCTGGGCCCCTCAGTTTAAGAAGGACATTGAGACTCTTGAAGGTGTCCAGAGAAGGGCAACAAGGCTGGGGAGAGGCCTTGAGCACAGCCCTGTGAGGAGAGGCTGAGGGAGCTGGGGTTGCTTAGCCTGGAGAAGAGGAGGCTCAGGGGTGACCTCATTGCTCTCTACAACTACCTGAAAGGTGGTTGTAGCCAGGAAGGGGTTGGCCTCTACTCTCTAGCAACCAGCACCAGAACAAGAGGACACAGTCTCAAGCTGTGCCAGGGGAAGTTTAGGCTGGAGGTGAGGAGAAAGTACTTCACTGAGAGAGTCATTCGCCATTGGGATGTGCTGCCCAGGGAGGTGGTGGAGTCACCGTCCCTGGAGGTGTTCAAGAGGGGATTGGATGTGGCACTTGGTGCCATGGTCTAGTCATGAGGTCTGTGGTGACAGGTTGGACTTGATGATCTTTGAGGTCTCTTCTAACCTTGGTGATTCTGTGATTCTGTGAAATAGGAAGGCTTTCATTGATGTTCACAGCATGGGAATCTCACTATTCCTTAAAAAAACATGCTTCTAGTTCCTGTGGCTCCCTGGGAAAATGTAGCAGTGCCATGAGTCATCTAAGGGGCCAAATGGCGTTTCTCTGAGTTTGCTGCATGTGGGGGTAGAGCAGTGGCTTGGGGGAATGATGAGAGCCCTGTGGCCCCCACTCTGTGATGTCCCTGGGTTCCTTCTGCTTCCCAGATTCCACTGTGTTTCTGTAGTGCTCACAGAAGTGCCCTCAGAAAATTATATACAGGATCACACAGGATGATAAGGTTTGGAAGGGACTTCTGGAGATCTTTGAGTCCAAAGCCCCTGCCAGAGCAGGAGCATAGAATCCAACACAGGTCAAACAGGAACACATCCAGACAGGGCTGGAAAGGCTCCAGAGAAGGAGACTCCACAATCTCTCTGGGCAGCCTCTTGCAGTGCTCTGTCACCCTCTTCCTGTGCTCTGTCACCCTCTTCCTGTGCTCTGTCACCCTCACAGTGAAGAAGTTCCTCCTCATGTTGAGGTGGAACCTCCTGTGCTGTAGTGTACATGCATTGCTTCTTGTCCTATTTCAGGGCACAAGTGAGCAGAGGCTGTCCCTGTCCCTTCCTTCCTGACCCCCAGCCCTCAGATATTGATAGACATTGATCAGATCCCCTCTCAGTCTTCTCCTCTTCAGACTGAACAGCCCCAGGGAGCCCTAAAATTAGAGTCACCAGTGATGATACTGGTCTCAGTATACACTGTGCAATGCTTTTCTGAGCTTCAGTTCTTGATTTCTGTCAATAATGTAAAAAAAAATGGGGTTTGTTATAAACCTTGAATGAATACCATTCATGGATCTGAAGCACACCTTGGAATTATACCTAAAATACAGCCTGATGGGTCTGATATCAAGCACAAGAAAGATATGGACCTGTTGAAGCAGTTCCAGAGGAGGCCACAAAGATGATCAGAGGGCTGTAATGCTTCTGCTATGAAGAAAGGCTGAGAGAGTTGAGGTTGCTCAGCCTTATACAATACAATACAATACAATACAATACAATACAACACAATACAATACAATACAATACACCAGGTTGGAAGAGACCTTCAAGATCATCGCGTCCAACCTATCAACCAATCCAACCCACCTAAATACAATACAATACAATACAATGCAATCCAACCCACCTAAACAACTAACCCATGGCACCAAGCACCCCATCAAGCCTCTTCCTGAACACCTGCAATGAAGGTGACTCCACCACCTCCACGGGCAGCCCATTCCAATGGGCAATCACTCTCTCTGTATAGAACTTCCTCCTAACATCCAGTCTAAACCTGCCCTGGCGCAGCCTGAGACTGTGTCCTCTTGTTCTGGTGCTGGCTGCCTGGGAGAAGAGACCAACCTCTGCCTGGCTACAACCTCCCTTCAGGTAGTTGTAGAGAGCAATAAGGTCACCCCTGAGTCTCCTCTTCTCCAAGCTAAGCAACCCCAGCTCCTTCAGCCTCTCCTCACAGGGCTGTGTTCCAAACCCCTCACCAACTTCGTTGCCCTTCTCTGGACACCTTCCAGCAAGTCAACCTCCTTCCTAAACTGAGGGGCCCAGAACTGGACACAGGACTCGAGGTGTGGCCTAACCAGTGCAGTGGACAGGGGCAGAATGACCTCCCTGCTCCTGCTGGCCACACTCTTCCTGATGCAGGCCAGGATGCCATTGGCCTTCTTGGCTGCCTGGGCACACTGCAGGCTCATGTTCAGCCTACAATCAGCCTGGAGAAGAGAAGGCTCTGAGGAGATCCTGTTGCAGCCTTCTGGTAACTAAATGGGACATGTTTTTAGATGGGGACAATCTTTTTCAAGAGCCTCTTGCAACAGGACAAGAGGTGATAGTTTTAACCTAAAAGAGGGGAAATTTAGGAAAGATACAAGGGAGGTGGTTGGGGTCCCATCCCTGGAGATATTCAAAATCAGGCTCAATAGGCCTCTGGGCAACCTGATCTAGTTGAGGATGTCCCTGGATGGACTAGGTTACTTTGGAGCTCCCTTCCAACCCAGATCATTCTATGATTCTAGGAACTGATCTGCACTGAGGGTGGTGAAACACTGGCCCAGGTTGCCTGGAGAAGTGGTAGATGCTCCATCCCCGGAAATATTCAAGGCCAGGTTGGTCAGGGTTCTGAGCAACCTGATCTGATTAAAGGCATCCCTTCTTAGTGCAGGAAGGTGGACTTGATGAATGCTAAAGATCCCTTCTCAACCCAAACCAGTTTGGATTTGGGGGTACTGGTGGACAAAAAGCTGGATGGGAGGCAAAAATGCACACTGGCAGCCCAGGTTAGTTACATCCTGGGCTGCATCAGCCCTGGTTAGGCCACACCTTGAGTCCTGTGTCCAGATCTGGGCCCCTCAGTTTAATAAAGATGTTGAGATGCTGGAATGTGTCCAGAGAAGGACAAGAAGGCTGGGAAGGGGTCTGGAGCACAGCCCTGTGAGGAAGGCTGAGGGAGATGGAGGTGTTTAGCCTGGAGAAGAGGAGGCTCAGGGGAGACATTCTTGCTGTTTAAAACTACCTGAAAGGAGGTTGTAGCCAGGTGGGGGTTGGTCTCTTCTCCCAGGCTACCAGCACCAGAACAAGAGCACACAGTCTCAAGTTGTGCAGGGGGAAGTTTAGGCTTGATCTTAGAAAGAAGTTCTTCCCAGTAAGAGAGATTGGCCATTGGGTTGTGCTGCCAGGGAGGTGGTGGGGTTGACATCCCTGGAGGTGTTTAAAGAAAGACTGAATGAGGCACTCAGTGCCATGCCTTAGTTGACTAGATGGTTTTGGGTGATTGGTTGGACTTGATGATCTTGGAGGCGTCTTCCAACCTGATTGATTCTGTGATTCTGTGGAAAAAAGCAGGGCCAGCAGACTGAGAATTCTTCCACACCTGGAGTACTGAGTCCAGTTCTGGGCTCCTCACCATAAGAAGGACAGAGATACACTAGATAGAGTCCAATGGAAGGCTATGAGGATGATGAAGGGACTGGAACACAGATCTTTTGGGTAAAGGCTGAGAGAGCTGGAGAAAAGAAGACTAAGAAGGGATCTGATTAATGTTTACAAGTATCTGAGGGATGGGTTATCAATAAGATGAGGTCAGTCCCTTTTCACTGGTGCCCTGTGATAGGACACAAACTGGGAAGTTTAACCATAAACATGAAGAAAAACTTTACTTTTAAGGGTGCTGGAGCACTGGAACAGTGGAATTTCCTCTAGAGACTTTAAAGACCCACCTGGAGTCAGTCCTGTGTGACCTGCCCTAAGTGATCCTGCTTTCAAATGATTTAGAACTCGATGATCATAGAATTGTTAGCGTTGGAAGGGACCTCAAGGATCATCCAGTTCCAACCTCCCCGCCATGGGCAGGGACACCTCAAACTACAGCAGCTTGCTCACAGCCACATCCAGCCTGGCCTTCAAAACCAAGAAGGGACAAGGCTTCTACCACCTCCCTGGGCAACCTGTGCCAGTGTCTTACCACTCTCACGGGGAAGAACTTCTTCCTAACATCCAATCTCAATCTACTCACTTCTAGTTTTGCTCCATTCCCCCCAGTCCTATCACTCCCTGACACCCTCAAAAGTCCCTCCCCAGCTTTCCTGTAGCCCCCTCCAGATCCTGGAATGCCACAAGAAGGTCTCCTCAGAGCCTTCTCTTCTCCACACTGAACAACCCCAACTCTCTCAGTCTGTCTCCAGAGCAGAGCAGGTCCAGCCCTCTGCTCATCCTCGTGGCCCTTCTCTGGACACCTTCCAGCACCTCCAGAGCCTTCCTGGAATAGAGGCTCCAGAACTGGACACAGTGCTCCAGGTGGGGTCTCAGCAGAGTGGAGCAGAGGGGGAGAATCCCCTCCCTGGCCCTGCTGGCCACACTTCTCTTGCTGAGCCCAGGCTCTGCTTGGCTCTCTGGGCTGCAAGCGCTCACTGCTGGCTCCTGTTGAGCTTCTCATCCCCCAGCACCCCCAAGGCCTTTCCTCAGGGCTGCTCTCAAGCCAGACCCTGCCCAGCCTATATTGGTGCTTTGAATTGCCCCGACCAGCTGCAGGACCTTTCATTTGGTCTTGTTGAACCTCATGAAGTTGGTTTGGGCCTAGCTCTGCAGCCTGTCCCTTCCCTCCCGCTGTCAGCAGCACCACACAGCTTGGTGGTACTCAATGCCACTCTCCATGTCGCCAGCAAAGATGTTACAAAAGCCCGCTCCCAGTACTGATCCCTGAGGCAGTCCACTTGTCATCCAGTCCCTACCATTCTGTGATGAACAACAGCAAAAGAATCGAGCGTGAAAGATCCCCACCGCCGTACGAACCGGGACCGAAAGCTTCCACCCGGTGCTTTCCAGCGGCGCGGAGCCGGGAGGGCAGATGCGGCTCGGCCTGGGACACTACCACCCCTGTGCGCCCGCCCGCCCGCAGGGGGTGCCCGAGAGCCGCGCCACGTGACCGCGCCGCCGAGGCCACGCCCCGCGGAGGCAGCAGTGAGCGAGGCCGGCGGCGGCAGCGGGTGGAAGGCAGCGGCAGCGCCGGTGCTCGGCGGCCGCGCCACGGCGGGGCTACGAGCGGCGGGGCCCAGGCCGGGGTCGCGGAGCACAGTCAGCCAGGCAAGATGTCGCGGTCGGTGCTGCAGCCGAGCCAGCAGAAGCTGGCGGAGAAGCTCACCATCCTGAACGACCGGGGCGTCGGCATGCTCACCCGGCTCTACAACATCAAGAAGGTGCGGGGGGCCCGGCGGGGAGGCGGGGGGGGGGGAAGCGGGGAGGAACCACCCCGGCGCGATCCCCGCCGCTGCCGCCCGCTCGTCCGCAAGCAGGCCGGCCCGGCGCTCCATCGCCACCTCTGCGTGGCTTGCGGCTCGGCCGGTCGCGTTGCGGCCTAGCTGCGGGGCCCGAGAGGTAGGGCAGGGAGGTGGCAGGAGCCGCGCCGCCACCGCGGTCAGGCGCTCCGGCCCGGCCAAGCTCTGCCTCTGCGCCCTGCCGCCGGGATAGGGCCGGGGCGTCCCCGGCGGCCACCGCCTCGCTACCTGGAGGGCGGGCCTGAGGGAGGGAGGGAGGCAAGCAGGCTCGGTGCTGCGCGACGCCCGCAGGCCCCGGCCCCCCAGCCGCGGGGCCTAGGCCCGGCGCGGCCCCCGCGGCAGCCGGTGCCGCCCGGAGCCGCTCCCGCCCCGCCGTACGTGAGTCACGGGAGCGGGCTGGCTGCTCAGCCCGGGCTTTCCCACGCCGAGTTGCGAAACCTGTCGCTACCGGAGGGAAGGGTTTGGGGTAAAATTAGTAAGTTTAATTTCAATAAGTTCGAGGCGCGCGGTTGCTTAGCAGCTCCCAGCGTGAGATAGAGCAGATGTTTGAAGCTGTCGTGGGTGGCGGAACAGCACCCCGCCTTCCCGAACGGAATTCGATCGGTGTGTGGCAGAGGTGAGGGGGTTCGGCGGGGCAGGAAGCTGCAGGTCTCGGTGGTGAGGGAAAGGATGGGTTACGCCTCCGTACTCCGGGGAATTTCTTCTCTGGAGGAAGTCGTTGCGCTTTGCTGCACGGAAGAACGTAGTTCATGACCATCCCCTGCTCTCCGGGTGCATTGTGCATCCTTACAGCTTGATTTTCCTTACGTGCGATAGAAAAGCATCATCTGAATACACGTGTGTGGCTGCTTGATCCACGGGCAGTAATGAAGGGCAGTTAGGATTTTATTGCTTTGCCTTGGACACAGTTATTTCCGTGAGCATTTTCTTAGGAGAAAGCGTTAGTTGCTATGTTCAAGCAACGAGCAGGTTCAGCACGTTAAAATGTCAGCGTCATTCGCATGCTGTGCTCGGCTGGCTGCAGTCAGAGCAGAGGGAGTTTGGGAGTTTTAGGTCCTTCCTTCATCACTGTGACTTCTGAACCCCACGTTCTGTCCAGAGAAGGGCAACAAGGGTGGGGAGGGGTCTGGAGCACAAGCCTGGGGAGAGGCTGAGGGAGCTGGGGGTGTTTAGCCTGGAGAAGAGGAGGCTCAGTTGCTGTCTACAACTACCTGAACAGAGGTTGTAGACAAGTGGGGCAACCAGTGACAGAAGGAGAGGACATAGTCTCAAGCTGTGCAGGGGGAAGTTTAAGCTTGATCTTAGACAGAAGTTCTTCCCAGAAAGAGAGAATGGCCCTTGGGATGGGCTGCTCAGGGAGGTGGTGGGGTCGACTTCCTTGGAGGTGTTTAAGATGAGGCACTCAGTGCCATGGTCTAGCTGATTAGTTAGGGTTGGGTGATTGTTTGGGCTTGATGATCTTGGAGGTCTCTTCCAACCTCTGTGATTCTGTGATTCTGTGATTCTGTGATTCTGTGATTCTGTGATTCTGTGATTCTGTGATTCTGTGATTCTGTGATTCTGTGATTCTGTGATTCTGTGATTCTGTGATTCTGTGATTCTGTGATTCTGTGATTCTGTGATTGCTGCTGCCTAATAAATCCAAGCTTGACGATGCGTTTGGTCAAACTGATTTGCTCATATAGGAGGCCTGTACTCCAAAAGTGAAAGGGCTGCTTGGCTATACCAAGTGCAGTGTTGATTTTAATTAAGACGTTGTTTCCAGGAAAAAAAAAACACCCCACTAAAACAAACCAGTGGCTGAAGCGTTTAGAAGTCAGTGCTGATCCACAGCAGTATCAATAGTTGATGGGCAGATCTTCCAGCAGCAATAAATAAAACATTAGCACTCAATTATTGCAAGTGCCCTATCTTCCCAAAACACAAACAGAGTCCCTTGCAGTTAGCAGGTTTGTGCAGTGCAAAATTGCCTCAGCTTAATAACCGTAGCAGTATGCATCACACTTGTAACGCCAGACAGAAATTCCCTGTTTGCAGGGAAAAGCATCAAAATGAGGGAGTCCTTTGTGTCTGTGCTTGTTAGGCTTTGAGGGATCTATCAGGAGCAAAACAGGCAAGGGCAATTGGTCATGCTTTGGAGGGAGAAGACAGGAAAAGAGGCAGAAAAAGATAAACCTGCTATTGACACGTTGCTGTGCCTTAACCATTGTGACCCCGGGCTCTGGTCTTGTTACCCGCATTATGGTTCAGGGACATTTGGTTGCATTACATGGTCCGGTGCCTACAGACACAGTTTCTGCTGGCGCTTTTAGATAGCAGCAATCTGCAGTCCTGAGCACATTTGCCCATATGGTGGTGGCTTCTGCCATTGCTCCTGTCAGTGAAGTGATGCAAGTGGATAGGTTCTTGGTAGGGGAGCACCAGCACTAGAGGTGACACCTTGGCTTTTTTTTTTTGCCTGCATATGCCCTGAACCAAGTCCAAAATTGCGTAGGTCTTGCACACAGGGAGAGAGGAGGCATGACCAAGTGGCTGCATACTGTGCCACATACAGTTCTGGGAATCTGGAACTGCCCCAGGCACAGCTTTGTGTATTCATACAGTGATTTGTGAGTCAAAGAAGTGGTGCATTAAGCCGCAGTTGGGCCTGCTTGACAGTATCACAGTACAGTAGAGGTTGGAAGGGACCTCCAGAGATCATCCAGTCCAACCTCGCTGCCAAAGCAGGATGACCCAGGGTGGTCTGCACAGGAATGCATCCAGGTGGGGTTTGGAAAGTCTCAGAGAAGGAGACTCCACAACCTCTCTGGGCAGCCTGCTCTAGGGCTCTGGCACCCTCACACCAAAGTTTCTCCTGATGTTGAGGTGAAATCTTCTATGTTCAAGCTTGAACCTGTTGTTTCTTGCCTTATTGCTGTGTAACACCCAAAACAGCTTGGCCCCCTCCACTTGACACCCCCCCTCAGCTATTGACAGACATTGATCAGATACCCTCTCAGCCTTCTCTTCTCCAGGCTAAACAGGCAGTGATAACTGTAATGCTTTAATGGTGAGCCCCAGAAGTCTCGGGTTTGGTTACTGTGTTTTAGCTGTGACTCTCTCTCTTCAGCCCATTCCAAAAGTGCTGTGCAAGGTTCTCATAGCTTCCCCTAGTGAAGATGATATCGAAACTTGAGTTGCCAGAGAGAAGCAAGCAATCTGTGGTATTGTGGTTAGAGGAAATGGTTAAGACTTGTTTTAATAAGAGGAAGTGAGAGGTGAATATTTGTAGCTGCTGTACAGATTGCTGTAGATGCTGCCTAGGGAGTAGAGATTTTAAAGGATTAAAAACTTTCTTGACTCTTAGAAACAAAGCAGGACAATTCTCCTTCCCAAGGAATTGCAGGAGTTATTAAATCCAAGTTCCTCACTCCTTTTATATGCTTCACCTTCCTATATGAAGTTCAGTTTTGATGGCGTTGTTCTTATATTTATTAACTGTTCATCATTTCCTGTTTACTGACCTGCTGTGCTGATGTTGTCTTCTGAAATAGTCTTAAATTAGTTTGTTTAAGTGGAGTCTGTGAGTGTATGAGGTCTTGCCTCAGAGGGATGTGGAAGATATGGAAAGGTAGTAGTGGATGATGAGACAAAATCAAGTTGGATCTGTGTGGAGGTGGGTTTCTTGTTGCTGTTATTTTGAAGGTTGGCTTTTAGGACCAGGGTTAGTCCTGAACTTACCCTTAGTCCTTACTCCTAAAGATCTCCTTTTAATGAACTCATCCTCAACAATCCAGCCTAGCAGCTGGATGGCTGTTTCCCATGGAACTTGGTTGTCATTACTTGCCTATGGCTAAACTTCTGTGAGTCAAAGACAGCAAGAAATTTTGTTTGTTGTTTTTTTTTTTTTTTTTTTTTATGCCATCCTGGCTCAGGTGATGTCTGGGTTCTGTGGTTACTTTGCAGAGTAGACCATGGCTGTGTTGATAAGCTTTGTGTAATGCTGCCAGTGCTGTCAAACGAGTGTATTGTTAGGAGTGGTGGCACAGAAATAATCTCCTTTTCTGTGGGCCTGGCTTTTGTTTGTTTAGAAGGCTGTTGGATACTAGGAAGTCTTTACAGTAAGAGGTTTCATCCTTAAGTACCTGAAGTGTAGATTTAGGCAGAGCAAATCAAGAGTGTGGGATTTTGATGAATGTAGAATCACAGAATGTTAGGGGTTGGAAGGGATTTCCAAAGCTCATCCAGTCCAACCCCCCTGCTGGAGCAGGATCACCAAGAGCAGGTCACACAGGAACACATCCAGGTGGGGTTTGAAGATCTCCAGAGAGGGAGACGCCACAATACTCCTGGGCAGCCTGCTCTAGGGCTCTGTCACAGGGAAATAATTCTTCCTCCTGTTTCCATGGAACTTCCTATGCTTCAACTTGCCCCACTGCCCCTTGTGCTGCAATTGGGCATCACCCTGCACCCTGCACATCTTTAGAACAGCAATGAGGTCACCTCTCAGTCTCCTCCTCTCCAAGCTAAAGAGCCCTCAGCTCCTTCAGGCTCTCCTTGATGTTCCACTGCCTTCAGCATCTTTGTGGCTCTGTGATGGACTCTTCCAAGCAGTTCTCTGAGGTCCTTCTTGAACTGAGGCGCCCAGAACTGGATACCTTATTCCAGATGTGCCTCACCAGGGCAGAGTAGTGGGGCAGGAGAACCTCTCTCGACCTGCTCACCAGAGCCCTTTTAATCCACTGGCCTTCTTGGCCACCAGAGCACATTGCTGGCTCATGGTCAACCTCCCATCCACTAGGACCCCCAGGTCCTTTTCCCCTTCGCTGTTCTCCAGCAGGTCAGTCCCCAGTGTTGAAGCAGTGCTACTGTCAACAGATCTGCTGAGGATAAAAATTAAGGGTTTGAATTATTTAGAGTATGTGTTATTCAGACATGCTGAGCCTCTTATTTAGCATTAATTACTTTGCTAGCAATATTCCCTTGTTCTTCACAGCATAGCCTGTACATTTGCAGAGGTTTTTGTTACAAATGTCATTAACAAAACAAATTCTTTTGAGTTTCACAACTCTTGGTGGTTGCATAGTATCTGAAAAATTAGAATCTTCAACCAGTTCTTAGGTATGAGCTACATAGCTGAAGTCATAGATGAGGAATAGAGTAAGTGTTTGGAGGGGCTTTAGGTGACTTTATCTTTACCATTCCAAACTAAAAACGTGGTCCCAATTGTACTGAGAGCACCACATGGCTTAGTGAGAAGCTAGATTTAAGGTCATTTAGAAGGTGATTAATTGCCAGTTCGTTGTTTAAAGAGGCAGTAATGGGAATATTGGATTTTCACCTGTATTGAGGATGTCCAGTTCTGGAGTCCCTATTAAAAGGATATGGATGTCCTGGAAGGTGTCCAGAGAAGGGTCATGAGGATGAGCAGCGGGCTGGAGCTGCTCTGCTATGGAGACTGAGGGAGTTGGGGCTGTTCAGTGTGGAGAAGAGAAGGCTCTGAGGAGACCTAATTGTGGCCTTCCAGTGATAGGACTGGGGGGAATGGAGCAAAACTAGCAATGGGTAGATTGAGATTGGATGTTAGGAAGAAGTTCTTTGCCATGAGGGTGGTGAGACACTGGCAGAGGTTTCCCAGGGAGGTGGTGGAAGCCTCATCCCTTTTTGTTTTTTCAGGCCAGGCTAGATGTGGCTGTGAGCAAGCTGCTGTAGTGTGAGGTGTCCCTGGCCATGGCAGGGGGGTTGGAACTGGATAATCCTTGAGGTCCCTTCCAACCCTGACAATGCTGTGATTCTGTGTTACTTTCTAACCATTCTAAAGACTGAGGACTTCTTGCTTTCCTCTTGATTTTATCTTCTGCAGCAGTTAAAGGACATCCTCTTAAAATAGCAAGAGGAGGGAGGGAGGAGGGCTGCATCAAGTCTCCTCTGGAAAAATGATGGCAAGTTGGTCAGATCAGCCACGCCTGAACTGAAGTCAAATCTTAACTCAGCTTTTTACATTCCTGATGAGATTGGGGGTAAGGAAAAAATGTCCCCAGAATTCCAAAACTGGACAGGTCTTCTTGGCAAACTCTAAAAGATTGCAAGGGATGGTTGTAAAAGCCAGGTCTGCTTAATAGAACCCGTTGATCCATTTTGCTCAGGCACTAAAGTGGTTCTTGTGGAAAAAAGTTGAAGATATTTTAGGTGGCTGACAGAACAGGGAGAAGTTTCCAATCTGCAGAGCTCTGAAGTTTGGATGGATGTTGGATTAGATCACCCTTTTGACACTGAGCTTTGAGCTCTGAGGAAAAGCTCACAAATAATCTAGTTCTGAAATGTAAGGTTGGTATTGGAAAGCAGGGCAATGTCCCCAGGTCACTGGAGCAGTATTTCTGCCAGTGCTTGATAGATGCCAGCACTGCTTTAAAGGTTAAGATGACAATATGTGTTCTTCTGCTTGTGGCTGTGATCTTGGGAGAACAGCTCAGAATCCTGTGCAGCTGATAAGAGGAGGAGGAAGCCACAAACTAACTGTGTCACTCCTGGCAATGGAAAAAGAAAAAAACACACATAAATTCCATTGCTCAGGAAGCAGCACAAACTAGTGATGCCATCTCACCTTTTTCTGTGTTTTGGGGTTTTTTGTAACTCAGAAAAGCAACTAATTTTGTAAAGAATAAGACTTTTAATACAATATCTTTAAAAAAAATCCAGTTCCATGGAGAAGAGGAGGCTCAGGAGAGATCTCATTGATCTCTACAACTACCTGAAGGGAGGTTGTAGCCAAGTGGGGATTGGTCTCTTGTCCCAGGGTACCAGTGACAGAAGGGAGGACAGTTTCAAGCTGCACCAGAGAAGATTTGGGCTGGATGTAAGGAAGGAATTCTTGCCAGAAAGAGAGATTTGCCATTGGGATGTGCTGCCCAGGGAGGTGGTGGAGTCACCATCCCTGGAAGTGTTTAAAACCCTCCTGGATGAGGCACTCAGTGCCATGGTTTAGTTGATTAGATGGTGTTGGGTGATAGGTTGGACTTGATGGTCTCAAAGGTCTTTTGCAACCTGGTTAATTCTGTATCTTCCTAAATGTATGGAGAGAATGCCAGCTGGATTTATGCTTTTGTATCATGTGTAGATAGATACCCAGAATTATCTTGCATTGATTCTTTGCCTACAACTACAACTCTGCTCTGTCCTGCTGAGACCTCACCTGGAATATGCATCCAGTTCTAGGCTCCCCAGTTCAAGAGGGACAGGGATTTGCTGGAGAGAGTCCAAGGGAGGGCTGCAAGGATGCTGAAGGGACTGGAGCCCTGCCTGGTGAGGAGAGGCTGAGAGCCCTGGGGCTGTTCAGTCTGGAGAGAAGATTGAGAGGGGATCTGATCAATGTCTATCAATATCTGAGGGGTGGGGATCAGGAAGGAAGGATCAGGGACAGTCTGTGCTCACACGCACCCTATGATAGGACAAGGGGCAATGTATGTGAACTACAGCACAGGGGGTTCCACCTCACTGTGAGGGTGACAGAGCCCTGGAACAGGCTGCCCAGAGAAGTTGTGGTCTCCTTCTCTGGAGCCTTCCCAGCCCTGTCTGGATGTGTTCCTGGGTGACCTGTGCTGGATTCTATGGTCCTGCTCTGGCTGGGGGGTTGGACTCAAAGATCTCTAGAGGTCCTTTCCAACCCCTACCATACTCTGATCCTGTGAACTGCAGATCACCTGCCCCCCCACCTCCCTCAGTCCCTGTTCGTTTGCCCTGCCACCCAAACAAACCCAGCTTTAGTTGCAAGAGATTTGTAGGACTGTGTGCAGGGGAGTGAGAGCTAAAAGGTCTGTAACATTTTGGATTGAGAACAGGCTGGGCATTTCTCACTTTTAGTAAGATGTTACTTTATAAATTACATTTGAGCAAAGTTTTGTGGCAGTGAAAATTCTCTTCATTGTTTTTTGTTCTTTGTCTTTCACCTGCCCCATATGTGATGAGTAGGTCACAAGAGGACAGTGTGAATATATCTCTGGACAGCTTGGTCACTCTGCTCTGGACAGCTTTGTAGATGCTTTACGCAGTGACCCTAGCAAGGCTTTTGACATGACCTCATCTGATTGTTCTCATGAACAATCTGAGGAAGTTCAGTCTGGATGAAATGGTAATGATGAAGGCAGATGGACAGCCATATTAGGGAACTGTTACCAAGAGCTTGTGGTTCAGCTGGGTGTCACTGGGGTGTGTCTTAACTCTGGCTCCAGTCATTCGTTTCATTAACAACCTACATCAAGATTAGAATCATAGAATTGTTAGGGTTGGAAGGGACCTCAAGGATCATCCAGTTCCCCTTCTATGGGCAGGGACACCTCACACTACATCAGGTGCCCAGAGCCACATCCAGCCTGGCTTTAAAAACTCTAGGGAAGAGGCTTCCACCACCTCCCCGGGCAGCCTGCTCCATTCCCCCCAGTCCTATCACTATCTGACACCCTAAAAAGTCCCTCCCCAGCTTTCCTTTAGCCCCCTTCAGATACTGTAAGGCCACAGCAAAACCTCCTTGGAGACTTCTCCACACTGAACAACCCCAGCTCTCTCAGTCTGTCCTCATAGGAGAGGTGCTCCAGCCCTCTGCTCATCCTTGTGGCCCTTGTCTGGACACATTCCAGCTTGGTGTGAACTTGCTGAGGGAGCACTCAATGCCACTGTCTATGCCACCCACAAAGATGTTAAACATGAGGTAGGTAGGTGGCTGGTAGGTAGGTGTTTGTTAGTTTTGGTTTAATACAATAAATTTCAAAAGGCTTCATTTACAAAGCTTCTCTGTGTCCAGCTTGTTCAACAGCAAACTTTAGGCTTCCATGAAAGCTAAAATGCAGCAAAGCAGTTGTAGGAGGTAGGCTTCATGAGACTTGTTAAGGAAAATGCAACAGGAACTATTTCCTTACGCATTTACCACTCAGATCAGGTCTTTATTGATTACTCACCTCTCTCTCCTTCTTATAATGGAGGCTGTCAGTTGACAATCTCTTTATTTTAAATGCATGCCAGAAGCAAAGAACAAATAATATGTTTTATCCTGCAGAAATCTACTGTTCATAATCAACCTGTCTCTCTCTGAAGGTTTCTTTGCCAGCTATTATTTAATATAATTTATAGGATACACAGCACAGACCAGGCATTTAAACCTATAGATGCATTTTAGGGTGAAGTCCTTGATACCAGCAGCTCTTAGAAGGACAGCATAACAGTCTTCCTGTGCATGCCTGTCTTGTGTGTCAGCAGAATGTGCTGTTGTAAATTGTAAATGTGCAGGAGCTTTTCCCATTTAGTAGTGGGAATTACAAGCTCAGGAGCTGGCATCTTTTTGGCTGTTGTCAAAATCCCATCAATTCAATTGGTTAAAGTCACACAGTTTTTCACTTGTAAGTGAAACCTGAAGGTGAGGTGATTTGTTGGCTGAAGTTTGACTCCCAGGATGTGTTCTCACAGTCCAGTGGAACTGTGCTTCAGCAGTGTGTTATCTTGAGTCTGCAGTAGCAGTAAATCAAGAAGCAATAAAACCATGTTAAATTGATACAAAATATGGCTTGTTTTATGATTATCTGCTGATGTGGGAGATTTTGGGGGGACAAATATAGGAAATTACTGATTCACGTGGCCTTGTTTCTCTCTAAGTGGGAAACAGCCTTGCTAATTGTTTGCAATAAGCTGGGCTTAGCAACAAAAAGAAGTTCAACAAGACCAAGTGCAGGTTCCTGCCTCTGGCAACAGGCAATCCAAAACACCACTGATATAGGCTGGGCAGGGACTGGCTTGAGAGCAGCTGTGAGGAAAAGGCCTTGGGGGTGCTGGGGGATGAAAGGCTCATCAGGAGCCAGCAGTGAGCACTTGCAGCCCAGAAAGCCAAGCAGAGCCTGGGCTGCAGCAAGAGAAGTGTGGCCAGCAAGGCCAGGGAGGGGATTCTCCCCCTCTGCTCCACTCTGCTGAGACCCCACCTGGAGCACTGTGTCGAGTTCTGGAGCCTCTATTCCAGGAAGGCTCTGGAGGTGCTGGAAGGTGTCCAGAGAAGGGCAATGAGGATGAGCAAAGGGCTGGAGCTGCTCTGCTCTGGAGACAGACTGAGAGAGTTGGGGTTGTTCAATCTGGAGAAGAGAAGGCCTTCCAGTATCTGAAGGGGCCTACAAGATAGCTGGGGAGGGACTTTTGAGGGTGTCAGGGAGTGATAGGACTGGCGAGGGGGGCATATATCCAAGATAGATGAGGGGAGATTGAGATTAGATGTTAGGAAGAAGTTGTTCCCCATGAGGGTGGTGAGACTCTGGAAGAGGTTGCCCAGGGTGGTAGTGGAAGCCTTGTCCTCTTTTGGTTTTTCAGGCCAGGCTGGATGTGGCTGTGAGCAAGCTGCTCTAGTATGAGGTGTCCCTGCCCATGGCAGTGAGGTTGGAAATGTATGGTCCTTGAGGTCCCTTCCAACCCTGACAATTCTATGATTCCATGAGATAAAAGGTATTTCCATAGCACAGTAGCATGTTTGGGTGGTTTTTAAATCATCCTACACCATACAACTCAGGTAATGCTTCCCAGTGATCTTACTCAAGGACGTCTGGCAGGTTTATGTAAAGGCCATGAGTGAAGTTCAAGTGTTCTAAATGCAAGTTTGTACCCTGTATGTTGTGCTGTGGTGTTCAGGTTTCATAGTGCTTGTACCTGAATGCAAACATCCCTTGGTTCATGCCCAGCTGAATATATGTTGGAGTTTTGTTCATCAATTCCTTTGTGTGTTTTCCAGCATCCACTGCCCTCAAGTAAGAAATAAAATGTTAAGCTTTGGGTTTTGTGGTGACAGCTGTAATTGTACTGGGGCAAAAGATCTCTCCTGTATTTCTTAAAGTTGGTGTCTTTTGGGCCAAAGACAGTTCTGCTAGATTCTGTGCTGTTCTTTAGAGGCTCCTTACAAATGTAGACCTCAAGCAGGTTTTTGTTGATTGTCCCCTTGTACTCAGCTCTGGGAGGCCACACCTTGAGTGTTGTGTCCAGTTTTGGACACCTCAAGACAAGAGAGATGTGGAGGTGCTGGAGCCAGTGCAGAGGAGGGCAAGGAAGCTGGGAAGGGCCTGGAGAAGAAATCTGGTGAGGGACAACTGAGGGAGCTGGGGATGGTTAGTTTGAAGCAGAGGAGGCTGAGGGGAGACCTCATAGCTCTCTACAGCTACTTGTGGAGAGGCTGGTGCTGGTCTCTTCTCACAGGTCATTAGCCATAGAACAAGAGGGCACGGCCTCAAGCTGTGACAGGGGCAGGTTTAGAATGGACACAAGGAAAAACTTCATGGCAAGAGTGGTCAGGGATTGGAATGTGCTGCCCAGGGAGGTGGTGGAGTCACCGTCCCTGGAGGTGTTCAAGAGGGGATTGGACGTGGCACTTGGTGCCATGGTCTAGTCATGGGGTCTGTGGTGACAGGTTGGACTCGATGATCTTCGAGGTCTCTTCCAACCTTGGCGATACTGTGTGATACTGTGTTTTGGGTGTGGTGCTTGGGGCTCTGGTTCAGGGGTGATCCTTGTAGAGTAGGGTTCTGGGTTGGACTTGGTGATGCTGAGGGTCTTTTCCACCCTGAATGTTTCTGTGATTCTGTGTATATATTCACTTAGTTAACAGCTTTTTGTAGCAGGATCCCAGTTCTGAAGTGCTGTGAAAGGCAGCTTGATAGAAATCCAGTGTCTGAGTCCTTTTTTTAATGTTAGGGCGGAGGTTTTTTTAGTATCTTGGGTTAGCCTCTGATGGTAGCTTTGCATCATCTTTCTCTGCATAACTGCTTGACAGCTGTTTAGTTATGTACAAAAGAATTCAGATATCACTGCTGGGAGATTCTTTCAGTGTAAGATTTCCAGGCTGAAGCAGCTGGAATCCCATAACTTCAGAGCTGTATTCCATGAATGCTGCACTAGTAAGAACATTTTTTGTTTTTTAAACTCCTGAATTTCTTTTCAGTGTTCAGAAAGTGATCATTCTGCTCCATTGTCTTTGGACTTTTGTTTCTTTGGGGTCCTTGTTTGGTTGGTTGGTTTGGGTTTTGTGAGTTTGGGGTTTGTTTTGTCGTGTTGGTGTTTTGGTTTTGTTTGGGGTTTTTGTCTGTGTGGGTTTGTTTGGTTTGTGCTTATAGATAAGAAATTACAAAAGCTTATTGCAGCCTTTACTTAGAGGAAGAAGTGGTGTCTGAGGCTATTTTGAGAGAGGGCTGCTGCTGCATTTGTCTGACTCAAAATTCTGTTTGCCATATCCAGCTCTCTAGCATTGACAGGGATCTTTTTTGTGCTGTGCCCCAAGGTTCCTGCCTATATCACAGTCCTGACAAGGGATTTTCTAGTGACTAATCCAACAATTAAAGCAGAAGCTCCCTTTCTTATCTCCATCCTGAGACCATTGGCCTCAATGTCTTTGTTCTGTCTGCAGTGCCAAATTGTGGTTATGTGCCTTATCACACTTTCACACTTGGGTTAAAGTGCTAGGATTAAGGTTGATATTTTCCCTCTTCTGTGCTTTCTTGAGTAAATTGTGAGGAGCTTGTGCTCCATAGGTCTGTTTGCGATTGCAGGAGGGATTTAAGTCTATGTAGACTTCTTTACATGGTGATGGTGAAGCAGGACAGATGCAAATTGTATTGATGCAATAACAGCTAGCAGTCAAGCATCAGTTCTTAGACAGGAGCTGAGCTGCAGTGGGGTATGGGCCAGAGAAAGTAATGACATTGACCTGCTCATTCAGTAGTGTCTGTTGTCCTCTTTTTCTTCAGTCCACTTAGGTAGGCTTAGACATCTTTTTACAAGGTAGACTCATAGGATTGTTAGGGTTGGAAGGGACCTCAAGGATCATCCAGGTCCAACACCCCTGCCATGGACATGGACACCTCACACTAGAGCAGCTTGCTCACAGCCACATCCAGCCTGGCCTGAAAAACCTCCAGGGAAGGCTTCCATCACCTCCCTGGGCAACCTCTTCCGTCTCTCACCACCCTCTTGGGGAAGAACTTCTTCCTAACATCCAATCTCAATCTACCCATTTCTAGTTTTGCTCCATTCCCCACAGTCCTATCACTCCCAACACTCTAGAAAGTCCCTCCCCAGCTTTCTTGTAGCCCCCTTCAGATAGATAGTGGAAGGCCACAAGAAGGTCTCCTCAGAGCCTTCTCTTCTCCATACTGAATAGCCCAAACTCTCCTGCTCTGTCCTCATAGCAGAAGTGCTCCAGCCCTCTGATCATCCTTGCTTGGGTCTCAGCAGAGTGTAGCAGAGGGGGAGAATCCCCTCCCTGGCCGTGCTGGCCACACTTCTCTTGCTGCAGCCCAGGCTCTGCTTGGCTCTCTGGGCTGCAAGTGCCCACTGCTGGCTCCTGTTGAGCTTCTCATCCCCCAACATCCCCAAGCCCTTGAGAATGTTGAAAGTATCAAGGATGCCTTTAACATCTCACAGCAGTTTCCTTTCCTATCTGTGGGTCAATCTTGAGTAGTTTATTTAGCAGGAAGAGTTGCAGTTGTCTGAAGTGTGGTGTTGGTAAACAAAAGGAGAGAAGCTCTCTCTTGAAAATTCATATCTGTGGAAGGGGTTGCCAGTGAAGTTGAGGATAATGTTCATCATCTCTGGGAACAGCGTTCCTGGAGCCATACAAGGCTGTGCTGTGTGAATGATTTGTGCCTGAGGGCTTGGGTAGAGCATGGGCTGCTGGGAGGTGGTGGGGTCAGCGTCCCTAGAAATGCTTAAGAAGAGCCTGGATGAGGCACTCAGTGCCATGGTCTAGTTGATTAGATTGGGTTGGGTGATCGGTTGGACTTGATGATCTTGGAGGTTTCTTCCAACCTGGTTGATTCTATAATTCTGTAATCTTTAGTCAATGTTTGAGAGCTGATTTATAGGAGAGAAAAAAACGCATGTTGCGAAGAAGAATGAGGATTGTTTGTGGAAGTAGTGTTTGAATGTGGACTGAGAAATGTGGGAAGTATTAACTGTGGCAGATTTCTCGTCTCCTGTATGAGAGCCACCGAACTGGAATTGAACAGGCCCCAAATACACTCTATCTGTGAAGCTGTTTTCTTACTTTGTGCTCTTTCTTTCCATAAAGTTAGATTATGTGTGGCAAGAGCAGCAAATGGAAACAATCTGACACAGATTCTGATGAGCCCATGACTCCCAGTTAATGAAGACTTCAGTTTGAAATGTGCCTTGTTTAGATTCCTGCCTCCTCTTTACAGCATTAACGATTCAGGCGTTGGAATGTGCTGCCCAGGGAGGTGGTGGAGTCCCCAAGCCTGGATGGGTTTAAAGGTGGTGCTTGTATAAGGTGGCAATATGGTTCAGTGGCGAACCTAACCTCAGCACTGGTTAGGCCACACCTTGAGTCCTGTGTCCAGTTCTGGAGCCCTCAGTTTCAGAAAGATGTTGAGTTGCTGGAAGGTGTCCGGAGAAGGGCAACAAGGCTGGGGCACAGCCCTGTGAGGAGAGGCTGAGGGAGCTGGGGTTGCTTAGCCTGGAGAAGAGGAGGCTCAGGGGTGACCTTATTGCTCTCTACAACTCCCTGAAAGGAGGTTGTAGCCAGGTGGGGGTTGGTCTCTTCTCCTGGGCAAGCTACACCAGAACAAGAGGACACAGTCTCAAGCTGTGCCAGGGGAGGTTTGCGCCGGATGTGAGGAAGAAATTCTTCCCAGAAAGAGAGGTTGGCCTTTGGGATGTGCTGCCCAGGCAGGTGGTGGAGTCACCATCCCTGGCAGCCTTTAAAAATAGACTGGATGAGGCACCCAGTGCCATGGTTTAGTTGATTAGATGGTGTTGGGTGGTAGGTTGGACTGGATGATCTCGAAGGTCTTTTCCAACGAGGTTAATTCTGTGTTCTTGGAAAGTAGTGTTCTGGGTAGGACTTGGTGATCCTGGGGGCCTTTTCCAGCCTGGATGTTTCTATGATTATTTGTGCTTTGGAAATTGTGTTAAAGGCTTTAAAATGTATACAGACTAATCCTGTGGCACGTGCTGAGAATCAAAGCAACCATTTAGTAGCTAGCTGATCCTGTGAATGTTGCTGTTATTGATAAATGATAAATTCCTAATAAATCCCTCTTGTAATTGTAAAGATAAAATTTAGCATTTGGGGGGGGGGGATGGGCAAAAATCCCCAGCAAATGTGGGTGTTAGCACATGAGCCCACATCATGATGGTCATGTACTGCTGCTAGGGGTGTTAGAAACTTATAATAATGACTCTTTTGTTTTTTTTCTTGGCTCCCGTTTCTTTTTCAGGTATGTAAAACTTCACTGAGTTTCTCTCCTTTTCTCCCCCCTGTAGTTGCATGTGATGTTTGTTAACTCCTTTTGTTCTTTCATTATTTTTTTCCCCCTCCTCCCTACCTGAACTTAATTTGGAAACCCTATTAGAAGCTCCATATCTCCGTGTATACACAGCACCTTGCCCCAGAGTCGAGCTCTGTTAGGTGCTTGTAAAGTTGCTTGTGAGTATTAGAATCATCTCCACCCAGTAGCAGCTGTGTTGCTCAGAGTAACAAACAGATGGTCATAACCTTCCCTTGGATGTAGGTAAATAGTGCATTAGCTGACTGAAATGTAACCTGTTTGTAGAACTGAAGAGTAACTTGTTTATGTGTAATTTTTTTTGTTTTCTCTCTTTTTTTATTACGCTGCTTCCCCAGCAAGGACAAGTTTGGAAGGTTTGCAAAGCTTTTTCACCTTCCCTTTGCCCGCTTGCCCGCTTTCAGAACCGGTCTCATACTCCATGACTTCTGTCTCTACAAGTCCACAAGCTCGGGTCACGGAAATCAGTGTGGCAAAGCTTTGAAAGGAGCTGCCATCCGAGTTCACTTTGTTGCCTAGGAGAAACGCCTAGCATGTGATTTTTCTGTTCTTTTCTTTTTGTTTGTTATTAGTTTTGCATGAGACATGAAACTCCTTTTTAAAAAAAAACCAAAAACTCCCATAAGAGGACTCTTAAAACTAAAACCAAATATGGGGGGGGGGGAAGATCCCTTAAGAGGACTCTTCAGCAGCCCTGAGAAAAGGGCTTGGGGGTGCCACTGGATGAGAAGCTCAACAGGAGCCAGCAGTGTGCTCTTGCAGCCCAGATAGCCAAGCAGAGCCTGGGCTGCAGCAAGAGAAGAACAGCCAGCAGGTTGAGGGAGGTGATTCTCCCCCTCTACTCCACTCTGGTGAGACCTCACATGGAGTACTGCATCCAGTTCTGGAGACCCTATTACAGGAAGGTGCTGGAAGGTGTCCAGAGAAGGGCCACGAGGATGAGCAGAGGGCTGGAGCTGCTCTGCTATGGAGACAGACTGAGAGAGTTGGGGTCTGGAAAAGAGAAGGCTCTGAGGAGACCTAATTGTGACCTTCTAGTATCTGAAGTGGGCTACAAGAAAACTGGGGAGGGACTTGAGAGGGGTGGGGCTATTCAGTCTGGAGAAGAGAAGGCTGTGAGGAGACCTAATTGTGGCCTTCCAGTATCTGAAGGGGGCTACAAGAAAGCTGGGGAAGGACTTTTGAGGGTGTCAGGGAGTGATAGGACTGGGGGAAAAATATTAGATATGGGTAGATTGAGATTGGCTGTTAGAAGGAAGTTCTTCCCCATGAGGGTGGTGAGCCACTGGAAGAGGTTGCCTAGGGTGGTGGTGGAAGCCTCATGCCTGGAGGTTTTTCAGGCCAGGCTGGATGTGGCTGTGGGCAAGCTGCTCTAGTGTGAGGTGTCCCTGGCCATGGCAGGGAGGTTGGAACTGGCTGATCCTTGAGGTCCCTTCCAACCCTGACAATTCTCTGATTCTTAAAACTGAAACCGAATATTTTGAGAGGGGGTTGAAAAATCCCTTAAGAGGACTCATAAAACCGAATATTTTTGGGGGGGAGGGCAGGAAATCCCTTAAGAGGACTTTTACAACTAAACGAGTATTTTGAGAGGGGGGCAAAAAATCCCTTAAGAGGACTCTTAAAACTCAAGTGGAATATTTTGAGAAGGGAGGGTGGGGAAATGACCATTTGAGCGTCACGTAAGTAACGCTGCTTTCAAGTCTGTTTTCCTCCAAACCCTCCATGGCAGAGCATGGCTTGCTAGTCAGAGTAGTGGAGGAGTAGTGTGTCTGACAGCATGCACAGGAGCTGGCACGTTTGTAGGTGCACATTTGTCAGCCCTTCGTCCACAGAAGCTGTTCCCCAATGTGCCTACGTAAGTTACGGAAGAGACCGCGCGCTCAGGCGCCGCTTCTGTTCCAAACTGAAGTGAAACCTCTTGGATTGCTGCTTTCAAAGCACAGTGCTGCTGTAGGAGCAAAGAAAATGAGCAAAACCTCTGTCCTTAATCTAAGGAAGTAGGATTCTCTAGGCAAGTACTGCTGGTTTTTATGGTGGGATGGAAAAATGGTCTCGGCAGGGAAACGACGGAAAGAGAAATTGAATGCAGGTTGATGGGAGGGTGGGGGGAGAGGGGGACTCTTAGTTTTGGTTCACCAAGGATAGTTTGATCATTTAATGTGCCCAGCACTGTCCTCCACAGATGATGACACGACTGAACTCTCTCACAGTCTGTTAACTGCAGATGAGCACAACACTACCTCAAACCAGGAAATAGAATGAGAAGGAAACCATATTTTATTTTCTTTTGTTTTTTTCTCCTTCTTTTAGGATTGAGTTTTTTTCCCCTCACTGCTGTTCTGCACTAACTGCTTTGATACTTCCATGCATCTTTTTCAGTAGAAGAGCATCTCTGTACTGTTTGCCATTGCATATTTCAGCTGTGACAGTCCCTGCACTTTGCCTTTCATTTTATCACCTGCTCACTAAAAAAGCAAAAACCAAAAAAAAACCAACCAAAACCCCCAAAGAATCTTTCTAGTTTGTCTGCAGATTTGCAGCTGTCACTGAGCTGGTAGCTGGATGATGGTGTTTTCACTTCATTTTCTGTTGTTTTGTTATTTTTTTTATAGGCATGTGGTGACCCCAAAGCCAAGCCTTCCTATCTCATTGACAAAAACCTGGAATCTGCCGTCAAGTTCATAGTCAGGAAATTTCCAGCGGTAGAAACTCGCAACAACAATGTAAGTAACCAAATGGCTCTCTAAGTGTCGGGATGTTTTGTTTCTTTCCTCCATCTACTTTAGCACCTGTTGCTCAGATCTCTGAGGTTTTGTGTGCTCTTGGAATGCAATCAGATGCTGAGAGTTGTCACTGCAATGTATTTGTTGATGCACGTCTGACAGGAAAAACTTGGGCGGGGGGGGCAGAAAAGTGAACAGGAAATAGAGCCATAGAACTTCAGAGAAGCTGAAGGGATTAAAAATGACAAAGAGGATGGAAGGAACCTCAGGAGATCTTCCAGTCCAACCCCCATGCCAGAGAAGGTCCATATAATCTAGCATAGGTCACACAGGAACACATCCAGACAGGGCTGGAAAGTCTCCAGAGGAGGAGACTCCACACACCTCTCTGTGGAGTGCTCTCTCTTCCAGTGCTCTCTGTGACCCTTACAGTAAAGAAGTTCTTCCTCATGTTGAGGTTGAACCTCCTGTGCTATGGTTTACATCCACTGCTCTTTGTCCTATCCCAGGGTGCAACTGAGCACCTCCCTGGATCTGCTGGACACACTCCTCTCAATGCACCCCAGGATCCCATTTGCCTTCTTGGCCACCAGGGCGCATTGCTGTCCCATGCAGAACTTGTTGTCCATCAGCACTCCCAGGTCCTTCTCCACAGGACTGCTCTCCAGCAGATCCCCTCCCAACCTGTACTGCTGCAGTTTCTTCTTCCTTCCCAGATGCAGGACTCTGCACTTATTGTTGTTGAACCTCATTAGGTTCCTCTTTAGAAAGAAGACAGAATATTACAGTGGAATTCTAGATTCTTTGGGTATTTTTAGGGTAGGGCACTTCCTGGTTTTCTTTTTGCTTGCTCTCTTCTGTTCCATTTCAAAGAACTGTCCATAGGAAGTAATCCTTGAAAAAATCATGCCTGCCTTGGATGGCAGAAATTCTTGGTGTCCAGCCTGATTGCATAAGGTGGAAGCAGCAGATCAACAAACGGCACTTGACTGCAGTGTGGGAAGATGTTTGTACTTCACGGGTGTTCATACCTTACAGGTTCCCTTGCCTATGAGCTCAGTCCCTGTGGGAATAAGGAATGCTTTAGTATGCAAGGAGCAACCTTCTGAAGTGGAAAAATATGGAAATAGAATTGTTTTGAAATAGGAAATTTTTTTTTTTTTTTCACCCTTGTGAGTGATTCTCCAGCATTATTGAGTTTGACTTTGTAGTCTTTTAGAGGTAATTAAAGGTGATTAGATTTCAGGCTGGTGTTTTGGCAGGTGATGCACACTTGTTTCTCTGCTTTAATTCAAAAGTCAAAGGAAAGGTTTTTTGTTTACCTGCCTGTATTTCTTTCCAAAGGTGGAAAGTGGAGGTAGGTGTTGGGTTTGCACGATCCCTGCATGCAGTTACTTGCATGAGTGCTTGGAAGATGTAGGCTTGCTTTAAGCATTCAGGTTTGTGCAGAATGGGACAAACAGTTTCTTTTCCAGTGCCATTTAGAATTTCTAGGTGATGTCTCTAGTAATGCCAAGGGGGGAAATAAAACCAAAGAGAAAACTTCTGCCTATGGAGGAAAGGATTTCAGTAATGATGTGCTCTCTTACTTGATAACTTGTACCTGTTTTGTGCTGTTTAACAATGGTCATCTTTGTGTTGGATTTGACAGTGTTAGTAGCAAACATGGCAAATCCTTGGTCAAATGTAGGGAGAAACAGTACATTGTGTGCTTCATGTTCTCTAAACTCGAGTTGGAGATCTTCTATTATGTACATAGAATTCAGTGCACTTGCACATGTCCTCTGTATGTCTTCCAGTTGTTGCCTCTGAATTTGGAGCTTAACTTATGACAGATATTTAAGGATTTGGTACTGTGAAGCTTATGAAAGAGATCAAAGCTAACTTGATGTGTTTTGACAATCTCAGTTTCTAAAATAGGCCACAGCTCATAATGTTTTGTCATTGCCTTGTGTTTATGTACCAGGAGCCAGCCAGCCCGGCCTGTGTTTATTAAGCACAGTAATCCAAAGCCCACCCTCCAGATGTGTGAGCATGGTTTAAAAGCAGGGCTTTCAAGTTCTAGTATTGGGCGCCGGGGGTCAGAGGTGGTGGCAGTTTGCTTGTCTTAGATATTTACAACACTTTGCAGGATATTTACACCACCTGTATCTCCCCAGAGAATCCTGCACCCATAACAGGTATCTCATGAGACAAAAGCCATGGCATGTGCAGAGGAAGTTCTAATTTGATGGAAGATAAATTTTTGCTTGTAAAGCTGGCTTCAAAAAGGCATAGGCCATCTTGTTCCTGGTGAGGAAGGGATGGGACAGTAGGCTGAACATGAGCCAGCGGTATGCCCAGGTGGCATCCTGGCCTGTATCAGGAGCAGAGTGGCCATCAGGAGCAGGGAAGTCATTCTGCCCTGTACTCAGCGCTGGTTTGGCCACACCTTGAGTCCTGTGTCCAGTTCTGGGCCCCTCAGTTTAGGAAAGATGTTGAGATGCTGGAATGTGTCCAGAGAAGGGCAACAAGGCTGGGGAGGGGTCTGGAGCATAGCCCTGTGAGGAGAGGCTGAGGGAGCTGGGTTTGTTTAGTTTGGAGGAGAGGAGGCTCAGGGGGCGAGCTTCTTGCTCTCTGCAACTACCTGAAAGGAGGTTGTAGCCAGGTGGGGGTATGCCTCTTCTCCCAGGCAACCAGTGACAGAAGGAAAGGACACCATCTCAAGCTGCACCAGGGGAGGTTTAGGCTGGATGTTTGTGATGGTTGAAATTCTTTCCAGAAAGTGAGACTGGTCTTTGGGATGGATTGTCCAGGCAGGTGGTAGAGTCACCATCCAGGGCAGTGTTTAAAACCAGCCTGGATGAGGCACTCAGTGCCATGGGTGAGTTGATTAGATGGTGTTGGGTGATAGGTTGGACTTGATGATCGCAAAGGTCTTTTCCAACCTGGTTAGTTCTGTATTGTGTATTCTGTGTTCCCCTCCTTGCTCTTCCTTTGTCTCCTTCTTCCTGCCTGACAACCAGCAGCTCACCATGTAGTAGTGGGGCACACCGGTGTGTTCTTTCAACAGAGAGGTGGCTGAGCAGAGATTTAAAAGAGGAAGCACCTTACTGGAACAGGGACACATCAATTAATGAAATATTTATGAAGGTTATTGCAGGGGAAATGGTTGAGAACTCATGAGCTGTGCTATCCCCTTGTAGTTAAAGTTCTGGGATAGCTCCAGAGAAGGAGACTCCACAACCTCTCTGGCCAGCCTGTTCCAGTGCTCTGTGAGCCTCACAGGAAAGAAGTTCCTTCTCCTGTTGAGGTGGAACCTTCTGTGCTGTAGTTTCCATCCATTGCCCCTTGTCCTATCCCAGGGTGCAACTGAGCAGAGGCTGTCCCCTCCCTCTTGACCCCCAGTCCTCAGATATTTAGAAATATTTAATAAATCCTCTCTGTCGTCTCCTCTGCAGACTAAACAGCCCCAGGGCTCTCAGCCTCTCCTCACCAGGCAGTGCTCCAATTCCTTCAGCATCCTGGTTGTGCATCTCTGCAGTTAGTAGTACCTTTGTGAACTGGCCAAACAAGCTTGCCTTGAGGTGGAGCTTGCTTTTTTGATTACTTTTTTGGAGAGAAGGAGCTATTTTTGTCTGCTTGTTTGTTTTTTTCTCAGCTACTGTCATTTACAGAGTTATGCTGTGTTCAGCAGGAGCAGGGAGGGGATTGTCCCCCTCTGCTGGGCACTGCTGAGGTCACACCTTGAGTGCTGTGTCCAGTTTTGGGCACCACAAGACAGATGTGGAGGGGCTGGAGCCAGGGCAGAGGAGGGCAAGGAAGCTGGGAAGGGCCTGGAGAAGAAATCTGATGAAGAGCAACTGAAGGAGCTGGGAATGGTTAGTTTGAAGAGGAGGCAGCTGAGGGGAGACCTTATTGTCTGTAACTGCCCGAAAGGAGGTTGTGGAGAGGTTGGTGCTGGTCTCTCCTCACAGGTCATTAGTGGTAAAACAAGAGGGAACAGCCTCAATCTGCTGCAGGGCAGGTTCAGACTGGAGAGTAGGAAGAATTTTTTCCCAGTAAGAGTGGTGAGGCCTTGGAATGTGTTGCCCAGGGGGGTGGGTGGTTGAGTCCCCAAGACTGGATGTATTTCAAGGTGGTTTGGAGGTGGTGCCTGGGACTCTGGTTTAGGGGTGAGCTTTGTAGAGTAGGATTCTGGATGGGACTTGGTGATCCTGAGGGTCCTTTACAACCTGAATGTTTCTGTGATTTTGTCTCAGAGGGGAACACCACGCTTTCTTGAAGAGTATGAGCAGTGTCTGCCATAATCAGATGATCTGGAAAAGCCTGCATTTTTATTCTTCTGAAAGTTGTGATTGTGTTATGTTTGCTATTGATAGCTTTTTATATCTTTATTCACACAAAAAAAGACAGCTGCTGGTTTCATTTTTCCTTCAGCGTTTGATGTGCTGAATCAGACTAGAGGGATGCCTGACACTTGCTGTTTTTTAGCACTGTATGAAATGTCTGAGCAGCTCAGACAAAGTGCCTGATGAATCCTTGCTGACCAGGCTGGAAAATAAAATTGAATAGTTGATCTTCCAAAAGATCAATAATAGATACCTCTGGACCTCATCAGTTCATAACTTGCCTCTCTCCCATTGTCTGAGGGCAGGCCCTGTGATCTCTTATGCTTGCCCTTTCTTCTCCAATCGCCATCATGAATCACAGAGCCTTGAAAATGTGCAGTTTGAAGGCTGAGCTCTTAAATCAGCTGTTAATGATGTTGGCCAGCAGTGCAGTGTTGCTTAAGAGTGTATAAAATGCAGGAAAGGAGTGGAAACGTGTGTAAACAAACAAACCAAAACTCCAAAAGCCCCCAAACCCAACAGAACCCACCCAGAAATATAGACAAGGTCAGAAACAAACATTTGAAAAGGAAAATATACAATGATTAAAAGTTTCATATCTCCTGCTTTGGGAAACCTTGGGGTTTTTTAAACTGACTAACACTTGGTTTCAAAAAAGAAGGCTTTTTCTGAGCTGGGGAAGCCTTCCAGAAAGCTTCATTTCATCCTGGTGCTGGGTCAGGCCACTCCTCTGATGGTGCTGGTATTGCCTCAGGGTAATACTTATTTTTACTGAATTTCTTTGAATAGCTTTGGAAGAGAAGTTCCTAAGTAAGGGATGCAGAAGCAGCCTGATGTTTCTGAAGGGCTTATCCTTCTATAAGATGTACAAACAAGGTTCTCACCACAGGGAAATCAAAAGAGAATGTGCTGACATCCACAGACATGGTAGGATTTAAAAATGACTCTCTTCTTGGTCAGTGCTGACATAGAACCATAGAGCTGTCAGGATTGGAAGGATCATCCACTTCCAAGCCCCCTGCCATGGCTAGGGTCACCTCACACTAGAGCAGCTTGCTGACAGCCACATCCAGCCTGGCCTGAAAAACCTCCAGGGATGAGGCTTCCCCCACCTCCCTGGGCAACCTGTGCCAGTGTCTCACCACCCTCATGGGGAACAACTTCTTCCTAACATCCAATCTGAATCTACCCATTTTTAGTTTTGCTCCATTCCCCCCAGTCCTGTCACTCCCTGACACCCTAAAAAGTCCCTCCCCAGCTTTCCTGTATCCCCCAACAGATACTGGAAGGACACAACAAGATCTCCTCAGAACCTTCTCTTCTCCACACTGAGCAACCCCAACTCCCTCAGTCGGTCTCCATAGCAGAGGAGTTCCAGCCCTCTGCTCATCCTCATGGCCCTTTTTCTGGATGCATTCCAGCACCTCCAGATCCTTCTTTATTATAATAGGGGCTCCAGAATCCTTCATGATGGGGACTGAGTATTCAGGGAGAAAAGATCTGCAGCTCATGGGTAGTAGAGTCTGCTGCCTGCAGAGGTCGAGCTCTGTGTCTGTGTGATAGAGCCCATCTCCTTTCTGCTTTCCAAAACACCACATATGGGAAGTAGTGAGAATATCTGCCTGCTTTGTTGAACATATGTTTTTCTTTCACTCAGATTGCTCCTTAGTGATTTCCCTGTAGGAAAACTTGCTGTATTTTGAAGTGACTCCTGGAGAAGTTGAGGCTTAGTCATTGTTTAGTGGTAAGCAGACTGGTGACATACTGGGTCAGTGGGAACTAGAAACAGGGTGGTATGAGAGTACAAGCAGTGTAGCATTTCCACCCTCCCTGGGCTAGAATCTGTAGCTAGGAATTGGTTCACTTTACATTTGACTTCCTTTTCCTTCATGGGTGTTCACGTTCATTATATGGTCAGTCACAGCTATGGCAGCTGATCTCTAAGCAAAGTAACTTCAAATTCAGTAAGCTTTAATACGTTTCTCCAGCTTTCTGGCAAAGTAGATCTCTTGTATGGGAGACTTGATTTTTTTTTCCAGGGAACTTAACTGCTTTCTTGAGCAGTAAAACCCCAGCTCTCCATAATTCTACCATAAAACTAACTGGTCTCCTGGCCATGAAGGCTTTCCAGGTAAGAGGATGCCCTGCTTTTCCTGCATGGCTGCCTGCTTGACTCTGCTCCTGCTCAAGGAACTTGAAAGTGCTGAAGGAACCAGAAATGGAGATTGATTTCCCCAAATTCACTGAGACAGTGATTTAGTTTACTAGAAGGAGTTCCCTTTGTATGACTAAATCCAGCCAATGAGTAACCGATTCAGCTTTGTCCGAGCAGCTGAAAGTTCTTACAAAGGAGAACAAGATTGTAGAATCATAGAATGGTTTCAGTTGGAAGGGACCTCCAAAGCTCATCCAGTCCTCCCTCCCTGCAGTCAGCAGGGACATCCCCAACTAGATCAGGTTGCCCAGGGCCTGGTCAAGCCTCACCTTGAATATCTCCAGGGATGGGGCCTCAACCACCTCCCTAGGCAACCTCTTCCAGTGTTCTACTGCCCTCATATTAAAGAACTTGTTCCTAACATCCAATCTCAATCTGCTCTGCTCTACTTTGAAGCCATTGCCCCTGGTCCTGTCCTTGTAGGCCTTTGCAAACAGTCTCTCTGCAGCCTTCTTGTAGCTCCCTTCAGGTACTGGAAGGTTGCTCTTGGTCTCCCTGGAGCCTTCTCTTCTCTAGGATGAACACCCCCAGCTCCCTCAGCCTGTTCTTGTAGCAGAGCTGCTCCAGCCCCCTGATCATTTTCGTGGCCCTCCACTGGACCCTCCCCACCAGGTCCATGTCCTTCCTATAGAGAGAGCATAGGATGTCCTTATAATTGATTTTGGAAGAAAACTGCAACATACATGCAACAATTAAAATTGATCTGCATTTTTACTTGGGGAGGAAGTTCAGCATTGAAATTGCTCTGCTAATGCTTTGCTCTGATACAGCCACACCTTCTGTGTGATTTTGTAGGCAGTAGCATGTCTGATGTCTTCACTTGGTGCTTGTGTTAAGACTGTCCTCACAGCTTGTAACAAACATTTGCTGTAACAGAAGCAGAGAGTAGTATGTACAATTTTTCCGTGGTTTGAAAGTGGAGCATTTTTTCATAGCAGTTCCAAAAGGCAGTGTGAAATCCTGAAGTGTCTTTCAAAGGTTGCCCCACACAGAAATCTGACTTCATTTTTTTTGTTGTTTTTTTAATTTAAATCATTAGGGTGTCAGGTACTGATAGGACTAAGGGGAATTGAGCAAAACTAGAAATGGGTAGATTCTCCCTCTCTATTCAGGTGAGACCCCCCCACTTGGAACACTCTGTCTAGTTCTGGAGCCTCTATTACAAGAAGGATCTGGAGGTGCTGGAAGGTGTCCAGAGAAGGGCCACGAGGATGAGCAGAGGGCTGGAGCTGCTCTCCTATGAGGACAGACTGAGAGAGTTGGGGTTATTCAGAGGGGAGAAGAGAAGGCTGTGAGGAGACCTTCTTGTGTCCTTCCAGTATCTGTTGGGGGATACAAGAAAGCTGGGGAGGGACTTTTGAGGGTGTCAGGGAGTGATAGGACAGGGGGGAATGGGAAAAAAAATGGAAATGGGTAGATTGAGATTGGATGTTAGGAACAAGTTCTTCCCCCTGAGGGTGGTGAGACACTGGAAGAGGTTGTCCAGGGAGGTGGTGGAAGCCTCATCCCTGGAGGTTTTTCAGGCCAGGCTGGCTGTGGCTGTGAGCAAGCTGCTCTAGTGTGACGTGTCCCTGGCCATGGCAGGGGGGTTGGAACTGAATGATCCTTGAGGTCCCTTCCAACCCTGACAATTCTATGGCTCTCTGATTAGTGCTGTTGGAAGTGATGATTATATTTATGGCTTAAGCCTTGATTGTGCATGTGTTTGAGATGGAGCAGCATCCAAATACAATTTAATTCATAGAACTGTAGAATGGTACGGGTTGGAAGTGACCTCTAGAGATCATTGAATCCAGTTACCCCACCAAAGCTGGATCACCTAGGACAAGGCCACACAGGAATGCCTCCAAGCAGGTTTGGAATGTCTTCAGAGGAGGAGACTCCACAGCCTCTTTGGGCAGCCTCTTTCAGTGCTGCAGCTGACAGCACTGAAAGGAAAGTATCTCTCCATGTTAAGGTGGAACCTCCTGTGTTCCAGCTTGTACCCATTGCTCCTTATTCTGTTTCTGGGCACCACCAAAAGAACTTGGCATCTTCACTTTAACACCCACCCCTCAGATATTTATAGACATTAATAAGATCCCCTCTCAGCCTTCTCAAGGCTAAAGAGGCCCAGGGCTCTCTGTCTTCCTTCATAGGAGAGATGCTCAATTCTTAATCTATATTTGTAATAAATCACTGTAGGGCTCTATTGTTAAGTCACATCATATGAGTCACTTGCCAACGTTAACCAAACTAGTCATGTGCTTACTCTTGTTGCTTAATACTGTCTGCAGGACCTGCTGTTACTGTTTGCTTCACCTATTCAAACTTTTGATTTCATGATTAACAAAATAAGAGCTTGACCATTCAAACAAACAACCAAAAAAAAACACCCCACCCAAACAACCAAAAAACCAAACCAAACTTCTCAGGAATCTACATGCAACATTTTAGTTAGGCAGTATTACTCAGACAGCAGTCCCAAGTAAGTTTTCATACATCTGAAATGAATAGTTCCTTCTGAATTTCATGACCTAAATGTAATTATGCAGGCAGCTAGAGATATATGCCTAAGACATTTTTAACTGTGGAAAGCACAGCTGAGACTTTTGTTCCGTTCAGTGGACCTGGCTGTGTCAGGGTTCAGCATCTGGGTCAGGGCAATCCCAAGCACTGATACAGGCTGGGCAGAGACTGGCTTGAGAGCAGCCCTGAAGAAAAGGCCTTGGGGGTGCTGGGGGATGAGAAGCTCAACAGGAGCCAGCAGTGAGCACTTGCAGCCCAGAGAGCCAGCCAGAGCCTGGGCTGCAGCACGAGAAGTGTGGCCAGTAGGGCCAGGGAGGGGATTCTCCCCCTCTGCTCCACTCTGCTGAGACCCCAGCTGGAGCACTGTGTCCAGTTCTGGAGCCTCTATTCCAGGAAGGCTCTGGAGGTGCTGGAGGGTGTCCAGAGAAGGGCCACGAGGATGAGCAGAGGGCTGGAGCTGCTCTGCTCTGGAGACAGACTGAGGGAGTTGGGGTTGTCCAGTGTGGAGAAGAGAAGGCTCCAAGGAGACCTTCTTATGTCCTTCCAGTATCTGGAGGGGGTTACAGGAAAGCTGGGGAGGGACTTTTTAGGATGTCAGGGAGTGATAGGACTGGGGGGAATGGAGCAAAGCTAGAGGCGGTGAACTTGAGATTGGATGTTAGGAAGAAGTTCTTTGCCATGAGGGTGGTGAGACACTGGCAGAGGTTGCCCGGGGTGGGTGGTGGAAGCCTCATCCCACTTTGGTTTATCAGGCCAGGCTGGCTGTGGCTGTGAGCAAGCTGCTGTAGTCTGAGGTGTCCCTGCCCATGGCAGGGGTGTGAACTAAATGATCCTTGAGGTCCCTTCCAACCCAGACACAGGCTATAAAATGATGTAGCACCAGCTATATCTAAACAGCTGTTAAGAAGTTAGTAATGGAAAGTTGTGTTGCAGTGGGTGTGGCAAGAGCTACACCCACATTCCTGAGTGATAAAAATGCAAGTGGACATCCAGGACCCTGCATGCTCTCAGCTGTATGCTGTATGTCACCAACCAGGCTGTGCTGCATGAATTGAACTGTTTGCAATAGATAGCCATAAGATGTTTGCTGTAGAATGCCATCAGATGAAGCCAAGGCTGGAGATGAATACATGAACACAAAATCATTTTTTCCCTGCTATGAGGACAGGCTGAGGGAGCTGGAGTTGTTCAGCCTGGAGAAGTGAAAGTTCCAGGAAGACCTTATAGCAGCCTTTCAGTAGCTGAAGGGATCTTACAGGAAGATTGCTAAGGGACTTCTCATGAGGATGTCTAGCAACAGGACAATGGGAAATGATTTGAAGCTGAGGGAGAGTAGGTTTGCACTGGATTTTAGGAAGAAGTTCTTCAGGATGTGGGTGGTGAGACTCTGAAATAGGTTGTGGATGCCCCCTTCCTGGGGGGTGTTCAAAGCCAGGTTGGATATGACCTTGAGCCAGCCAAGTCTAGTTGAGAGGTGTCCCCACCCATGGCAGTGAGGTTGGAGTAGATGATCTCTGAGGTCCCTTCCAGCCTGGGCCCTTTTATGATTCTATCATAATTCTATGACTTCAACAGCAATTACAGTTAGTACATTGTTTTATTTTGATACTAGTATTGTGAATAAAAGTTTGCTGATGCCTTGAACACCAAGAGCTCAATGAATCATCACCTTAACGCTATACAAACGTTTCAGCATCATTTAAGCATAAATATGTCTGGGAATACAGGTCACTAGTTAAGGAGTCACTGCTGCACACTTACTTCTTGGTTGAGTGCAATGAAAGCCTCCCTATAGTATCTTCCTTAATGTACAGCTTTCAAGACTCCTGAAAGAAGATAATTTCTTTTGCCAGGGCATTTCGCAGCACTTTCCCTTTCTGCAAGGTCTCCCTTAGTTGAAACAGCAGGGTTCAAATGAAGTTTAAAACCAAGCATCTTAATTGGTGAAGACTCATCACATAAAAACTGTTGACTGATGAAGCAGCCCTGATAGTACAAAGCACTCTTTCCTCTGAGGAGAAAGTTAAGGCATATGTGCAGTTGTAGTGTGAGCTTTGGTTTTGTCTTTTCTCTGTGCTTGAATTATTCTTATTCCTGAACAGCAGCATGTAGTCTGTTCATGAAAAATCCTCATGCTGATCCAGTTCCCACTTGAGTTTGTTGCTCAGGAACAAACCCTGTTTCTGCTTGTTCTTTTCAGAATAAATCACTTGGAATAAGTGGTTCAAACAGCAGGGTTCAAATGAAGTTTTAAACCCAGCATCTTAGGGGATGAATGTTCATCACACAAAAACTGTTGACAGATGAAGCAGCCCTGAAAGTACAATGCACCCTTTCCTCTGAGGAGGTCCTGTGTATGGATGCAGGTTGGCCCAAAGGTGGGCTGAAGCTTGGCCAGACCTTCAGGAGCTCCAGACTCTGCTTGGGTTAATGCTGGGGAGCGTAGAAGCAAATGAATACTGAGGCTCAAGATACAATTCACAGGGTTGATGTATGACTACAGATTTTTTTTTTGTGCAGCAGCAGTTTCAATGGAAATAACTCATTTCCTAGTGCAGGAAATGATCTGAAGGTACAAAATAAACACATGGGCTTGAACCTGTTTTTCATTGAGACTCATCTGGTGGCTGTGTGAAAGAAACATGCACAGGGTAGACATTGGGGTTAGGCCTCTAGAGTGAGATGCTTTATGCTGGTTTAAGAGAAAGGCAGAACTATCAGACATTGAAGTTAGGCCTCTGGAATGAAATCTTTCATATTGGTTTAATAGCAGGCACAACTATTAGACATTGAGGTTAGGTCTCTAGGATGAAATCCTTTATGCTGGTTTAAGAGAAGGGCAGCACCATTAGGCACAGGGTTAAGCCTCTAGAATGAAATCCTTTATGCTGGTTTAAGAGCAGGCAGAACTATTAGATGTTGAGGTTAGGTCTCTAGAATGAAATCCTATATGCTAGTTTAAGGGCAAGCAGAACTGTTAGACCTTGAGGTTACTCCTCTGAAATGAAATGCTTTATGCTGGTTTAGGAGCAGCAGAACTATTTATGGTGTAGCCATTCCAGTCAAGCTGGTAACTCAGCTGGTAACTATGTACCTGTCTTGCTTGGCTATAATGGCAGCCTTACGGCTCCAGGCTTCTAAAAATCAGCATAACCTCTGAAAATTCAGAGGGAAGAAGCAAAAATTGCCTTCTATATAAATGCATCTAGTGATCCAGGCAGTGTATTTATTTTTTTTTTTAATTCAGAGGAATTTTAGTGCTTTCCATAACACTGAGCACACACAGCACAGCTCTGTAAAGAGAGGGAGATGAAGAAGCCTGTTCAGTTCTAACCTCTCCTATGGAGAAAAAAAAAAACCACAACACCACAGAAGCTAACCAATTTGAAGCAATTTATTTAATCTTTCTTCTAATTGATTGCACCTGGTGAGAGGAAAACCCTATTTAACTTGATCAGTCAGTCAGTTAAAATCTTGTCACTGCTTGGAGGGCACTTCTTCATATTAAGTCTTCTGACTGCTTTCACTCATTTCGGTTCATGTATCAAGAGGCTTAATAAGCTGGGTAGTGCAAGTTAAATAATTGGATTCTTGCAGTGCTATGAGACTGAAATACATAGAGTACATAGAATGGCTGTTCAATAACAGCTTCTTTTTTGTCTGTGTTTTTAATTGTAATCAAGGAGTCACACGATGTTAAGGCATGGGAGGGACCTCTGGAGAGCTTCCAGTCCAACCCCCCTGCCGGAGCAGGACCATAGAATCCAGCACAAGCCACACAGGAACACATCCAGTCAGGGCTGGGAAGGCTCCAGAGAAGGAGACTCCACAACCTCCCTGGGGAGCCTGTTCCAGTGCTCTGTGCGCCTCACAGTGAAGAAGTTCCTCCTCATATTGAGGTGGATCTGTCTGGTTCCCTCAGAAAAACTTGAGGAGTCCAGAAATTAAATGACAGCCAAAAGTGAACTCTTTTGCACCTTCGTATTCACATTTGCCTCTTCCATTTTATCCACCGGTGTCTAATGCTAGTGTTTTGCTTCTTCTTTTGTTTTGTTTTGTTTTTTTTGGTGTTGTTATTGTTGTTGATTTTGTTGCCTTTTTTTTTCTGTTTGTTTTGTTTGAATGTATTATTGTGTTTCTATGGAACTGGTCAAAGAACCGTTACTGTATTTTATGTTTGTATCTACATTTTATTTTGCATGCTTAACGTGGCTTTGCCTGGATATTCTTTTTGGTAAGTTCAGAATTTCAAAAGCATACTGTTTTTTCTGTAGTGAAAAAAGTTTGTAACCTGCCACCTTTCTGTTCTGCCACCCCAAGTAATGTGGTTACCTTGTTGTCATGCTGATTCGTACTCACGTACTGCTCTGCTCTTGCTAATGGTACATTATATGGTAACACTGGTTTCCTAACTACCCATTTTTCATCTCTAGCTGAGCTAAAACCAATATGACTTTGGTACTAATGTGTACTAATTTGACTTTTTATCTTCAAAGTGTAGTTGGCAGCTGTTAAAATGATCTGAGGACTCTGTGTGTGCGTGTTTGAGACATGCAGAACCTCAGGCTTTAGCAAACCATGTTAAGGCTTCTCTGCATAGCCAGGTGGTTACTCTGCGCTTCACAGGTATCATTTTTCAGCAGTTTTCTCCAAGAACTTCAAAGAATGACATGCATGTTTGTGTTTCTCTTTTAGCAACAGCTTGCTCAGCTCCAGAAAGAAAAATCAGAGATCCTGAAGAACTTGGCGTTATACTACTTCACGTTTGTTGATGTTATGGAATTTAAGGTAAGGCTTCAGCAAGGTTGCTGATGACACAAAGCTGGGAGGTGTGCCTGACACACCAGGGGGTTGTGCTGCTGCTCAACCAGACCTGGACAGGCTGAGAGCTGGGCAGGGAGACACTGAATGGAATTCAACAAGGGCAAGGGGAGAGTCTTGCACCGGGGAAAGAGCAACCCCATGGAGCAGGAGAGGTTGGGGACTGAGCTGCTGGAGAGCAGTGAAGGTGAAAAGGACCTAGGGGTCCTGGTGGATGGGAGGCTGGCCATGAGCCAGCAATGTGCTCTGGTGGCCAAGAAGGCCAATGGCATCCTAAGGTGGATCAAAAGGGCTGTGTTCAGTAGGTCGAGAGAAGTTCTTCTCCCTCTCTGCTCTGCCCTGCTGAGGCCACATCTGGAATATTGTGTCCAGTTTTGGGCCCCTCAATTCAAGGAAAGACCTCAGGGAACTGCTTGAGGGAGTCCAGCACAGAGCCACAAAGATGATGAAGGCAGTGGAACATCTTCCTCATGAGGAGAGCCTGAGGGAGCTGAGGGCTCTGGAGCCTGGAGAGGAGGAGCCTGAGAGGTGACCTCATTGCTGGTGCTAAAGCTGTGCAGGGTGAGTGCCCAGAGGCTGGAGCCAGGCTCTGCTGGGGGATGCCCAATGCCAGCACAAGGGGCAGTGGTGGAAGTTGAGGCAGAGGAAGTTCCACAGAAACAGGAGGAAGAATTTTTTTGACTGTGAGGGTGCCAGAGGCCTGGAGCAGGCTGCCCAGGGGGGTTGTGGAGTCTCCTTCTCTGGAGATCATAGAACCAATAAGGTTGGAAAAGACCTCAAAGATTATCTAGTGCAACCTGTCACCCAAGACCTTATGACTACTAAACCAGGTATTCAAACCCATCTGGGTGTGTTCCTGTGTGACCTGCTCTAGGTGATGCTGCTCTGGCAGGGGGTTGGACTGGATGAGCTTTCCAGGTCCCTTCCAACCCCTAACATTCTGTGATTCTGTATTACAAAATTAGGTCAGTCGGTTGTTATGTCACATCAGCTTTCTGTCTTTTTATGTGTGAAATGCCACTATGCAGTGAAATAGCTGAACTCCTTCCTTGGGTGTTGGGAAAAAAAATAAATCAGTCTGCATCTGGGAGTGAAGTGATTTACTCAGATCTTTTTTAAACTGAATCTATTTCTCTGTTTCTCAAGGACCATGTCTGTGAGCTGCTGAACACTATTGACGTGTGCCAAGTCTTCTTTGATATCGTAAGTTGCTGGAGTTAAACCTTCAGAGGAGTTAAACTTTTCAAGCTTCAAAATGTTTCTAATCAGAGTCCAGCACAGGGAGTTTGAACAACTTGTTTGTTAACCCAAGAAAGGTGACATCCCTAGTTAAAATGAGAGGATAAACAACTCCACTGTAATCTTCAGGTCTCTTTTATAAGAGCTTGGAATCAGAAGAGAGATGGTTTTCAACAGGCTGCTGATGGGCAGCATTGTGTGTTACCAGGCACACAAATCCTTCTGTAATGCTTTGCTTTATTGCATCTGCAAGTTAATTCTTAGGGTTTGCTGTCATGTCTATGCTTAAGCCATGTGAGGCTTGTGGGGATTGAGCTCGATGACCTTCGGAGGCCCCTTCCAACCCCTAACATGCTGTGATCCTGTGACAGGAGTACTGCTGCTATCCACCTGAGCCACGTGAGGAGATAACTCCTTGCTTGGCTAAAATAGTTCAAAAGGAGCTGCAAGTGTTCCATTAAACTCCCTCTTCTAAATCCCAAACACTGAAAAACCCTCACCCAAAACCTCAAAAGACCTTTTCCTCTTGTTTTCAGCTTTCTTTTTCTTGGTGTTCTTAATATCACTTGCTGGTTTTAATAACTATTCTAAATTTGGCTGACTTTGGTTCACAGTATGGAACAGAGGCAGGCACATAGCTTGTGCAATGATGCTCCCCAGCCTGTGGGATGTCTACTACCTTCCCTCTTTAAATCCTTCTTTAAATTCATAGACAAGCCACTTGCTGACTCTTTGTAACATTGATGAAAAGTTTTGTTACCTGTCAGATAACCTGAAAAAAATTGGAGATGGGTAGATTGAGATTGGCTGTTAGGAAGAAGTTGTTCCCCATGAGGGAGGTGAGACACTGGCACAGGTTGCCCAGGGAGGTGGTGGAACCCTTATCCCTGGAGGCTTTTAAGGCCAGACTAGATGTAGTTCTGGGCAACCTGCTCTAGTGGGAGGTGTCCCTGTCCATGGCAGGGGGGTTGGAACTGGATGATCCTTGAGGTCCCTTCCAACTCTGACAATTCTGTGATGCTATGAAAGATTTGTTTGTGTGTTTGCTTTCATGACTGCAAACAGTTCTGGGAATCTGAGTGAATAAATTAAGGCCGTACGAAGGCTGTGTGCCACTGAAACAAAAACACTGTTCATGACAGTCCATTGGATTTAAAAACTGCTGAAAATTGGTAGAAAGGTAAGGAGAAGGTTGTATGATTGTTTCCAAAGAAGTTTAGTGTGGTAATTAACTGTTGTTTGTACCTCTAGACTGTAAACTTTGATTTAACAAAGAACTACCTAGATCTGATCATCACCTACACAACTCTAATGATCCTGCTGTCTCGAATTGAAGAAAGGAAGGCTATCATTGGACTGTACAACTATGCCCATGAAATGACACATGGAGCAAGGTAAGAAATCTGTGTTATAATGGTAATAACAACAACCACAACAGGAAGAGCTACAGCTGAGTGAATTGTTTTGTTGTTGCTTTTAGTGACAGAGAATATCCACGCCTCGGCCAGATGATTGTGGATTATGAAAATCCCTTAAAGAAAATGATGGAGGAGTTTGTACCTCACAGTAAAGTATGTAACTGCTTTTCACAGCATAACAGTAACCTTAATGGACAGAAGAGTAACTGTGTCATAGGCCATTAGGTATGAGATGTACAGAGCATTTTTACTGGGGATCAAAATAAGGGAACCTCCACAGGAACGTGAAGATCTTTGTGTAAGGTTCCATTTTTTTCACTAAGAATTAGAAATTGATTACAAAATAGTTTATATCTTTATTCATAGAATGGTTTGGCTTGGAAAGGACCTTAGAGATCATCTAGTTCCAACCCCTCTGGTATTGGCACTACACCAGGTTGTTCAAGGTCTCATCCAACCTGCCCTTGAACACCTCTGGCGGGGGGTGTCTGCAGCCTCCCTGGGCAACCTGCTCCAGTGCCTCACCACCTTCACCATAAAGGATTTCTTCCTGATACCCAGTCTAAATCTGCCCTCCTGAAGCTTCAATCCCACTTCAGGTTCTGGCAGGCTGCTGTAAGGTCTTTTGGAGTCTTCTTGAGGCTGCACAGCCCCTGCTCTCATAGACTGTGCCCATACTGGAGGTGCTCCAGCTCTCTGATCATCTTCATAGCCTCCTCTGAACCCCCTCCAGTAGTTTATCGAAGAAAGTTAGGGGCTTGGAGGGACCTCCAAAGATCAAGCCCAAACCCCTTGCCAAAGCAGGATCACCTACAGCAGATCACATAGGAACACATCTGGGTTGGTTTTGAATATCTCCACAGAAGGACACTCACAAATCCCCTGGGCAGCCTGTTCCAGAGCTTTGTCACCTCACAGTGAAAAAATTCTTCCTCCTGTTTCCATGGAACGTCCTATGCCTTAGCATCCACCACTGCCTCTTGTGTATCACCCAGCAGAGCCTGGCTCCACCTTCTGGGCACTCACCCTGCACATCTTTATCAACAGCAATGAGGTCACCTCTTCAGGCTCCTCCTCTCCAAGAGAGCCCCAGCTCCCTCAATCTTTCCTCCTAAGGAAGATCACCGAATCAACCAGGTTGGAAAAGACCTGAGAGATCATAAAGTCCAACCTATCACCTAAGACCTGACAACTAAACCATGGCTCCAAGTGCCACATCCAAGCCTTTTTGGAATACCTCCAGGGATGGAATACTCCACCACCCCCCTGAGCAGCACATGCCAACGGCCAATTACTCTTTCTGTGAAGGACTTTCTCCTCACCTTGAGCCTAAACTTCCCCTGGTGCAGCTTGAAACTGTGTCCTCTCCTGCCACTGGTTGCCTGGGAGAAGAGTCCAACCTGAATGATTCTCTGATTCTTTCCATATTCCTTCGCTGATTCTCTTTCCTAACACCGCCTTTGCTCGAAAGCTGACATTGTGTGCTCTGCTGGCTTGACTTCACCAAGTTAAATGAACACAAATCCTTCAGTCTTTTCTGTGCAAGTGCTTCTGAGCTCTCATTCTGGCGCAGCTGGTTTCACTGCAGATCTGTGACGATTTATCTAGGCTGTGTTTTTGTGTGAGAAAGCTTTGGAAAAGTGACAGAAGCCTCACTGCTATCAATGCACATCCTGTTTATCTCTTCCTCTTCATCCCCTAGACTTGATACTCCATCAAGGGAAACCAGATTTGTTTGATCAGTGCTGACTGGCTGTTATTTCTAAAGGGGTTATTTTCTAGGTACTTGCAAATTGACTGCCTAACAACTTACTTTGCAGTCTTTGACAGGAGGTTAAATCAATACTAAGCTATTGCCTGGAGTGTTTGAAGTTTGGGGTTTCCTCCCCCCTTCATTTTTAAGATCCTGCAGCTGGGTCGGGGCAATCCCAAGCACTGATACAGGCTGGGCAGGGACTGGCTTGAGAGCAGCCCTGAAGAAAAGGCCTTGGGGGTGCTGGGGGATAAGAGCTCAACATGAGCCAGCAGTGTGCACTTGCAGCCCAGAAGCCAAGCAGATCCTGGGCTGTAGCAAGAGAAGTGTGGCCAGCAGGGCCAGGGAGGGGATTCTCCCCCTCTGCTCCACTCTGCTGAGACCCCACCTGGAGCACTGTGTCCAGTTCATGAGGGTTGGAACTGGATGATCCTTGATGTCCCTTCCAACCCTAACAATTCTATCGATTCTATAAGTTTAGGTGGTGGTTGTCTTTTTCTTTCTGCTCTAGTTGATCCTGCTCTGGCAGGGATTGGTCTAGATGATCTTTCAAGCTCCCTTCCAGCCCCTAACATTCTGTGATTCTTCTCCAACACTTATGAGATTATTTTTCTCCTTAATTTCCTTCAGCTTTTCAAGGTAGTCTCCAGAAAGAGTTTTCCAGCTATTTCTCTCAAGTGCCCTGAAGTGAAATAGATTTGGCTAATTCTCATTGTCTAAATAATCTGCAATCTTATTTTTGTCACACTTTCCTCTGCATGATTCTTACCTTGTTAAGACTTACTTAGCTAAAGATCTCACTTGAAATTAACTTTTCTTTGCACATTGTAGCAAAGATGCTTCACTTTTCAGTATTATCTTTGTTTGTCCTCCCCAGTTTAACAGTGGACCAATCCTTTCCCTTCAGATGTTTTGTAAAGCCTTCTTTCAGTCTGATTTTCACTCTTCTGCTTATTTTTTGCTAGAGGTATAAATTTGGGTTAGGAATCCCTTTAGGCACTGTGCTACAATAATATTTTAGCTTGCACTCTCAAGGAACTTGTCCCTTCATCATGTTGTTACCTTGCAGTTGTTTAGTCCTTTAAATTAGCTTCAGAACATTACATTTAAGATTTTTTTTTTCACCTGTGTGACCTTCTCTCCTGGCATAATGCATAAATCACAAGTTTTCTGTGGGACAGCAATGTGCCCTTGTGGCCAAGAAAGCCAATGGGATCCTGGGGTACAGCAAGAAGAGGGTGTGTCCAGCAGATCCAGGGAGGTTCTACTCTGCCCTGGTGAGGCTTCACCTGGAATATTGCACACAGTTCTGGGCTCCCCAGTTCAGGAGGGACAGGGATCTGCTGGAGAGAGTCCAAGGGAGGGCTGCAAGGATGCTGAAGGGTCTAGACCCTGCCTGGTGAGGAGAGGCTGAGAGCCCTGGGGCTGTTTAGTGTGGAGAGGAGAAGACTGAGAGGGAATCTGATCAATGTCTATCTATATCTGAGGGCTGGAGGTCAGGAAGGAAGGAAGGGACAGAGACAGCCTCTGCTCAGTTGCACCCTGTGGTAGGATGAGGGGCAGTGGATGTAGCCTACAGCACAGGAGGTTCCATCTCAACGTGAAGAAGATCATCTTTACTGTGAGGCACCCACAGCACTGGAACAGGCTCCCCAGAGAGTATGCATTCCTGTGTGACCTGCACTAGATTCTATGGTCCTGCTCTGGCAGGGGGGGTTTCACTTGAAGCTCTCCAGAGGTCCCTTTCAACCCCTAACTTCCTATGATACTGTGACCTGGCTCCCTGGGAGTTTGTACAACCACCAGTATTGATGGAGAAGACAGGGAAAAGTATAGAACCACACTTCTGCAGATAAGATTATTGTGCTTTGAAGATGCAGATGAAGCTTAATCTGCTTTGATGATGCTCCTGCTGCATGTAATTATTTGCTAGCACGGGGTGGGGGTGTTAAAAATAGTAAATGAAGAGCTGGAGAAGGGAATAACACAGAGAATAACGCAGTGATTGTGGTGCTTGAATAAGTAATGAATAAAACCAAAGAACTTTGAGTTGTACATTACAGATTTGTTGTTCCTGCTGATGTTTTTATTTGTTTGGGGTTTTTTTGTGGCCTCTATCTCTGAACTTGGAAGTTTTAAAACTCTAATTAGGGGAAAATAATCAAATCCAAGCCTCCTGCTTCTTTTCATATTTCCCTTAGCCTGGATTAGTCTTTCATATGTCAAATAAACTTGATGCAGTGGGTGTGAATCTCGGGTTCAATTTCAGAGCTAGTTCAGTGAAAGGTTTTAATTATTGTTAGTAATGATGCTGAGAAACCAGCACCTCTGAGAAAACAGTATTGCGTGGCTCTCATGCTTGAAGTTTGGCAGGGTCAATACACAGTTCACAAAAATAAGGTACAGGACTTGGAATGCTTGTCCAAGGCTGAGCCCCGATCGGTTCTGGGGCCCATCCTCTTTAATATCTTTACTGATGATCTGGGTGAGAGGATTGAGTCAGTCATCAGTAAGTTTGCAGAGGACACTAAGTTGGGAGCAGATGTTGGTCAGTTAGAGGGCAGAAGGGCTCTGCAGAGGGACCTCGACCGACTGGACAGATGGGCAGAGGCCAACAGGATGGCATTCAACAAGTCCAAGTGCCAGGTGCTGCACTTTGGCCACAGCAACCCCATGCAGAGCTACAGGTTGGGGTTGGAGTGGCTGGAGAGCAGCCAAACAGAGAGGGACCTGGGAGTGCTGGTTGACAGCAGCTGAACATGAGCCAGCAGTTTTCCCAGGTGGCCAAGAAGGCCAATGGCATCCTGGCCTGCATCAAGAATAGTGTGGCCAGCAGGAGCAGGGAGGTCATTGTAGCCCTGTAGTCTGCTTTGGTTAGGCCACACCTTGAGTCCTGTGTCCAGTCCTGGGCCCCTCAGTTTAAGAAGGACATTGAGACTCTTGAATGTGTCCAGAGAAGGGCAAACAAGGCTGGGGAGAGGCTGAGGGAGCTGGGGTTGTTTAGCCTGGAGAAGAGGAGGCTCAGGGGAGACCTTCTTGCTCTCTACAACTGCCTGAAGGGAGGTTGTAGCCAGATGGGGTTTGTCTCTTCTCCCAGGCAACCAGCACCAGAACAAGGGGACACAGTCTCAAGCTGCACCAGGGAAGTTTAGGCTGGTGGTAAAGAGAAAGTTCTTCCCAGAATGAGTAATTGCCCATTGGGATGTGCTGCCCGGGGAGGTGGTGGAGTCCCAATCCCTGGAGGTGTTCAAGAGGGGATTGGATGTGGCACTCAGGGCCATGGTTTAGTTATGAAGTCTGTGGTGACAGGTTGGACTCGATGATCTTTGAGGTCTCTTCCAACCTTGGTGATTCTGCGATATCTTCAAAGAAATCATTGGCTCTCCTTTTTTAGTCTCTTTCAGATGCTCTGATTTCACTCCAGATGGTCTATCCTCGAAGAAATCTCTCAGCTGACCAGTGGAGAAATGCACAACTACTGAGCCTCATCAGTGCCCCCAGTACAATGCTCAATCCTGCACAATCTGACACAGTATGGCCTTTTTGTTTGGGTTCTGTGATAAAAGTGAACCAGGTTTTTCTGTGAGACCATCTGGGCATGTTTGGGGGTTGGTTTCTTTTAATGTAGCTTTTAATCAGAGTTGTAAATAGGCCTGTTGGGAGAACTGAGCACTGCAGCATGGGGGAGAAGGTTTCTCATGTTCATGAAAGGTTCTGTTGAGGTAGGCTCGTGCCTTCATTTCTAGTATTTGATAACCAAAAGGTGAAGGGAAGCAACATTAACTTCTGCAGTGTTAGAAGGAAGGCATCCTGTGTGCTGCCCCAGACATCTGTGGGCCAACAAGCTGGAAATCAGAAGTGATGCTTCCTTTAAAATGTACTGCTTGCATTCGCTGCCTCAGTTTGATGTGGATGGTCATCTCACTGACAGCATGCCAGCTCCCAGGTGGTGCTTAGTATACCTCAAAAGCCTTAAATGGCATACATTAAAGAGCCTTAAATACACTCTTTGTTGCAATCTCATGTTCACTTTTCTGTTCGAGGTATTGGAGGGTATGGAGGAGGCTCACATACTATCCCAACCCTGGGTTTCTAAAGGGATGGAGCAGTGCCCTGTTAGCAATCAGCAGCAGTCCTCCATGATTCATCAGCATTTAAGGCTTTATTTGTCCCCCTTTTTTCTTTATCTAAGAAGACTTTGTTCTGAGATGTCTTTTATATCAAATCAGTTGGCTGCAATTTGCTGTTTTATCAACAGATGCCGTGTGAATACCTCTCTCTGGATGCAATGGAAAAATGGATCATTTGTGAGTACAGTCTTCTGAAACAGCTCCTGGTTGTAGGAAAAAAATAAGATTTGAAAGTCTGTTTGCTTTCCTGTGCTGTACAAAAGCTGTTCTGCTCAGATGAGGTTCCAGAGGTTTATTCAGTAATAAATCTCCTTCGTGTGCGTCACGCTTCTGTGTGCGCCAAAGAGGGAATCACAGAATCAGCCAGGTTGGAAAAGACTTCCAAGATCATCAAGTCCAACCTATCACCCAACACCATCTAATCAGCTAACCTATGGCACTGAGTGCCTCATCCAGGCTGGTTTTAAACACTTCCAGGGATGGTGACTCCACCACCTCCCTGGGCAGCCCATCCCAATGGCCAATCTCTCTTACTGGGAAGAATTTCTTCCTCACGTTCAGCCCAAACCTCCCCTGCTGCAGCTTGAGACTGTCCTCTCCTTCTGTCACTGGTTGTCTGTGAGAAGAGACCAACCCCCACCTGTCTACAACTTCCCTTCAGGTAGTTGTATAGTTATAGAGAGCAATAAGGTCTCCCCTGAGCCTCCTCTTCTCCAGGCTAAACACCCCCAGCTCCCTCAGCCTCTCCTCACAGCCCTGTGCTCCAGACCCTTTCCCAGCCTTCTTGCCCTTCTCTGGACATGTTCCAGCATCTTTCTGGAATTGAGGGGCCGAGAACTGGACACAGCATATGGTGCTGGAATGGAGTTTGTCAGCAGCACATTCCAAGCTTTAACTAAAATAATTCTAATGACAGTAGCTGAGCAGTGTGAGCACTAAAGAATTCATGTGACCAAAACATATCACAAAAACACCTCCACTGGGTCAATGGGCTGAGGCCAATGGGATGAGATTCAACAAGGCCAAGGGCAGGGTCGTGCACTTTGTCCACAACAATCCCATGCAGGCAACAGACTGGGGATGAGTGGCTGAAGAGCAGCCTGGCAGAGAGGGACCTGGCAGTGCTGGGGGACAGCAGGTAGACAGGAACCAGCAGTGTGCCCAGGAGGCAGGGAGGACCAATGGCATCCTGGCTTGCATCAGGAATAGTGTGGTCAGCAGGAGCAGGTATGAAATTCTGCCCTGTGCTCAGCACTGGTGAGGCCTCACCTCCAGCACTGCGTGCAGCTCTGGGGCGCTCGCTTCAGGAAGGATATTGAGGTGCTGGAGCAGGTCTGAAGGAGAGCAACCAGACTGGGGAGAGGGCTGGAGGGAAAGGCTGATGAGGAGAGGCTGAGGGAGTTGGGGGTGTTCAGCCTGGAGAAGAGGAGACTTAGAGGGGACCTTATTACTCTCTGCAACTACTTAAAAGAAAGTTGTAGTCAGGTGGGGGTCAGGCTCTACTCCCTGGCAACCAGTGACAGGACAAGAGGGCATGGCCTGAAGCTGTGCCAGGAGAGGGTTAGGTTGGATATTGGGAAGCACTTCCTCACAGAGAGGCTGATTAGGCACTGGGGTGGACTGCCCAGGGAGGTGGTGGAGTTGCCATCCCTGGAGATCTTGAAGAAAAGCTTGGATGTGGCACTTGGTGGCATGGTTTAGCTGATGTGGTGGTGTTAGGTCATAGGCTGCACCTGATGATCTCAGAGGTCTTTTCCAGCCCAAATAATTCTGTGAACAGTGTAGATAATGATTATTTTTTTTTTCAGATATAAAACAATGTTGTCCCTCTAACAGACTATTAATGAACTATCTGAACTGTTTAGGAGAAAATACTTAATAATCTCAATCTTCTCTTGCTGTCTTTTTTGCACCTGGTTTGTGACACACACCAACATGAACTTTTGAAGTTGGATTTATTTTGTGCCATGGAATCCTAAACAGCGATGCTACAGCTTTGAACCTTTGGAAACTTGCACTTCAAAGCAGCTCTTGCTTGGCTCTGTTTCGAGATGAAGTATTCCACATTCACAAAGCTGCAGAAGACTTGTTTGTAAACATACGAGGGTAAGGTTTCATCCTCTGTTTCAGAACTCCTTTCAGAACTTCCCCTAAAATGTAGCATTCCTTGAACCCCCTCTCCTCCCCTCTCCTCCCCTCTCCTCCCCTCTCCTCCCCTCTCCTCCCCTCCTCCTCCCCTCCTCCTCCCCTCTCCTCCCCTCTCCTCCCCTCTCCTCCCCTCTCCTCCCCTCTCCCCCTCTCCTCCCCTCTCCTCTCCCTCTCTCCCCTCCCTCCCCTCTCCTCCCCTCTCCTCCCCTCTCCTCCCCTCTCCTCCCCTCTCCTCCCCTCTCCTCCCCTCTCCTCCCCTCTCCTCCCCTCTCCCTCCCCTCTCTCCTCCCTCTCCTCCCCTCTCCTCCCCTCTCCTCCCCTCTCCTCCCCTCTCCTCCCCTCTCCTCCCTCTCCTCCCCCCTCCTCCCTCTCCTCCCCTCTCCTCCCCCCTCCTCCCCTCTCCTCCCCTCTCCTCCCCTCTCCTCCCCCTCTCCTCCCCTCTACTCCCCTCTACTCCCCTCTCCTCCCCTCTCCTCCCCTCTCCCCCCTCCCCCCTCTCCTCCCCTCTCCTCCCCTCTCCTCCCCTCTCCTCCCCTCTCCTCCCCTCTCCTCCCTCTCCTCCCCTCTCCTCCCCTCTCCTCCCCTCTCCTCCCCTCTCCTCCCCTCTCCTCCCCCTCTCCTCCCCTCTCCTCCCCTCTCCTCCCCTCTCCTCCCCTCTCCTCCCCTCTCCTCCCCTCTCCTCCCCTCTCCTCCCCTCTACTCCCCTCTACTCCCCTCTACTCCCCTCTACTCCCCTCTACTCCCCTCTACTCCCCTCTCCTCCCCTCTCCTCCCCTCTCCTCTCCCCCTCCTCCCCCCTCCCCTCCCCTCCCCCCTCTCCTCCCCTCTCCTCCCCTCCTCCTCCCCCCTCCCTCCCCCTCCCCTCTCTCCCCTCTCCTCCCCTCCCCTCCCCTCCCCTCCCCTCTCCCTCCCCTCCCCTCCCTCCCCTCCCCTCCCCTCCCCTCCCCTCCCCTCAGAAGAGTGTGTCCAGCAGATCCAGGGAGGTTCTCTCCCACTTTACTCTGCCCTGCCTTCACCTGGAATGTTGCATCCAGTTCTGGGCTCCCTAGTTTAAGAAGGTCAGGGATCTGCTGGACAGAGTGCAAGGGAGGGCTCCAAGGATGCTGAAGGGACTGCAGCACTGCCTGGTTAGGAGAGGCTCTGAGCCCTGGGGCTGTTTAGTGTGGGGAGGAGAAGACTGAGAGGGAATCTGATCAATGTCTGTAAATATCTGAGGGCCTGGGGGTCATGAAGGAAGGGACAGGGACAGGCTCTGCTGAGTTGCATCCTGGGATAGGACAAGAGGCAGTGGATGGAAACTACAGCACAGGAGGTTCCACCTCAACATGAGGAGGAACTTCTTCACTGTGAGGGTGGCAGAGCACTGGAGCAGACTGCCCAGAGAGGTTGTGGAGTCTCCTTCTCTGGAGCCTTTCCATCCCTGTCTGGATGTGTTCCTGTGTGACCTGTGCTGGATTCTGTGATTGTGCTCTGGCAGGGGGGTTGGACTCAGAGATCTCCAGAGGTCCCTTCCAACCCCTAACATCCTCTGATCCTGTGACTGTAATGTATAACTTTCTGCAGCCTGATTTCATAACCATCTCTTGCTGTTTATTTAATCTTCCTTCTGAAAGGGTCTGGTGAATCAGTCTCTAAAATGGCAAAAGTTAAAAGCAATGATCCCCCCCCCAAATCTTAACCTAGTGAATAGCAGTGATGTCACAAATGTAGAGTGTGCTTGAAAAGCTGGATCTGTCTGCCACTGGTTCTGCAGCGTATCATCTGAAAACTCAGAAGCAGTGTTGGGACCCCTGTCGGTGAACACCAGCAGCATTTCTACACAGGGTGTTTTTTCTGTTTGGGTTGCCAGTTTTGGCATTGAGCACTAATTACTTCTTCCCAGAGAGGGTTCTCCAACACTGGAATGGTCTGTCCAGGGCAGTGCTGGGGTCACCATCCCTGGAGGTGTTTAAACAGTGTGTGGACCTGGCAGTTAGGGACACAGTTTAGCGTTGACCCTTCAGCGCTGGCTCGAGGGTTGGACTGGGTGAGTTTGGAGTTCTCTTTGAACTGCTGTTTTCTGTGTGGTACTTTTAGGCTATACCTTTAAAATGTTTCACAGATCTTGAGCAGAAAAGCAGTAAAAGGCAAATAAATCACTATTGGGTGTGAAAAGGAAACCAAAGACAATTCTAAAGAATCCCATTGGAGAGATTAGGAACTTTAACTGGTTGCACCAAAACAATTCTCTCTTCTCTTCTTGCTTCTTTGCTCTGGAGGGATACTAACTTGCTTCTGCTTGACTTTGGCTGCATTGTTTTGGTTAAGTCTAACAGCAGCTTTCTGTGCTCCTTTATCTTCTCCCTTTTGTACAGGGGGGTCTGGGTAGGCAGGGAAGGAGAAACTAGTAGTTTCCCCTGGTCTTTGGCCGGGGGAGGTCCTTGTGCTGTTTATTAATTGTAAATCCCTGTAAATATTGTAACTCCTGTGTATTTTGTACATATCCCTTGCATTCCATTGTGGGCTGTAGTTCTGCTCGTAAATACAGCTTTCATTTGCTTCCAGCTGAGCTGATCTGGCAAAGTTAATGTTGGGGGAGGGCGGGGTGGTGGGGGGTGGAATTTCAACCCACCACATTCTGGAATTAGAGACCTAAGCTGTGAGAGCTTTTTGCTGTATCCTGCATCTCCTCTCAAGTCCTGCTCAGATAGTTACTGGCTTGTTCTTTCTCCCTTGCAGCTACAACAAGCGCATCAATGACATCAGAGAGTGTAAAGAAGCTGCTGTCTCCCATGCGTGAGTGCCTCACAAAGCTGTCCTGACACATTTCAGTCTTGGTTTTCTGACAGGATTTGTTGAATGGTGATTTTAGCTCTGTGTTTTCAAAGGAGGTCGTGTACTGATTGGTCTTTTCAATCTGGATGTGCTTAATGCCATGAAAAGACCTCCTTGTGGCCTTCCTGTATCTGAAGGGGGCTACAGGAAAACTGGGGAAGGACTTTTGAGGGTGTCAGGGAGCGATAGAACTGGGGGGAATGGAGCAAGACTAGAAGTGGGAAGATTCAGATGGGATGTTAGGACAAAGTTGTTCCCCATGAGGGTGGTGAGACACTGGCAGAGGTTGCCCAGGGAGGTGGTGGAAGCCTCTCCTTGGAATTTTTTTCAGGCCAGGCTGGATGTGGCTGTGAGCAAGCTGCTCTAGTGTGAGGTGTCCCTGCCCATGGCAGGGGGGTCGGAACTAGATGATCCTTGAGGTCCCTTCCAACCCTGACAATTCTGTGATGACTTTAACTTCCCAAGTGTTAGATTCTTTTTCAGATTATCAGGGTGGAAGCAGTCACTTAATTCTTCACTTTCTTTTTGTCTCAATTACTGTGGTAGTTTTAGGCTATGCCTTCAAAATTTTTTCGGAGATCTTGAACAGAAAGTAGTAAAATGTAAATCAATCACTATTGGGTGTAAAAAGGAATATAATGATAGTTCTAAACAATCTCATTTTGGAAGAGACAAGGGACTTAAACTAGCAGTACCAAAACAATCTCTCTCTTCTTGCTTCCTTTGGCTGGGAGATGCTAACTTCCTGCTTCTTGACCTTGGCTGTACTGCTTTTGTTGTGTTAACTTCCCTGCTTCTGTCTCTTGTCCCTTTTGTATAGTGGGGTAAGGGGGAGGCAGAGAGGGAGAAGCTGGTAGCTTCCCCTGCTCCTTGGCCAGGGGGCTTTCTTGTCCTGTTTATCAATTGTAAATCCCTCTAGTTATTGTAAATTCTGGATATTTTGTGCATACTCATTGCATTCCATTGTAGATGGTAGTTTTGCTGGTAAATACAGCTTTCATTTGCTTCCAGCTGAGCTGGTCTAGCAAATTTAATGTTGGGGAGGGGGGAAGGGCAGAGAATTTTCAACCCACCACAATTACTTACAAGTGCAAGATACATAGAAACATTTTACTGGAGTATAAGGCACTTCACAGAGCAGGGGCACAGAACTTGGGGTTTAAATGTAACAGTAGTTAAGGAACATACAGAGTGTGTGATGGGAATGCCCATTTCAATTAAACCCCACATCCTTTGAACTCTTGAAGCTGCTATGATGTGAGCTTGGGCTTAAATGTTAGGACAACTCAAAGGTTTGGTGGTTTGCAGAGTGGATGATTCCTTGCTTTGCTCTCTTGATGCAGAGGTTCGATGCACAGAGAAAGACGCAAGTTTCTACGTTCTGCCCTCAAAGAACTGGCCACTGTCCTGTCTGACCAACCAGGCCTGCTGGGCCCCAAGGTAACTGTGGGGCTCATCACCTGCCTTTGTGGAATCTTGGCAGCGTGGTATTCAGTCAGCATCAGACAGTTCCAGAGGAGCTCAGGGGGAAAACCGCACACTTCACTCCGAGAGGGGTTTTAAGGCTCTTGGATTTTAGAGACTTGGTGACTCTTAATGTACACAAACAGGGGAGGTTTAGATTGGTTACTGGGAGAAACTTCTTAACTGAAAGGGTTCTCAGACACTGGAACATGTGGCCCAGGGAGGTGGTGAATCAACAGAAGCATAGCCAGCAGGTTGAGGGAGGTGATTCTCCCCCTCTGCTCCACTCTGCTGAGACCCCACCTGGAGCACTTTGTCCAGTTCTGGAGCCTCTATTACAGGAAGTATCTGGAGGTGCTGGGATGTGTACAGAAAAGGGCTATGAGGAGCTCCTCTCCTATGAGGACAGACTGAGAGAGTTGAGGTTGTTCAGTCTGGAGAGGAGAAAGCTCTGAGGAGTCCTTCTTGTGGCCTTCCAGTATCTGAAGTGTGCCTACGAGAAAGCTGGGGAGGGACTTTTCAGGGTGTCAGGGAGTGATAGGACTGGGGGGAATGGAAAAAAAGAAAGAAATGGATAGATTCAGCTTGGATGTTAGGAAGAAGTTGTTCCCCATGAGGGTGGTGAGACTGGAAGAGGTTTCACAGGGAGGTGGTGGAAGCCTCATCCCTGGTGGTTTTGAAGGCCAGGCTGGATGTGGCTATGAGCAGCTTGCTCTAGTTGTGAGGTGTCCCTGCCCATGGCAGGGTGATCAGAACTGGATGATCTTTGAGGTCCCTTCCAACCCTAAGAATTCAGATTCTGTGCCTGGAGGTGTTTAAAAGACACAGAGATGCTAAGGCATGTGGTTTAGCACCAGACTTGGCAGGGTAAAATAATGGCTGGGCTTGATGATCTTAAAGATTTTTTTTTCCCAGCCCTGGAACAGGCTGCCCAGAGAGATTGTGGAGTCTCCTTCTCTGGAGACTTTCAACCCCCCTCCTGGATGTATTCCTGTGCAAACTACTCTGGGTGATCCTGCTTTGGCAGGGGAGGTTGGACTTGCTGATGTCAGGAGGTCCCTTCCAACCTCTAATGTACTGTGGTACTGTGATACTGTAATTCTATGATTCCATATCTGTAAGTTTGTAAACAACTCTTCTTTTGTGTTTGGTTTTCTTCCAGGCCCTTTTTGTGTTCATGGCATTATCCTTTGCTCGTGATGAAATCATTTGGCTCCTCCGCCACGCAGATAACATGCCGAAGAAGAGCGCAGATGATTTCATAGACAAGTATGTTCCTTTCTGGGGTGGGACCTTAGTTAGTTAAGAAAATTTCACAGGAGAAACCCATTTGAAGGAAAGGCCAATGTTCAGATAAAAGGATGTGGGTATATATGGGAAAGTTGGGACTGTTGGAAGACCTTTACTTGGGCAAACGTTAACCTTCCCATCTGTCTCGGTCCAGAGAGGGAAAGAGCCTCAGTTCTTTTGAACATTCCTGTGTCACGAAATCAGAGGCAAAAACGAGGCCCATAACATCAACAGCCCTGAGGCTATTGATTGACAGAATGAAGTGGATGGAACAGAAAAGGGGAGAGAGAGAGAGGGGGAAAAAATAGAGAGGGAGAAGAGGGAGAGAGAAAAGGAAGGAATTATATTACCACACACCCCCAGGACAGTTTGGGTCTGTGGAGGAAGGGTGCTGCCTCTTTGGCTTGGAGGAGATGTCATCCTTGTTGGCTGTGTTGTCCTCTGCTGGAGGAGGGGAGGGAGAAATCCCAAAGTCCAAGTCCTTCTCTGAGCAGCCTCTTCAGCTTCACAAGTTGCAGCAGGTGGAACTTGGGATGTGGAGAAAGGCTTCCTTCTGGTCTGCTCTTCCAGGCTGCAGGGTGGTGTCTTTTCTCCAGTGTCTGTCCTTTTCTCTCCTTGTATTTTCTTCTCTGTTTTTCTTCTTCTCAACAGGCATTGCTCAGGCTTTTTATACAGTTCTTAAGTCACAGGTTTTTTTTTAGGTATGTGTCCAGGTAGTGAATCCATTGTCCTTTTCACCATCCTGTTTCTGGGGTAGCTGATGAGTAAAGATGACCTTGTCTATGCAAATTCCAGAGAGTCCTTATCCAGTGACATCTGCTCACCATCTCCTCCTTTAGCAGCTATTTCCTGGGCAAGGAGCAAAGGTGTTTTTATCTTTGTTGTTTCACATCCAGAGGGACAAGATCTATTCTCTTACACCATCAGAATGCAAATTACATAGAAATACTTGACTGGAATCAAAGGTGCTTCACAAAGCAGGGGTGAAGAACTTGGGGTTTAAATGTAGCAGCAGTTAAGGAATAGTTCAGAGGCTGTGATGGGGATGCCCTTTTTAATTAAACCTCACATCCTTTGAAATACTGAACTATTAAAGCTGCTTAAATGTATCCTGTATTTGCCTTGATTATGCGAAAATAAAGCTTTTCCCCTTGTCTTCAGTGTTAGTGGGGGGAAGGAAACTTGATTTGTTGATTTGTAAAATCTCTCCTGTATTGTAACAAAGTCTCTCAAAGGAGGTAAGATTTGTTTGTGTGATACACCCTTGTGTCATCAGAGCAGGTAAAAGGGAGAAATGGGATTACAGATAGCCAGAAGGCCGCTAGTGGTCTTGGAGTCGTTCTCAGGGTTACTGAACACAAGATGGAACAGGAATTCTCTGTATAAACTTCAGGAGTTTACAAACTGACTATCACAAGGCTAATTCTGGAGCTAGAGCAGGAAAACATTTGAGTTTCCTTCACTGGATTTAGGTGCTAGGGGAGTGATGGAGGTCCCAGAGCCTCTCTGAAACAACCTTGTGCAAGTATTTGACCATCTTCATGGAATGTAACAAAAAAAATTACATCCAAGCAGTTTTTACAGCTGTATTTGTTGTACTTAACCACCTCTTCAGAGAGGTTTTTCTCAAACTGAGCATTATGGAAGGGGTTCTTCCTAAAATAAGGGAGTAGCTATACAGATCTTTGAGGATTGCTGTGATGCTATCCTGTTGTTGTGAAGAGGGTATTAAATTTATTAATATGAAATATGAATTATGATAATATTTTTATTATCACATTATTAATAACCATGAATCAACAACTTATAAACATGTTCTAGTGCACGTTCGTGAAATACATTCCATAAGTGGCTTAGTGTTATGATTAAAACTCAAACTATCTACAGACTAGTTCTAGATTTTATATAATGAAGGGTGCAGTTCCGCCGCTGGGCCACTAGACGGCGACTCGGCGGAACGCGGGCGGCTTCTGGCTCTATACAGCAGTGTTACAATCTTTCTGTGCGTCAGCGATGACTCTGCTGGACGCGGATGCTTTGAACTGAGTGCTAGTGGATGGACAGCACCTGGCAGACACTCTGTAGCTGTTGTTTGCAGCAAGGTGGGGGTCCGGCAGACTACTTTTCCACAGAAACCCCATGCAGTCCACAGAAACCCCATGCAGTGCTACAGGCTGGGGGCAGAGTGGCTGGAGAGCGGCCAGGCAGAGAGGGACCTGGGGGTGCTGGTTGATGGGAGGCTGAACATGAGCCTGCAGTGTGCCCAGGCAGCCAAGAGGGCCAATGGCATCCTGGCCTGCATCAGGAAGAGTGTGGCCAGCAGGAGCAGGGAGGTCATTCTGTCCTTGTATACAGCACAGGTTAGGCCACACCTTGAGTCCTGTGTCCAGCTCTGGGCCCTTTAGTTTAGGAAGGATGTTGACTTGCTGGAAGGTGTCCAGAGAAGGGCAACGAAGTTGGTGAGGGGTCTGGAGCACAGCCCTGTGAGGAGAGGCTGAGGGAGCTGGGGTTGCTTAGCCTGGAGAGGAGGAGACTCAGGGGTGACCTTCTTGCTCTCTACAACTACCTGAAGGGAGATTGTAACCAGGCAGAGGTTGGTCTCTTCTCCCAGGCAGCCAGTACCAGAACAAGAGGACACAGTCTCAGGCTGCGCCAGGGGAGGTTTAGACTGGATGTTAGGAGGAAGTTCTTTACAGAGAGAGTGATTGCCCATTGGAATGGGCTGCCCAGGGAGGTGGTGGAGTCACCATCATTGGAGGTATTCAGGAGGAGACTTGATGGGGTACTAGGTGCCATGATCGAGTTGTTTAGGTGGATTGGATTGGTTGATAGGTTGGACACGATGATCTTGAAGGTCTCTTCCAACCTGGATTTATTGTATTGTATTACTGTATTATTGTACTGCCGCTGCACCGGTTCCTAGTCGAGTTGGACGGTGGTGCTGGGTCACTGTCTCCTCTCTCCGCAGCAGTGGAGAGGGAATGCTGGAACCTGGGCTTAGCTTGGAAGCAGGTCCCTTCAGGACTCGGTCGGTTCCTCCAGACATAGGATAGGTCTGGTCGGGTTTGGCCGTGGGGTCGGCCCTGGGAGTCGGCTGGCACAGCAGGGCGGGGCGACGGTTGCCGGTTACTGGCCTTAAAGGAACAGCAGGATGCTCAGAATGGTCCCGGGTTCGGTGCAGTATAGGCACGAACAGTGCTTTAGTCTTCCCTGAGGTTACATGGCTCGGAGCAGCACACGTGGCAGCTCTCCTCCCGCTACAGCGGGGCTAGGCATATGCGGACTTGGTCTCGATCAAGTCCCTTCTCCCCAACAGCTGGGCAGGTCTTACCCTCGGGGGCTGGTCCAGTCCTCCGGGGGCACGCTGGGCTCTCCCGGTCGGTACGACTGGCTGTGGCGACGCTGGCTGCTCGGGCTCAGCGAAGGTCCTCCCTCTGGGGTGCTCCTCACGATCAGAGTGCTGCTCACGCTGCAGAGGCTTCAGCATGCGTGCGTGGATGAGAGAAGCTAACAACAACAAGCTCAATGGGAGAGGCTGTGGCTCGAGAGCTGCTCTCTCGAGCAAGTAGAGAGGCAAAGTAAAAGAGGGGGCAACTTGTTTACCAACAGTGATACGTATAGATTCCTCGAGGCTGGGTTTGGCCAATGGGCACTCTGATAGACAACTGGCTTCAGCCTATAGAAAGTGTGAAGCTGGGATTATGCCATACTTGATGTCTGCACATGCACTGCACGCACTGGGTGCATGCTGGCCTGGCTAATGCCTTGGCTTTTGTCTTCCTCCTGAAGGAGGGGAAACCTGTCCACATGCTGGGACCAGATCTAGTATCTGGGCAGAATGTGCCTTCACCACACCTGTTAACTTATCTCTGAGTCCCAGAGCAGTTGTGGAGTCTCCTTCTGTGGAGGCTTTCAAGCCCCATCTGGAGGCATTCCTGTGCAATCTGTGCTGGATTCTATGGCCTTGGTCTGGCAGGGAGGTTGAACTTGATGGTCTTTGGAGGTCCCTTCCAACCCCTAACATCCACTGATCCTGTGATGTGTCATTGAGTGGATTTTACTTTGCAGAGAAATATACCTCTATATAAAGTCATTTAAATGATAGGAAAGAAAATATTGGGGGTGCAAGCAGTGTGCATTTGCAGCCTGGAGAGCCAAGCAGAGCCTGGGCTGCAGCAAGAGAAGTGTGGCCCGCAGGGCCAGGGAGGGGATTCTCCCCCTCTGCTCCACTCTGCTGAGACCCCACCTGAGCTCTGTGTCCAGTTCTGGAGCCTCTATTCCAGGAAGGCTCTGGAGGTGCTGGAAGGTGTCCAGAGAAGGGCCACAAGGATGAGCAGAGGGCTGGAGCTGCTCTGCTCTGGAGACAGACTGAGAGAGTTGGGGAAGAGAAGTCTTGAGAGGAGAAGGCTCTGAGAAAACCTTCTTGTGTCCTTCCAGTATCTGAACGGGCCTACAAGAAATCTGGGGAGGGACTTTTGAGGGTATCAGGGAGTGATAGGACTGGGGGGAATGCAACAAAACTGGAAATGGGTAGATTGAGATTGGATGTTAGGAAGAAGTTGTTTCCCCATGAGGGTGGTGAGACACTGGCAGAGGTTGGCCAGGGAGGTGGTGGAAGCCTCCTCCCTGGAGGTTTTTCAGGCCAGGCTGGATGTGGCTGTGAGCTGCCTGCTGTAGTGTGAGGTGTCCCTGGCCATGGCAGGGGGCTTGGAACTGGCTGATCCTTGAGGTCCCTTCCAACCCTGACAATCCTGTGACTCTATGGTTTTCCTGCAGAAATTCTCTATTATTAGGCTTGTCAAATGCAAGGTCTGGGAGTAAATCCCTTGGAGGAGCAATGCACTGCTAGACAGAGGGTTTGTGTGTGTGTGTTATGTTTGTCAGCTTTCCCTTGTCTTCTTGCCTAGACACATAGCTGAGCTGATCTTCTACATGGAGGAGCTGAGAGCCCACGTGCGGAAGTACGGCCCAGTGATGCAGAGATACTACGTACAGTATCTCTCTGGCTTCGATGCAGTGGTCCTGAATGAGCTTGTTCAGGTATGGCATGTGTGTGGCTTTGGGTCCTCAAATGAAAACTTTGAAAACAGACCTTTTATCCAGCATGACTTTATGAAGTTGTTCTCTGAAGGAAAGAATCCAGTCCTGGCTGAAAAGACTGGGTAGCTAAAACCAGGTCAGAATGTGGTGCTATTGTTAGGTCAATGGGATCCTGGGGGGCATTAAGAAGAGTGTGGTTACAGATCCAGGAGGTTCTGCTCCCCTCTGCTCTGCCCCACCTGGAATATTGCATCCAGTTCTGGGCTCCCCAATTCAAGAGGGACAGGGATCTGCTGGAGGGACTGGAGCACTGCCTGGTGAGGAGAGGCTGAGAGCCCTGGGGCTATTCGGTGTGGAGAAGGGAATACTGAGATGGGATCTAATCAATGTACATCAATATCTAAGGGCCTGGGGGTCAGGAAGGAAGGGACAGGGACAGCCTCTGCTCACTTGTGCCCTGTGGTAAGACAAGGGGCAATGCATATAAACTACAGCACAGGAGGTTCCACCCCAACATGAAGAAGAATTGCTTTACTGTGAGGGTGACAGAGCACTGGAAGAGGCTGTCCAGTGTGGTTGTGGAACTCCTTCTCTGTGGACTTTCCAGCCCTGTCTGGATGTGTTCCTGTGTGACCTGTGCTAGATGCTGTGGTTCTGCTCTGGCAGGGGGTTTGGACTCTAGAATCTCCATAGGTCTCTTCCAACCCCTAACATCGTGAAATCCTGTGATCTTGGCTGATGGTTTTTGAACACTATGAACAGGCCAAATTCACTTACTATTCAATTCTGAGATTTAGAATTGTGCTTCTGGTTGCTTTATGAAGACCTACCCTTTGTTAATCAATGTTACAGAGACAACAAAATAGGTCGTGCCACTGAAGTAGTGTTGTCAGAAACAGCCAGGCAGAAAGGGACCTGGGGGTGCTGGTCAATACTAGGCTGAACATGAGCCAGCAGTGTGCCCAGGTGGCCAAGAAGGCCAATGACATCCTAGCCTGCATCAGGAATAGTGTGGCCAGCAGGAGCAGGGAAGTCATTCTGCCCTGTGCTTAGCACTGGTTAGGCCATACCTTGAGTCCTGTGTCCAGTTCTGGGCTCCTCAGTTTAGGAAAGATGTTGACTTGCTGGAAGGTGTCCAGAGAAGTGCAACAAAGCTGGGGAGGGGTTTGGAGCACAAATCTTCTGAGGAGCAGATGAGGGAGCTGGGTTTAGTCTGCAGAAGAGGGGCTCAAGGGAGACCTTGCTGTCTATCTGTACCTGAAGGGAGGTTGTAGCCAGGTGGGGGTTGTCTTCATCTCCCAGTCAGCCAGCACCAGAACAAGAGGATACAGTCTCAAGCTGCACCAGGGGAGGTTTAGGCTGGAGGTTAGGAAGTTCTTCATAGAAAGAGATTGCCCATTGGAATGTGCGCCTGTGGAGGTGGTGGAGTCACCATCACTGGAGGTGTTTAGGAAGAGACTGAATGGGGTGCTTGGTGCCATGGTTTAGTTGATTTGATGGTGTTGGGTGATAGGTTGGACTCGATCTCAAAGATCTATTCCAACCTGGTTAATTCTGTTCTAATTCTATCTTATTCTTCCTGAGAAGGGAACCAGAGGCGATGTGAAGTGCTTTGGTTTGATTCCCTGGTGACCACCAGATGGAGCTCACGTTTTGTGAATAGGTCAACTGCTCAGCCTTGGCTTGAGTTTGTACCCCAAAGTTCTATCCTGCCATGGCCGGTTTATTTTGCAGGCAGAGCAGGTGCCTGCAGAGGTCAGGAAAGGTGCCTGATGCCTAACAGGAAATTGTTTGGTGTGCAGCATGAAAATGCATGGGCACATTTCACAGAATCACAGAATCAAACAGTTTGGAAAAGACCTCAGAGATCATCAAGTATTACCTAACACCTCCTGACAACTCCACCATGACTCCAACTGCCACATCCAGTCCTTTTTTGAACACCTCCAGGGTAGGTGACTCCACCACCTCCCTGGGCAGCACATTCCAATGGCCAATTACTCAATCTGGGAAGAACTTTGTCTTCACCTCAAGCCTAACTTCCCCTGGCACAGCTTGAGACTGTGTCCTCTTGTTCTGGTGCTGGTTGCCCAGGAGAGGAGACCAACCCCTACCTGGCTACAACCTCCCTTCAGGAAGCTGTGGAGAGCAAGAAGGTCTCCCCTGAGCTTCCTCTTCTCCAGACTAACATCGCCAGCTCCCTCAGCCTGTCCTCACAGTGCTGTGCTCCCCAGCCTCATTGCCCTTCTCTGGACATGTTCAACTATCTCAATGTCCTCCTTTAATTGAGAAGAACTGGACGAAGTCCTCAAGGTGTGACCTAACCAGTGCTGAGCACAGGGCAGAATGACTTCCCTGCTCAATACAGACTCAATACAATACAATACAACAGGTTGGAAGAGACCTTCAAGATCATCACGTCCAACCCATCAACCAATCCAACCCACCTAAATACAGTACAATACAGTACAATACAAACCCACCTAAACAACTAAAAAACTAAACCGTGGCACCAAGCACCCCATCAAGCCTCTTCTTGAACACCTCCAATGAAGGTGACTCCACCACTTCCACAGGCAGCTGATTCCAGTGGGCAATCACTCTCTCGGTATAGAACTTCTTCCTAACATCCAGTCTAAACCTGCCCTGGCGCAGCCTGAGACTGTGTCCTCTTGTTCTGGTACTGGCTGCCTGGGAGAAGAGACCAACCTCTGCCTGGCTACAACCTCCCTTCAGGGAGTTGTAGAGAGCAATAAGGTCACCTCAGTCTCCTCTTCTCCAGGCTAGCAACCCCAGCTCCCTCAGCCTCTCCTCATAGGGCTTGTCTTCCAAACCCCTCACCAACTTTGTTGCCCTTCTCTGGACATGCTCCAGTAAGACAACATCTTTCCTAAACTGAGGGGCCCAGAACTGGACACAGGACTCAAAGTGCGCCCTAACCAGTGCAGTGTACAGGGGCAGAATGACCTCCCTGCTCCTGCTGGCCACAGTATTTCTGATGCATGGCAGGATGTCATTGGCCTTCTTGCCTTGTTTTTGCAGATGGTGGTTTGGAAGCAAGCTTTTCTTTAGGTATTTGTCACCAGCCAAGTATTTAAATGTGAAAGGAGTTAAATGGTGTTCTTTGAATTACTGCTTTGATCGAGTTACCTCGTGGAAACTTGTGTACATTGCAGAGTATGGCTGATAAATTTGGCATGGTTGTTGATATGGTTTCATGAACCAGTTGTGATATGATGATGATAATAATTGCAACAACATCTGTTTTAGAATCTTTCAGTGTGCCCAGAAGATGAATCAATCATCATGTCCTCTTTTGTAAACACAATGACTTCACTAAGCGTGAAACAAGGTAAGCTGAGATGAAATTCAGGGGAAATGGTAAACAGAATGGCAGATTCCTCTGGAAAGCTGCACCACTTTTTGTGGTGTAACCTGCAGGTTGCCTGCAGAAATTCAATTGGTTTCCTTATTCCTCTTTCATTATGGCATCTCTTTCGTCTTGGGTGTCCCAGGGGCTTTCAGGGCAGCTCTATGCAGATAGAGCTTTAGAAGAGTGCTATTGGGAAGTAACCTTCACTTTTCACGTAGAAAGCATTTTCCCCATGTTGTCACCTGGGTATTTCAATTCCTACCTTTTCATGCAGAAAGCATATTCCCCATGTTGTCACCTATGTATTTCAATTCCTACCTTTTAATGTAGAAAGCATTTTCCCCATGTTGTCACCTAGGTGTTTTAATTCCTACCTTTTAGTGTAGAAAGCATATTCCCCATGTTGTCACCTATGTATTTCAATTCCTACCTTTTAATGTAGAAAGCATTTTCCCCATGTTGTCACCTAGGTGTTTTAATTCCTACCTTTTAGTGTAGCAAGCATATTCCCCATGTTGTCACCTGGGTGTTTTAATTCCTGTAAGGGTGGCTCTGCTGGATTGATATTCTTAAGTAAAAGCATGAGCTCTTCAGTACCCAAGTAATCCTTGAGTACTTTGGGGGTAGGGGGGATTTAGAAGGTGTGACATAGTATATCTGAATTTGTAGTTGTTTTCCTGAAGAGTTTATGTTCTGATTTGTTGTTGTTTTTTTTTCCCTGATGCAGTTGAAGATGGAGAGGTATTTGACTTCAGAGGAATGAGATTAGATTGGTTTAGATTGCAGGTAATACTTTGTGTGATACTTCACTAAGTGAAATCCAAAATGGGTAATAAATTACTGCTTTTCTAGATTGCTCTCAGGCTGCAAATGGCTCTGACAGGGTAGCTAAGAATAACTTAACTCTCTTAAAATCAAACACATCCTGAAGCAGATTGTTTGCTGTATTTTGAGGTAGCTTTGTTTGCGTTGCCTACTTCTTGCCAATTGTTCTTTGAGGTGTTTTTAGCAATTCAGAAATAGATTGTGTTAGGATGAGCAGTTTACTGGCAGCTGTGCTGTGCAGAATGTGATTAAGCCTGCCCAGCCAAGGGAAGGTGGAGAACGTTCAGTGAGAAACTAGCATTCAGGCAGACCAGCAACGTGCCCTAGTGGCCAAGAAGGCCAATGGCATCCTGGGATGTATTAGAAGGGGAGTGGTGAGTAGGTTGACCGAGGTTCTCCTTTCCCTCTACTTTGCCCTGGTGAGGCCACATCTGGAATATTGTGTCCAGTTTTGGGCCCCTCAATTCAGGAAAGACCTCAGGGAACTGCTTGAGGGAGTCCAGCACAGAGCCACAAAGATGATTAGGGGAGTGGAACATCTTCCTATCGAGGAGAGTCTGAGGGAGCTGAGGGCTCTCGAGCTTGGAGAGGAGGAACCTGAGAGGTGACCCTCATTCATATTGATAAAGATGTGCAGGGTGAGTGCCCAGAGGCTGGAGCCAGGCTCTGCTGGGTGATGCCCAACGATAGGACAAAGGGCAATGGGTGCAAGCTGGAGCATAGAAGGTTCTATGTGAACATAAGGAAAAATCACTGTGAGAGTACCAGAGCACTGCAGCAGGCTGCCCAGAGAGGTGGTGGAGTCTCCTCTCTGGATGTGACCTGATGTGTTCCTGTGTGACCTACCCTAGGTGATCCTGCCCTGGCAGGGGGTTGGACTGGATGATCTTACGAGGTTCCTTCCAACCCCTAATGTGTTGTGATCGTGTGATCACTGCTAATGCCCATCCAGTCACAGTATCTTGAATTTACTTGCTAAAGGAGGAGCACTGTGCAGTCTGTCAGTCACTTGTCTCTAGATGAGAGAGACATGTATCTGTACTTTCAAAACACTCTTTCTCCTGCTTTCCAAAACCTGATTTGTTCTCCAGCCTATCTGTGAATTGATGTCATATTCCAGTGCCATTTGGGGACTCCTTTGAAAGGCAGTTTGCCTTCCTTAAGCTGTAGTGTTAAGACAGAATAGCCTACCTGCTGCTTTTAAGCCTACCCATGTTCTTTTAAGTGTTCTATGCATTGGGTGGTAGCAATGGAATTGGCAACACCAGCATCTCTAGGTATAATAATTTACTTTTCCCTTGTTTTTCCAGGCCTACACCAGTGTTTCTAAAGCTTCACTGGGTCTTGCAGACCACAGAGAACTAGGAAAAATGATGAACACAATCATTTTCCATACAAAAATGGTAGATTCTTTGGTGGAGATGTTGGTGGAAACCTCAGATCTTTCTATATTCTGGTATGTTGCCGTGGAAGCTTTTTGCTGTTCCTTGTTTGGTTTGCCCTTGCAAGTAAATAGAGGAAGTTAGTGGGAAGATATGGTGGGGCAGTGGGAGAAGCATTAGAATTTCTGGGTTCCATCAGAATTAGTTGGATAAAGGTTACTGAGAAGGCTCTATCAGAGGTTCTTCAAGCACTCATATGTGTCTGGGATCATTTTCAGCTTTTGCCTAAATGCTAATAAATTACTTAGGGGGTTTAATGCAGAAAGCAAGCTTCTTTGAAAGCATGATGCAGTTTTTTGTATACATTCTAATTACAGATCTGACACTTAACAGCATGTTTGGTTGGTGTGAAGCAGCTTTATTTACAGCAAACTTATGTTTGTGTTCCATCTAAATGTCTCTTCTCTGATCAGTTTTTATAGTCGTGCTTTTGAGAAGATGTTTCAGCAGTGTTTGGAGCTTCCCTCTCAGTCAAGATACTCAATCGCATTCCCACTGCTTTGTACCCATTTTATGAGCTGTACCCATGAACTGTGCCCAGAAGAGGTAATTTCAGAATACATTCTCTTGGTTGTCTTCATCTCTCATTTAAAGCAGAGGGGATTAGAGCTGCATAGTGCAGGAAGGTCTTAGCGCAGGGTAAGATGCAAGGGACAAGAATGGTAACAAGGGAAGTAAACCAATGAGATCCCTTCCTTGGTGATTCTTTACCTATAGATCTCAGACTCCTTTTCAGAAGTGACAAAGCATGATTTATCTTCACTTTAAAGAGAGTTTAAAATAAGGTACAGAGGTTAGATGACTTCTGGGGGCTTTCAGACTTCAGTGCTAATAAATCTTATGCATTTTAAAACTTACTAAGCAACAGGGTATGTTTGTTTGTTTTTTCCAAGTGTTTTATAAACTCCTTGATAGGAAAAGGAAACAGGAAGTTGGGACTTCTGGGGTGCATTAAGAGGAGTGTGTCCAGCAGATCCAGGCAGGTTCTCCTTCTCCTTTATTCTCTCCTGGTGAGGCCTCACCTGGAATATTGCATCCAGTTCTGGGCTCCCCAGTTCAGGAGGGACAGGGATCTGCTGGAGAGAGTCCAAGGGAGGGCTGCAAGGATGCTGAAAGGACTGGAGCCCTGCCTGGTGAGGAGAGGCTGAGAGCCCTGGGGCTGTTTTGTGTGGCGAGGAGAAGGCTAAGAGGGGATTTGATCAATGTCTATCAATACCTGAGGGCTGGGGGTCAGGAAGGAAAGGACAGGGACAGCCTCTGCTCAGTTGCACCCTATGATAGGACAAGGGGCACTAGATGGAAACTCCAGCACAGGAGGTTCTATGTCAAGTTCTTCAGAGAGAGTTGTTAGCCATTGGGATGTGCTGCCCAGGGAGGTGGTGGAGTCACCGTCCCTGGAGGTGTTCAAGAGGGGACTGGACGTGGCACTTGGTGCCATGGTCTAGTCATGGGGTCTGTGGTGACAGGTTGGACTCGATGATCTTCGAGGTCTCTTCCAACCTTAGCACTACTGTTATACTGTGTGACTTGCACTGGATACTATGGTCCTGCTCTGGCAGGAGGGTTGGACTCAATCTCCAGTGGTCCCTTCCACCTGTGAGCTTGTGATTCTGTATGGCTTGTCATCAGTAATATTTCTTGAGTAAGATTTTCAAACAGCCAAGCAAATCCTAAGTGACACATGGCCTAATGCAGGCATTTGTGGTTGTAACAACCAGGGCGTGCAAGACCTGTCAGGTTAGAAATAGAAATGGGAAATGCCAAATGTTGCATAAAGAAATGGCCTCATTGTTAAAGGCAGTGGCTTGGTTCTGAGGGAATTCTTTCTATCTATGTTGGAATGAAATCTATCTTTCAGTAAGTTCCCTGTGTGTCCACTGACTTCAGCATTACTCTGGGGGTTTACTGGGCTGGTTTTGAGGAGTGCTGATAAAAGTGATCTCGTTCTTAATAGTGTCCATCTGAAACAACTGTATGGCAACATACATAACATGGAGTCTTCCTATTGAAGCATTAAATCCTCTTTTGCTAAACTTCATCTCAGTGTCTATATCTCTGTTTTCCCTATATACTTTGCTTTAAACAGCTGCAAACTCCTATTGGTGCTAGCTGACCACTCAGAAGTTTCTTGGAAATGGGTGGAAGTTGAGACGTAGGAAGTTCCATGGAAACCAGGAGGAAGAATTCTTTCACTGTGAGGGTGACAGAACACTGGAACAGGTTGCCCAGGGGTGTTGTGGAGTCTCCTTCTCTGGAGATATTCAAGACCCGCCTGGATGTGTTCCTAGGTGACCTGCTCTAGGTGACCCTGCTCTGGCCCTGGATGAGCTTTTGAGGTCTCTCCCAGCCCCTAACGTTCTGTGCAAGCTTCCCTTCAGGACAAGAGATGTCTTTGACAACAATTATAGTAACAGTAAGGAATCAGTAGCCAAAGTCCACTGTGAATTCAGCACATTGTGCCACAGCCAGCAGAGCTTGGAATTCAGTATCTGGATTGTGTGGCTTGGTAACTATTATCATTTGGGAAAAATAACCTTGGCTGTGCTGTGTGCAATGTGTGGCAGTGTGGCTGCTGGAAAGCAAACACAAGCGGTGAAAGAAGGGTTTTCAGTAAGACAGAGGCTGTGCTTGTGCACATCCAGTGACAAAGGCAATCCAGAAATTAATGCAGCAGGGCTTCCTTATTTACTCTTTTCCAGTGGCATGAGGGACACTGCTTTCTCTGTAGCTGGAGTTGCAGGCTCTTTCTCTCTTAGCTTTATGACTGGTGTACATGAATGAAGAGGCAATTCACAGAAATCCTCAGTAGTGGATGTGCCACAAATAAAACTGGATCCAAATTAAACATGAAAAACTACTACTTTTTTTTTAAAGCATTTTGAAAGGGTTTTACCACCTTTTACAGAAAAGGTTTTGCTAAATGCATTGAGCAAAATGGTTTTGATGAGAATAAGCCAGAGCAGGGACTTGGGAGCATGAATGGTTCAGGTTGCTTAGAGAAAAGAAATGAATATCAAAAATAAAGACAATCCTGGAGCTGGGATTATTGAGGCCTAGTAAATTAATTTCTCATAGCCTACTTTTATATGATTTTGTGAATGTTGTAGGAGTAATGAGAAGCTGAAAATTCAGGCTTCCTTTCTTTTGTCTGACAGAGACATCACATTGGAGATCGTAGCCTTTCCCTGTGTAACATGTTCCTGGATGAGATGGCTAAGCAGGCTCGAAATCTTATCACAGACATTTGCACAGAACAGTGTACACTGAGTGACCAGGTGAGTGTGCTCATGTCTGGTGGACAAGTTGTGCGTGGGACAGCAGTGTGCCCTGGTGACCAAGAAGGCCAATGGGATCCTGGGGTGCATTAGGAGGAGCGTGTCCAGCAGATCCAGAGCAGTTCTCCTTCCCCTCTATTCTCTCCTCATGAGGCCCCATTGGAATATTGCATCCAATTCTGGTCTCCCCAGTTCAAGAGGGACAGGGATCTGCTGGAGAGAGTCCAAGGGAGGGCTGCAAGGATGCTAAAGGGACTGGAGCCCTGCCTGGTGAGGAGAGGCTGAGAGCCCTGAGGCTGTTTAGTATGGAGAGGAGAAGACTGAGAGGGGATCTGATCGATGTCTATCAATATCTAAGGGCTGGGGGGTCAGGAAGGAAGGGACAGGAACAGGCTCTGCTCACTTGTGCCATGGATGGAAACTACAGCAGAGGAGGTTGCACCTCAACATGAGGAGGAACTTCTTCACTGTGAGGGTGACAGAGCCCTGGAACAGACTGCCCAGAGAGGTTGTGGATTCTTCTTCTCTGGAGCCTTTCCATCCCTGTCTGGATGTGTTCCTGTGTGACCTGTGCTGCATCCAAGGCCCTGCTCTGGCAGGGGACTTGGACTTGATGATCTTCTGAGGTCCCTTCCAACCCCTAACACCCTGTGAGCCTGTTTCTAGTTTAATTGTTTCTCTTCAGCTTTCTGAACTTTTATGGCTCTTGTTTCCTGTTCACTTTTACCCCACTGTCAATTTCTGGGGAGGTTTTCTGTTTATAGAATGGAAGTTGATTTAAGGAAGACTCAGATTAGAGTTGTATAGTTAGTAACCAATGCGTTGCTTGTGTGATGAAGCCTCCACCCGGACCAGAAGCTTATTTTGCATCTCACAGTTGCTCAGAAGTTGGATTTTAATTTGGAGGGGGCTGCTTCTTTCTGTTTGCTAGTTGCTGCCAAAGCATTGTGCCAAAACCATCAGTCAAGCAGTGAACAAGAAGTCAAAAAAACAAACTGGAAAGAAAGGAGAACCTGAAAGGGAGAAACCAGGAGTGGAAAGCATGAGGAAAAACAGATTGGTTGTGACAAAGTAAGCCTCCTCTTCTCTTCTCTTTCACCTTGAAGTCAAAACATGAATGTTTCACATATTGTATGTTTCACATATTGAATGCTTCACACATTGAATGCTTCCTGCTTAGTTTGACTGAGTTGTATTGATTGTAAATATGACAGCTTTGTAGTTGGGGAGCATATGAGTCTGAATTCCGTTATGTAGAGAAACAGGAATATGTGCCTCTTGAATTTATCCTCTCAGCTGTTTCCATTCCTGAGCAGAAAGGATCCCTGTGCACCCTGTATCAGGTTTCCTGTGTAGTCATGGGACTTGTGGAATTCCAACAAGTGGATGGCATCTTCAATTCTGCCTTGTTTCAACACTGGATGTTAACTAGTTGAAGTACAGTTTGGGATGGAAGTTCTGGTTGCCAAAAGGCAGTTTGCTGGCTGCTGAGGTGGATCTGTGGCTCCAGTGCCTGTACCAGCTGGGGATGGTTTGCTTGTTAGTGGCTACAGAAAAAATGAAAACCCCAGCAAATCAATAACAAGGAAAAAAAGCCCAAAAACCTGAGCAAGATAAGAGGAAAGATTTAAAAATACACTTTTGGGATGTATGAGAAGATGGGGAAGAAAAGGTAGAGAGGTCAGAGGACATGCTCGGAGAGTGGTAAGGCTCTAGGGAGACCTAATGGTCACCTTCCAGTACCTGAAGGGGGCCTGCAAGGTGGCTGCAGAGAGACTGTTTGCAAAGGCCTGCAGCAACAGGACCAGAGGCATTGGCTTCGAACTAGAGCAGAGCAGACTGAGATTGGATGTTAGGAACAAGTTCTGCACCATGAGGGTGGTGGAGTACTGGCACAGTTTGCCCAAGGAGGTGGTTTGGGTCTCATCCCTGGAGATATTCAAGGTGAGGTTGGACAGGGCTTTGGGCAACCTGATCTAGTCCCTGCTGACTGATGAGGGGTTGGACTGGATGACCTTTGGAGCTCCCTGCAAACCCAAAGCATTCTGTGATAAAAGTATAAAGAGGAAGGAGGCTAAGAAAAGGAAAAAATAAATGTTTAGTGTTGTGGGTAGGAATGCCAAAACACACACACAATGCTGAAAGGGAAGTGGTGATGCAGGTGCAGTTGTAGGATGTGTTCTTACCCAAAATACTGTGTTTTAATCAAGCTAGAAAAGCATCTTGAAGTGGAAAGAGATAATGAAGAGTTAGAGCTCTCCCTGTTTTTGAAGCATCACCTACCCAGCACGTGCTTTCCATGCTAATACACACTTATGTTACATATGCTTTTGTCTTTGTTTTTTTTTCTTCCTTTCCTCTTGCCTGTTCTTAAAGCCTGGACAAGCTGCACACTGCACTTTCTGAGCTCTGCTTCTCCATCAATTACGTCCCCAACATGGTGGTTTGGGAGCACACCTTTACCCCCAGGGAATATTTGACATCCCACCTGGAAATCCGCTTCACCAAGTAAGAAAGATTGCAAAGTTAGCAGTGCTCTTCTACAGGATAATGCTTTTGCTGGTTTGCTGTTGAAATTATTGTCTACTTACAACATCAAATAGGTTTGTAAAGGTGGATTCTGAACATGAGCCAGCAGTGTGCCCAGGTGGCCAAGAAGGCCAATGACATCCTGGCCTGGATCAGGAATAGTGTGGCCAGCAAGAGCAGGGAGGTCATTCTGCCTTGTGCTTAGCACTGGTTAGGTCACACATTGAGTCCTGTGTCCCATTCTTCTCAATTAAAGAAGGACATTTTGATACTTGAATGTGTCCAGAGAAGGGCAAGGAGGCTGGGGAGGGGTCTCGAGCACAGGCTTATGAGGAGATGCTGAGGGTGCTGGGGTGGTTTAGCCTGGAGAAGAGGAGGCTCAGGGGAGACCTTCTTGCTCTCCACAGCTTCCTGAAGGGAGGTTGTAGCCAGGTGGGGGTTGGTCTCTTCTCCCAGGCAACCAGCACCAGAACAAGAGGACACAGTCTCAAGCTGTGCCAGGGGAGGTTTAGGCTGGAGGTGAGGAGAAAGTTCTTTCCAGAAAGAGTATTTGGCCATTGGGATGTGCTGCCCAGGGAGGTGGTGGAGTCACCTACCCTGGAGGTGTTCAACAAAGGCTTGGATGTGGCACTTGGAGCCATGGTTTAGTTGTCAGGAGGTGTTAGGTAATAGGTAATAGGTTGGACTTGATCTCTGAGGTCTTTTCTAACTTGGTTGATTCTGTGATTGTGGAACTCTTAAGTCAATTAAAATGGTAAAGAAATGATTTTTGCAGACATACACAATTGTTAGTTCTGATTTGCAGGAAGGCCAATGGGATCCTGGGGTGCATTTGAAGGAGTGTGTCCAGTATATCCAGGGAGGTTCTTCTCCCTCTTTACTCTGCCCTGGTGAGACCTCACCTGGAATCTTGCATCCAGTTCTGGGCTCCCCAGTTCAGGAGGGACAGGGATCTGCTGGAGAGAGTCCAAGGGAGGGCTACAAGGATGCTGAAGGGACTGGAGCACTGCCTGGAGAGGAGAGGCTGAGAGCCCTGGTGCTGTGCAGTGTGGAGAGAAGACGACTGAGAGGGGACCTAATTGATCTCTATAAATCTGAGGGCTGGGTGTTCAGGAGGGAGGGGACAGGCTCTGCTCACTTGTGCCCTGGGATAGAACAAGAGTCAGTGGATGGAAACTACAGCACAGGAGGTTCCACCTCAACGTGAGGAAGAACTTCTTCTCTGGAGACTTTCAATACCCACCAGGACACATTCCTGCGCAACCTGCTCTGGGTGACCCAACAGAGTGGGCTAGATGATCCCCAGAGGTCCCTTCCAACCCTGACCATTCTATGATTCTGTGATTTGGAACTGTTCTAACAGCACTGGGGACATACCTACATCGATTTGAGTTTTACACATGCAGGCTGGCCGAGTATTCAGGTCAGAGTTTGGAACGGGAGGTGGTTTTTCTGGTCAGAGTTTGGAACGGGAGGTGGTTTTTTCAGCTGCATCTTGGTTTAGTTTCGCTAATAATTACTTGTTTCCAATTTTGGTTGGTTGGTTTGTTTCCTAAAAGGTCAATTGTTGGAATGACTATGTACAATCAAGCCACACAAGAGATTGCCAAACCTTCAGAGCTGTTAACCAGTGTAAGAGCCTACATGACAGTCCTGCAGTCAATAGAGAATTATGTGCAGATCGACATCACACGAGTATTTAACAACGTCCTGCTTCAGCAAACCCAGCATTTGGATAGCCATGGGGAGCCCACCATCACCAGCCTGTACACAAACTGGTAAGTAGGTAGATGAACACTTGGCTCCAAGTGTTTTGTTTTATTTAATGAACAATCTGGAACTGGAGAACTGGATGTAGTGGGTTGAGGCAGACCCCCCTCCCCACCACGGGCAGAAATAACGACTCTGACAAACAGATTGCAGAAGTGATGGAAAGTTTAAATAGGAAAGAGTGAATGTGCACAGAGAGCCAGAAGCAGTGACAAAAGAAACCCCAAAGGAGACCCAGAAACATCCCATCCCCACCTGATGGTGAACCCAAGACCCCCAGGGCTCCTTCTTCCCCCCCCCCCCACTGCTAGGCTAGTCTCAGCTGGCCAGACCTGAGACCGCCCATCCCTCAGTCTCCCCCAGTTACCAGGTGCCGGCGAGGGGAAGAAAGAGGCAGTGCCAGACCCCGCACTAGATGTTATAGCGGTGCAGAGGATTATGGTAGGAGATACCTGGTTTCCTGTGTCCACCCACTGGGCTGGACTTCTGGACACCGGAAGTACACCACGTAGCAGAGGGCACCCAGCCCAAACCACCACACTGGAGTGGTTGGAAATTTTCTGAGCCTTCCGACTTGACAAGTTTCCCTTCTCCCGACTCCTGTTAAAAGCCGTTAGGACGCGGGACCCCCTTTGGCTGTTGTGTAGGGTGAGGTGCAGCTATTAGTTGAACTGTGGAAGTAAATGTCTTAAAGAGTGGACAGAAATAATTTTACTCCCCAGAGAAGTAAAATGAAGACTCTCTCGTTGAATTGGAGAGAAATACAGGATTATATTCAGAACTGCACAGGAAAATAGAATGCATGGACCCTTAACATCTAATACATACGAAGGATACATGAGAACCCCCCCAAAAACCTTCCCCCAACCAGACTAAACCACAGGCCTCAGTGCTCCTTTTCTCCCCCCTGCTGTTGCCTTCCTTCCGTTAGGCCTGAGCAAGCCAAGGTTGCACAGGGAAAATCATTCAGACCTCTGGCCACAAAGAGGCTCCCTTCCCCATTGTTACCAGATAAGGAACTCCCTCTGGAGAGCCAAAAGGAGGGAGAAAAGAGACTGAGTAGAAAGTTCTTCCCAGAAAGAATAATTGGCCATTGGAATGCGCTGCCCAGGGAGGTGGTGGAGTCACCATCCCTGGAGGTGTTCAAAAAAGGCTTGGATGTGGCACTTGGAGGCATGGTTTAGGTGTCAGGAGGTGTTAGGTGATAGGTTGGATTTGATGATCTCTTTTCCAACTTGGTTGATTCTGTGAGTTGGCCTTGCTGCCAAGTTCTGAAGAGACAACAGAGTTACGGCGTTGAATAATAAAATCACAATTTTCCGTTCCATCCCCTGGTCCTTCTGGAGGACTTAACTTCATGGTTTTTTTCCTTAAAGAATCACAGAATTTCCTCAAACTACCACATTAAAGCTGTAGTCCAGAGCCTTTGTGCTGTCCCTTGTCACGGAAGTGTACTGCATCTGTGTCAAGTCTCTATGCTCCTTTGTCACCTAAAACTTCACCCCTTTCCCATCAGGTATTTGGAAACGTTACTACGGCAAGTCAGCAACGGTCACATAGCCTATTTTCCAGCCATGAAGGCATTTGTGAATTTGCCTACAGAAAATGAGTTGACATTTAATGCTGAGGAGTACTCTGACATCTCAGGTAAGCTTTGGTGTTTGTCCTGAGTGTTGGCGAGAGACCTACTGTACGCTTGAGTAGCTGGAGTTGAATGGCAACAGCTCATAGAGCATTCTCTCCTAGATGGCTTGGTCAGCTTTCAGCAGTACTCTGAGTACTACTTACGGCTTGGTTAGCCATCAGCAGTACTCTGGGTACTTTTTGTGGCTTGGTTAGCCATCAGCAGTACTCTGGGTACTTTTTGTGGCTTGGTTAGCCATCAGCAGTACTCTGGGTACTTTTTGTGGCTTGGTTAGCCTTCAGCAGTACTCTGGGTACTTTTTGTGGCTTGGTTAGCCTTCAGCTGTACTCTGGGTACTTTTTGTGGCTTGGTTAGCCTTCAGCTGTACTCTGGGTACTTTTTGTGGCTTGGTTAGCCTTCAGCTGTACTCTGGGTACTTTTTGTGGCTTGGTTAGCCTTCAGCAGTACTCTGGGTACTTTTATTTGTGCTGCCTCTGCCTTGGGGGAGCTCACTTTGCCTCTTTTGGGTCCTAGCAGTCTAGTTGCATTTAAACTTGTAGGTGTGTGATGTGTTGGTGACTGGCTGCTTCACTTGTCATACCTAAAACTCTACGTGGTAGTAAAACTTCTTTGCAATTCCAACACCATGGCTAAATACATGACAGGCATCAAATAACTGAAGGAGGAATGTTTGAAGCAGAACAGTTTGTTTTGTTTCTCAGAAATGAGAGCCCTCTCTGAACTTCTGGGACCATATGGCATGAAGTTCCTAAGTGAAAGTCTGATGTGGCACATTTCTTCACAGGTTGCTGAGCTGAAGGTAACCTTGGGGAAACTGGTGGGTGGGAAGTGGGGGTAGTAGTCTGTATAAGTTTCCTTTAAGTTATTTCATAGCTGTGCTTCTGCCCTGCCATCATGTTGAAAGGACTGCAGCTAACTGATGAAGCTGTGGCTTGATTCTTGCACATGCAGTACATGAGTAACACACATTCTTCAGCAGCTGCACAGACAGAACTTCTTGCAGGCTCTGTCCATTTCTGTGTTACATCTCCTGAGTTAGGAATCAGAGAATTGTCTGGGTTGAAAGGGACCTCAAGGATCATCCACTTCCAAGCCCCCTGCCATGGGCAGGTACACCTCACACTACAGCAGCTTGCTCACAGCCACATCCAGCCTGGCCTGAAAAACCTCCAGGGAGGAGGCTTCCACCACCTTCCGGGGCAACTTCTTCCAGTCTCTCACCACCCTCATGGGGAACTACTTCTTCCTAACAGCCAAGCTGAATCTACCCATTTCTAGTTTTGCTCCATTCCCCTCAGTCCTTTCACTCCCTGACACCCTAAGAAGTCACTCCCCAGCTTTCTTGTAGGCCCCCTTCAGATACTGGAAGGCCACAAGAAGGTCTCCTCAGAGCCTTCTCTTCTCCACACTGAACAGCCCCAACTCTCTCAGTCTGTCTCCAGAGCAGAGCAGCTCCAGCCCTCTGCTCATCCTCGTGGCCCTTCTCTGGACCCCTTCCAGCACCTCCAGATCCTTCCTGGAATAGAGGCTCCAGACCTGGACACAGTGCTCCAGGTGGGGTCTCAGCAGAGTGGAGCAGAGGGGGAGAATCCCCTCCCTGGCCCTGCTGGCCACACTTCTCTTGCTGCAGCCCAGGCTCTGCTTGGCTCTCCAGGCTGCAAGTGCTCCCTGCTGGCTCCTGTTGAGCTTCTCATCCCCCAGCACCCCCGGGTCCTTTTCTTCAGGGCTGCTCTCAAGCCAGTCCCTGCCCAGCCTATATTGGTGCTATATAATCAAGTCTCTTAATCATCAATAGGAGGAGAAATGCTTCTCAAGGATTTCCACCTTGCATGACTAAATTATCAGTCTGAATTTTCTCTGACACTAAATTTAGCATGAAAATCTCAACTTTTTCTATAATGACTTTCTATAATATGTGGATTAGCATCTCTTTGTTCAGTTTGCATGGGTGGGAGACTCCAGGTCTCTTTCCTTTCTTAGTTTTCCTCATTTTTAGACCTGTCTTTACCTCTGGTTGAACAGTACCCTTTTATTATAGATGTCTGCATTCTGATACATAAACTTGGTACTTAATCATGGAATGGTCTGGGTTGGAAGGGACCTCCAAAGCTGATCCAGTCCAACCTCTTCTGCAGTCAGCAGAAACACCCCCAACTAGATCAGGTTGCCCACAGCCTCTCTCCAGCCTCACCTTGAATATCACTCACAAATCCATGGGACCGGATGGGATCCATCCTAGGATGCTGAGAGAGCTGGCAGATGATCTGGCCAAGCCACTCTCCATCATTTTCCTCCAGTCCTGGCTCACCAGAGAGGTCCCAGATGACTGGAAACTGGCCAGTGTGGTCCCCATCCACAAGGAGGGTCGAATGGAGGAACCTGGAAGCTCCAGGCCTGGCAGCCTGACCTCAGTGCCAGGGTAAAGGACGGAGCAGATTATCCTGGCGGCAATCACTGCGCACCTGCAGGATGGCCAAGGGCTCAGGCCCAGCCAGCAGGGATTTAGGAAGGGCAGGTCCTGCCTCACCAACCTGATCTGCTTCTATGCTCAGGTGACTGCCTGGTGGATGTGGGGCAGGCTGTGGATGTGGTCTACCTGGACCTCAGCAAGGCCTTTGACACTGTCCCCCACAGCAAACTCCTGGCTAAGCTGTCAGCCCCTGTCTTGGACAGCAGCACTCTGAGCTGGGTTAGGAACTGGCTGGAGGCTGAGCCCAGAGAGTGGTGGTCAATGGTGCCACCTCCAGCTGGAGGCCAGGCACCAGTGGCGTCCCCCAGGGATCAGTGCTGGGCCCCATCCTCTTCAATGTCTTGGGGAGGGGATTGAGACAGTCATCAGCAAATTTGCAGATGACATCAAGTTGGGAGCAGATGTTGATCTGTTAGAGGGTAGAAGGGTCCTGCAGAGGGACCTCGACCGACTGGACAGATGGGCAGAGGCCAACAGGATGGCATTCAACAAATCCAAGTGCCAGGTGCTGCACTTTGGCCACAGCCACCCCATGCAGAGCTACAGGCTGGGGTCAGAGTGGCTGGAGAGCTGCCAAACAGAGAGGGACCTGGGGGTACTGGGTGACAGCTGCCTGAACATGAGCCAGCAGTGTGCCCAGGCAGCCAAGAAGGCCAATGGCATCCTGGCCTGCATTAGGAATAGTGTGGCCAGCAGGAGCAGGGAGGTCATTGTGCCCCTGTGCTCTGCTTTGGTTAGGCCACACCTTGAGTCCTGTGTCCAGTTCTGGGCCCCTCAGTTTAGGAAGGACATTGAGAGACTTGAAGGTGTCCAGAGAAGGGCAACAAGGCTGGGGAGAGGCCTTGAGCACAGCCCTGTGAGGAGAGGCTGAGGGAGCTGGGGTTGTTTAGCCTGGAGAAGAGGAGGCTCAGCGGCAACCTCCTTGCTCTCTACAACTCCCTGAAGGGTGGTTGTAGCCAGGAAGGGGTTGGTCTTCTCTCTATCAACCAGCACCAGAACAAGAGGACACAGTCTCACGCTGAGCCAGGGGAAGTTTAGGCTGGAGGTGAGGAGAAAGTTCTTCACTAAGAGAGTGATTTGCCATTGGAATGTGCTGCCCAGGGAGGTGGTGGAGTCACCGTCCCTGGAGGTGTTCAAGAGGGGATTGGACGGTGCCATGGTCTAGTCATGGGGTCTGTGGTGACAGGTTGGACTCGATGATCTTCGAGGTCTTTTCCAACCTTGGCGATACTGGGATGGGGCCTCAACCACCTCCCTGGGCAACCTGTTCAAGCTGGTGCCATGGAAACAAAAAAGGGAGATCTGGGCATGTGAAGGAAGCTAGCTGCATGATACTCAAAACAGTGAACAATGACAGGGCAGCACTTCCAGCCTATGTAATTAACTCTTTCTGCAAAAAGGTTTTAATTGCATTTAATAATGGTGTACTACTTTCCCAGGCTAGTCATGCTTTAATATTAAAATTTGCTTTTCATGTGACTTGCATTTTCAGTGACATTTCCAAAATTAATTCTGGGTTATTATTACATCTAATAATTTTCAAGTTGCTTAACCACTAATTAAAATAAGGAAAAAAAATTTGAGTTCTTCTTGGGTTTCTCTCCCCTTTTCTCTTCTCTCCCCTTTTCTCTTCTCTCCCCTTTTCTCTTCTCTCCCCTTTTCTCTTCTCTCTCCTTTTCTCTTCTCTCCCCTTTTCTCTTCTCTCCCCTTTTCTCTTCTCTCCCCTTTCTCTTCTCTCCCCTTTTCTCTTCTCCCCCTTTTCTCTTCTCTCCCCCTTTTCTCTTCTCTCCCCTTTTCTCTTCTCTCCCCTTTTTCTCTTCTCTCCCCTTTTCTCTTCTCTCCCCTTTTCTCTTCTCTCCCCTTTTCTCTTCTCTCCCCTTTTCTCTCTCTCCCCTTTTCTCTTCTCTCCCCTTTTCTCTTCTCTCCCCTTTTCTCTTCTCTCCCCTTTTCTCTTCTCTCCCCTTTTCTCTTCTCTCCCCTTTTCTCTTCTCTCCCCTTTTCTCTTCTCTCCCCTTTTCTCTTCTCTCCCCTTTCTCTTCTCTTTTCTCTTCTCTCCCCTTTTCTCTTCTCTCCCCTTTTCTCTTCTCTCCCTTTTTCTCTCCTCCCCTTTTCTCTTCTCTCCCCTTTTCTCTTCTCTCCCCTTTCTCTTCTCTCCCCTTTTCCTCTCTCTCCCCTTTCCTCTTCTCTCCCCTTTTCTCTTCTCTCCCCTTTTCTCTTCTCTCCCCTTTTCTCTCTCTCCCCTTTTCTCTCTTCTCTCCCCTTTTCTCTTCTCTCCCCTTTTTTCTTCTCTCCCCCCCTTTTCTCTTCTCTCCCCCCTTTTCTCTTCTCTCCCCTTTCTCTTCTCTCCCCTTTTCTCTTCTCTCCCCTTTTCTCTTCTCTCCCCTTTTCTCTTCTCTCCCCTTTTCTCTTCTCTCCCCTTTTCTCTTCTCTCCCCTTTTCTCTTCTCTCCCCCTTTCTCTTCTCTCCCCTTTTCTCTTCTCTCCCCTTTTTCTCTTCTCTCCCCTTTTCTCTTCTCTCCCCTTTTCTCTTCTCTCCCCTTTTCTCTTCTCTCCCCTTTTCTCTTCTCTCCCCTTTTCTCTTCTCTCCCCTTTTCTCTTCTCTCCCCTTTTCTCTTCTCTCCCCTATACCAGGCCTCTAAAAGTGCAAGGCTTTACCATTTTCCACCTTACAGTTTCAGAGATCTTTTTCTCTCCCTGTATACACTCTGAATTTCAGTGCTGCTGGTTCCTAGGGCTTATGATCACAGAGCCACAGAATACATTTGGTTGCAAGAGACCTCTGAGATCAGCCATTCAACCCAGCACTGCAGGGTCAAGACAATGTCCTAAAAGATTTGAAACTTGATATTCAGGGAGGATGGAAAGGGTCCAGAGAAGGGCCACAAGAATGATCGGAGGACTGGCAGCCCTGACGTATGAAGGGAGGCTGAAAGAGGTTTGTTCAGCCTTTAGAAGAGAAGGCTTAGGGGAGACCTCATAACCGTGGACATGAAGGGTAGCTCTCATGAGGAGGGAGACTTCCTTTGTACAAAGAGTCCCATGGTGAAGCCAAGGGGCAGTGGGCACAAGCTGCTACTGGGGAGATTCAGACTGGATACCAGAAAAAATTATTCTCACCATTCAGACTGTTAGACATTGGAACAAACTCCCAAGGGAGGTGGTGGATTCCCCTACATTTGATAGTTTGAAGGCCCAGCTCGACAGGATGCTGGGTCAACTCATGTAAACTTACCCTGAAAGGTTGGGCTAGATGATCCTTGAGGTCCCTTCCAGCCTGGAATTCTAGGAATCAATGAATTTCATGCAGTGGCACAGCTTAAGGGGAGGGGCTGCTCATGCTTTCCAAGCTCCTGCAAGAGCACACTCAGCTCAGCAACCCTGACCTGAGTCACCACTTGGACAGGATCATTGATTCCTTATGCCCCATTTCAATTTTTGAGTTGTAGGATGAGACTTCCCAGGTGTGAACACTGATTTTTCATGTTAAGTTCTCTTAACTCCTGCCTGTGCACCAAGCACCATCTGGCATGTTTCAAAACAAAGCCATTGGGCAGATGTCTGTTGGTTGCTGCTGTATTTGCTTACTGTGGAGCTGTCATTTTTCCCTCAATCAGCACAATTTGTGTTGTAGCTCTGTGTATTTGTATTTTTAAAGCAGCTTTAAATTGTCTCTGAAACTTGTTGTTTTCTGCTGCCTCCCTGAGATGTGGTGTTTCCTGATCCTGCTAAAGATAATGCTGTAGATCCCCATGCACATGACCACATATTTGGAGGGTGAAAAAAACCCAAAAGTAATAAAATGGTTCATCTCTTTGGCTGCCATGCAGCTGGCTTAGCAAGAGAGCACTGAGGAACATCTGGGTTTGTGAGGAGGAAGCAGTGAGAGGACAGAGTGGGGAGTCTATTAAGAGGAGGGGTTGCTCATGCTTTCCAAGCTCCTGCAAAAGCACACTCAGCTCAGCAACCCTAACCTGAGTCACCACCTGGATAGGATAATTGATTCCTTATGCCCCATTTCAATTTTTGAGCTGTAGGATGCTTGCTCACTTCCCACAGTGGGACCAAGTGTTGGGTTTGTATCTGGAGCTTCAGCCTAGGGTGAAGAGGGAAAGGTTGCAGCATTTCAGTAACTATTTGATCTGTATTCCAGCATGTTCATTTTAAACCTTTAAACCAATCCACTGGTTATCACAGTACATTAAAGGTTGGAAGGGACCTCTAGAGATCATCCAGTCCAAACCCCTGCCAGAGCAGGGTCATCCATGGGAGTCTGCACAGGAATGCATCCAGGTAGGGTTTGGAAAGTCTCCAGAGAAGGAGACTCCACAACCTCCCTGGGCAGCCTGCTCCAGGGCTCTCTCACCCTCACTAGAAAGAAGTTTCTCCTCATGTTGAGCTGAAACCTTCTCTGTTCAAGTTTGTATCCATTGGTCCTTTGCTCATTGCTGTGCACTGTCTGAAAGTGCTTGGTTCCCTCCACTTGACCCCAGCCCTCAGCTCTTGATAGACATTGATCAGATCCCCTCTCAGCCTTCTCCTCTGCAGACTAAACAGCCCCAGGGCTCTCAGTCTCTCTTCACAGGGGAGATGCTCAAGTCCCCTAAGCATCCTTGTGTTCTGTAAAGCTGAAAGCTTGACTCACTACCAATGTGCGTGGGCTATTGCCTGCAGTCTTGCCTTCTGGAGAGCTTTGAGGGATTTAAATGTCACATATCTGCCAAGCTCTGATCCATCAGTTGGTCTAAAATGGCCCAGCTTGATTTCAGTGCACACCAGCCTTGCTTTGCCTTTTAGTGTGCACATATTCCTGAAGGTGGTTAGTTTTATTGAATCACAGAATCAGCCAGGTTGGAAAAGACCTGAGAGATCATCAAGTCCAACCTATTACCTAATACCTCTTGTCAACTAAACCATGGCTCCAAGTGCCACATCCAAGCCTTTTTTGACCTCCAGGGATGGTGATTCCACCACCTCCCTGGGCAGCACATTCCAGTGGCCAATACTCTTGGAAGAACTTTCTCCTCAACTCGAGCCTAAACTTCCCCTGGCACAGCTTGAGACTGTGTCCTCTTGTTCTGGTGCTGCTTGCCTGGGAGAAGAGACCAACCCTCACCTGGCTACAGTCTCCCTTTAGGAAGCTGTGGAGAGTATGAAGGTCTCCCCTGAGCCTCCTCTTCTCCAGGCTAAACAACCCCAGCTCCCTCAGCCTCTCCTCGTAGGGCTTGTGCTCCAGACCTCTCCCCAGCCTTGTTGACCTCTCTGGACGTGTTCAAGTGTCTCAATGTCCTTCTTAAATTGAGGGGCCCAGAACTGGACACGGGACTCAAGGTGTGGCCTAATCAGTGCAGTGTACAGGGGCAGAATGACTTCCCTGCTCTTGCTGGCCACACTGTTCTTGATGCAGGCCAGGATGCCATTGGGCTTCTTGGCCACCTGGGCACACTGCTGGCTCATGTTCAGCCAGCTGTCAATCAGTACCCCTGGGTCCCTCTCTGCCTGGCCGCTCTCCAGCCACTCTGTCCCTAGCCTGTAGCACTGCATGGGGTTGCTGTGGCCAAAGTGTAGAACCTGGCACTTGCTACACCTTGCTGAGCTTATTTCTTCCCTTCTCACTGAAGAGAAGAATGAAATTGGGAAGAATGGTACTTTATGGGTAGGTTTGATTTTTATGGGAACAGCATGACCGTGACACAGTGTAATTGAAACTCAGAGAGTCAAGTTTTTGGACAGGCCTGAGTTGCACAAGCTGCTTGTCTAGGAGGTGGGAGAAAACACAGAGCATTTTGAATTTCATGGCAGCATTATAGTTTCAGTTGTGGTGGTGTTTTCTGCTCCTGTGCTCACATGAATGTTTACTCAGAAATTTAATCTCCCTGCTGGCCAGTTGCTGTGTTTTTGCCCTGTTTTCAGAAAAGTAAAGTAACATGAAACTATTGAAGCAGAGCTATGAAAGGCCTTACATAGCTGGATCCTTAGCAGCAGGTCCCTGCAGTTAAGTATTTCCTGACATTTCATATCTTAAATTGTATTCCAGGCTTGTAAGTGGCCTACATGTTTGATGAATAATAGATTTGTCAGGGTTGGAAGGGACCTCAAGGATCATCCAGTTCCACTCCTCCTGCCTTGGGCAGTGACACCTCACACTAGAGCAGCTTGCTCACAGCCACATCCAGCCTGGCCTGAAAAACCTTCAGGGTTGAGGCTTCTACCACCTTCTGGGGCAACTTCTGCCAGGGTCTCACCACCCTCATGGGGAAGAACTTCTTCCTAACAGCCAAGCTGAATCTACCCATTTCTAGTTTTGCTCCATTCCCCCCAGTCCTGTCACTCCCTGACACCCTCAAAAGTCCCTCCCCAGCTTTCTTGTAGGCCCCCTTCAGATACTGGAAGGCTACAAGAAGGTCTCCCAGGAGCCTTTTCTTCTCCAGACTGAACAACCCCAACTCTCTCAGGCTGTCTCTATAGCAGAGCAGCTCCAGCCCTCTGTTCATCCTCGTGGCCCTTCTCTGGACACCTTCCAGCACCTCCAGAGCCTTCCTGTAATAGAGGCTCCAGAACTGGACACAGTGCTCCAGGTGGGGACTTAGCAGAATGGAGCAGAGGAAGAGAATCACCTCCCTCACTTCTCTTGCTGCAGCCCAGGCTCTGCTTGGCTTTCTGGGCTGCAAGTGCACACTGTTTCCTCATGTTGAGCTTCTCATCCACTATGAAGAGTAGTTTCTCCTGGTCTGTTCTCATTGCGCCTTCTTTTTCTGCTGCCTGATAATTAAGACGGTTTGGAATGTATCTGTCTGAATAGTGGAGATCAGTGATAACTAATAATGGATATCAACTCTCAGTAATTACTTTGGGGACAGGTTGGACTTGATGATCTTTGAGGTCTCTTCCAACCTTGATGATACTGTGAAGGCAATCCTAATGTCTTCTGTTCTTCCTCCCGTCTTTCACATCTTTTCTACCTTGATGCTGTTTAGTTTACATAGAACTAAATGAAATAGTCTTTGAAAGAAAGGAATCACTTTCTTTATTGGCTCTTCAGAAGGGTACAGGAGATCTAAATTTTCTTAGCTGCTGGTTGTCCACTCCCTAAAGAGAGACAACCCCATTTTCCATTTCTGAAGCAGATTACTTGGCATTCAACCTGCAGAACACTTTTGTAAGAATAAAGAAGCAATTTCTGGTTTGAAGAGAATTTAAAAATACTGCTTGGCACAACGTGAGTTCCTCAGCTTAGCAAGAAAAGGCCTTTTTGGATGTGACATTTCAGAGATGTGATTATGCAATCACTGCCATTTACATTTAAATGTGCTGCATAGTTGGGGATCTATTTCAGGCAAGTTATTAAAATCACCCTAATGCCACAAGTTGCCTGCATGGGAGTTTACAAATGAGAAACAGACAAACATTATTGTTTTTTTTCCCTTTCTTTTGGTCAAACTGACATTCATAAAAAACAACTTTGCACTTACAGTTTAACTGCCTCAGGCTAAGGTGTTTGGACTTGAATGTGAATGGTTTTATTTCATGTTATAATGGAAGGAAAATTCAAGGGACTTGCCCCCAGGTGTGACAGTCTGACTCTTACACTCAGCATTCCACTTCTCAGTTTTTCCAGCAGTGAGCTTCTAATCTTTACAGCCTAACTCCATGTTACAGATTGGAACTAATGTTAGTTGTAAACAGCAGTTTCCAGAGGTTTCACAGAATGTTAGGGCTGGAAGGGACTACTTCTCCCAGACAACCTGTGACAGAAGGAGAGGACACAGTCTTAAGCTGGGGAGGTTTAGGCTGGATCTTAGGAAGAAATTCTTCCCAGAAACAGAGATTGGCCATTGGAATGGGCTGTCCAGGGAGGTGATGGAGTCAACATCACTGGAAGTGTTTAAGAAGAGACTGGATCAGGTATTCTGAATGCTCAGCCAGTCCAACCCCCTGCCAGAGCAGGATCACCTAGAACATATCACACAGCAACGCATCCAGGTGGGTTTTGAATATGTCCAGAAAGGGAGACTCCACAGCCCTCCTGGGCAGCCTGATCCAGGGCTCTGTGACCCTCACAGTGAAATAATTCTTCCTCCTGCTTTCCATGGAACTTCCTATGCCTCAACTTCCACCACTGCTCCTTGTGCTGGCATCACCCAGCAGAGCCTGGCCTTTTACACTTTAATATTTAACTTCTTTTTCTAAATACAACTCCACTTTTACTTCCAAGTTCTGAGTGTGGTGAATTTGCTCTGGGAGGCAGATTCTAAAGGAAGTTATTGGGAGGATCCAGTCCAACCCATAACACTCGAGAAGGAGCAGCCAAAAGAAGGGATGACTTTGTGAATCTCTGTTTTTATTGATATCAGTGTACTTAACCAAAAGATGAGCAGCACAAGGAGCTGTTGTCTGTTTTTAATGAGTTTCAGTCACTGGCTTTAAGAAGTTGTGTGGATGGAATATAAAATCGTGGGGATCTACTTCTCTGCTTTTTGATTCCTAGCTTTTGTGAAGAGCTGTACCTGAGAGTAATACTGATAGTGTAGACCTGTTGAGAGCAAAGAATCACAGAAACCATCAGGAAGCTGATCCAGTCCAATCACAGAAGCTTATCCAGTCCAACCCTGTCACAGCAATGCAGGGTCAACACCAAACCATGTCCCTAAGCACCAGCTCCACACACTGCTTAAACACCTCCAGGTATGGTGATTCCAGCACTGCCCTGGGCAGACCATTCCAATGGCTGAGAACCCTCTCTGGCAAGAAATACTTCCTAGGATCCAGCCTGAACCTCCCCTGGGGCAATTTGGAACCATTTCCTCTGGTCCTGTTGCTTGTCATCAAGGAGAAGAGACTGCCCCCTCTCCTCACTGCAGCCTCCCTTCAGGCTGTTGTAGAGAGCAGTGAGGTGGAACTGTAATCAGTGAGTTTAGTTGTCTGACAGACATAAATATCCTGCACTGATCCTGTTCACATCCTGGAATCTGCTGCTGACCTGAAGCCTTCCTTCCCTTCCAGAAACTCGTGGTGGAGAACGTTGAGGTTCTGACACAAATGAGGACCAGCTTCGACAAGCCAGACCAGATGGCAGCACTATTTAAAAGATTATCATGTGGGTAACTAGCAAGGGCCCTACTAAAGAGAAAAGAACTAGTTTGATGTTGGCTTTGTAAAGAAAAGGAGAAAAGCTAATTTCTCCATGCTGAGTATACCCAAGCAGGAAAGTGCAAGTGAGCTTGGAGAAACTGATGCCTCTTTTCAGATTTTCCAGTCTCAGTGTGCAGACAAAAGGAGATTTCAGTGTGCATTAGTGCACAGGCACTGTAGTAGTGATCACAGAATGTTAGGGGTTGATAGGGACCTCCAGAGATCATCCAGTCCAACCCCCCTGCCAGAGCAGGGTAGGTCACCCAGGAATGCATCCAGGCGAGGTGGGTCTGGAATGTCTCCAGTGAAGGAGACTCCACAACCCCTCTGTGTAATGAACATAAGTAATCATTTTAAACAAACAAACAAAAAAGACTGTAAAGAGATGATTGTGGCCTCAAGGAAACACAGAACCCAGTGTTGGCATCCAGTATTGTCAGCTGTAACAGGCTTCATTCCATGAAAGGGTTAACAGGATAGTCGTCTGCTGAAAATCCCATCCTCAACTAAACCCCTGCTTAAGCACTATTTATTTTGGCTCTTTTAAGGAATGCCTTTGTCTCAGTACCTTTCTCAGTATTCTGTTGTTTTTTTCTTCTGTTTTTTTGGAGAAAGGAGTTTGTGTTCACTCTTGTTCTCCTTTCTGTTCAGCTGTGGACAGTGTGTTGAAGAGAATGACCATCATTGGTGTTATCTTGTCCTTCCGCTCCTTGGCCCAGGAAGCACTTAGAGATGTAAGGAATTAACTGAAAGTCGTCTGATTAATTTTCACTGCATGTAATTTTCAATGGAATTACAGAGTATTTGGAACTTCACTGCTTTGGAGTGCCACCTCTTAAAAGGTTGGCATGTGGGTAAAATGGTGATACTCAGCTACAGCTGAAGCTGGGATTGCAAATTGGGGGGTGAGGGAATCTACTTTTTGAGTACTAGTCAGAGCAATGTTCCCTGGTAACAAAGGTTTTAGTGACAACTGAAGTTGGGATTCCAAATTGGGGGTGAGGGAATCTACTTTTTGAGTACTGGTCAGAGCAATGTTCCCTGGAAACAGAGGTTTTAGTGACAACTGAAGTTGGGATTCCAAATTGGGGGTGAGGGAATCTACTTTTTGAGTACTGCTCAGAGCAATGTTAACCTGGAAACACAGGCTTGAGCCTGAGCAGGTTTCTCAGTGTTTGCTGTGTTAGTGCATTCCAAAAGCTTTCATTTCCCTTTGCAAACAGCTTGGGTTTGCCTTTATTGGGCTTTAATGTTTTAAATCTAGAAATTAATTCACCTGCATAAAACAAAAACTCTTTTACTGGATTTATTATTTTGACAAGTGATGTTAGTGTCTAATGAATCATTAACAGGGGAAGTGGGGTTTGGTTGGGTTTTTCCCCCCTCATTTTGTATTTGTTTCTCTCTCCCTTAGGTCTTGTCCTACCACATTCCTTTCCTTGTGAGTTCCATCGAGGACTTCAAGGACCACATTCCAAGGGAGACTGACATGAAGGTAACATTTGGCCCAAAGGCTGATGCAGTAATTTCTGTAGCTTTCTGACAACATGGAAGGGACAACACTTTCATGCTGAAGGTGAAAAGAATCCAGAAACAAATACAAGCAAACTGTTTTGGTTTCTTTTCTGTGTGGGTTGTTTTTTTTTCTCCCAGAGCTAAGTAGAATCATAGAATCAATAAGGTTGGAAAAGGCCTCAAAGATCATCAAGTCCAACCTGTCACCCAGCACCTCATGACTAACTAAACTATGGCTCCAAATGCCACAGCCAATCCCTTTTTGAACACCTCCAGGGACGGGGACTCCACCACCTTCCTGGGCAGCACATTCCAATGGCCAACAACTCTTTCTGGGAAGAACTTTCTTCTCACCTCCAGCCTAAACTTCCCCTGGCACAGCTTGAGACTGTGTCCTCTTGTTCTGGTGCTGGGTGCCTGGGAGAAGAGACCAACCCCCACATGGATACAACCTCCCTTCAGGTAGTTGTAGAAAGCAAGAAGGTCTCCCCTGAGCCACCTCTTCTCCAGGCTAAACAATCTCAGCTCCTTTAGCCTCTCCTCACAGGGCATGTGCTTTAGGCCTCTCACCAGTAGTTGTGCATCTGCATCCTCCTGATGTTCAGGAATGAAAATCTCCAACCAGCTGGTAGGATACACACAAGCCTCATATCTGCCTGTGGTCTGAGAAATTTCATGGAAAGAATTGGAAACAAAATTTATCAGCTGTTAAATCATGATTTAGCCATAAAGGGTAGAAAACTGATCTGCTTCATAGTGCGAGCAGTGGAAGTGGTGCAGCTGAGTATTTCAAGGACTCTGTGGGCATCATAGAATGGTAGAATCACCCAAGTTGGAAGGGCACCTCTGAAAAGTCATCCAGTCCAAGGCTCTCTACAGTCAGCAGGGACATCCCCAACTAGATCAGGCTGCCCACAGCTCTGTCCAGCCTCACCTTGAATAACTCCAGGAATAGGCCTCAACCACCTCTCTGGGTAACCTGTTCCAGTGCTCAGCCACCACCACTGTAGAGAACTTGTTCCTAACATCCGATCTAAATCTCATCCTCTTTAATTTCAAACCATCACCCCTTCTCCAATCACTGCAGGCCTTTGTAAACAGTTCCTCTCCAGTCTTCAGGGACTGGAAGTTTGCTATTAGGTCTCTCTGGAACCTTGTCTTCTCCAGGTTGAACACCCCCAGCTCCCTCAGCCTGTCCTGGGAGCAGAGCTGCTCCATCCCCTGATCATTTTCATGCCCTTCTCTGGACCCTCTCCATCAGGTCCATGTCCTTCCTGTGTTGAGGGCTCCAGACCTCACTGCAGGTGAGGTCTCAGCAGAGCAGAGCAAAGTGGCAGAATCGCCTCTCTGGCTCTGCTGGCAATGCTGCTTTGGATGCAGCCCAGGCTGCCCTTGGCCTTGTATGCTGCAAGCTCACACTGCCTGCTCCTCTCCAGCTTCTCCCCCACCAACACCCCAAAGTCCTTTTCCTCCTTCTCCCCTCCTCCCCCAGCCTGTACTATGGTTGGAGCTCTATGCAAGTAATAGCCACAAGTCTGATGTTGACCTTAAACTGGAAAATCATATTGCATTCTTTACCTTGAGGAATCAGCATGGGAAAGAGATGAGAAGTGACGTTCTCACTGCTTAACTTTGCTTGGTCTTTGCAGAAAGCTTCTTACCCCCTCTGGTATCAAAGGGGTGCTGTAAAATGGGGTGGGGTAAAAGCTGCAGCAGTAGTTATTGGAGACCATATTTTACCATTGGTATTTTTGAACCTGATGATAGCTTTATTATAAACATCTCATTGGATCTCTAAAGACATCAAGATCACTGGATGTTAGGGGTTGCAAGGGACCTCTAGAGATTATTGAGGCCAGGTTCCCTGCCAGAGCAGGACCAGAGAATCCAGCACAGGTCACACAGGAACACATCCAGACAGGGATGGAAAGGCTCCAGAGAAGGAGACTCCACAGCCTCTCTGGGCACCTTCTTACAGTGCTCTGGGACCCTCAGTGAAGAAGTTCCTCCTCATATTGAGGTCGAACCTCCTGTGCTGCAGTTTCCATCCATTGCCCCTTGTCCAATCTCAGGTCACAAGTGAGCCTGTCCCTTCCTTCTTGATGCCCAGCCGTTAGGTATTTATAGACATTGATTAGATTCCCTCTCAGTTTTCTCCTCTCCAGGCTAAACAGCCCCAGGGCTCTCAGCCTCTCCTCACCAGGCAGGGCTCCAGTCCCTTCAGCATCCTTGCAGCCCTCCCTTGGACTCTCTCCAGCAGATCCCTGTCCCTCCTGAACTGGGGAGCCCAGAACTGGATGCAAGATTCCAGGAGAGAATAGAGGGGGAGGAGAACCTCCCTGGATCTGCTGGACACACTCCTCTCAATGCACCCCAGGATCCCATTGGCCTTCTTGGCCACCAGGGCACATTGCTGTCCCATGCAGAACTTGTTATCCACCAAGACTCCCAGGTCCTTCTCCACAGGGCTGCTCTCCAGCAGATCCCTTCCCAACCTGTACTGCAGCAGTTTATTCTTCCTCCCCAGGTGCAGGGCTTTGCACTTCTCCTTGTTGAACCTCATTAGGTTCGTCTCTGCCCAGCTCTCAGTCTGTCCAAGTCTCTGAGTGGCCTCACAGCCATCAGGTATCTCACCCAAGCCTCCCAATTTGGTATTGTCAGCAAACCTGCTGAGCAGACTTTCTGTCCCATCATCCGTGTCATTACTGAAATGATTTGTGTCATCACATGTGACAAAGCTCTCTGCTGCTCAACAAAAGCATGCTGAGGAATCTTCTCTGAGGGCCACAGAGCACCATCTAAGTTGCTTCTGCTCCCACAGTACTTGGCTATTGGCCTTCTCTGGGTCTGCTGCAGTTCTGTGCTTCTTAAATGTATTAATTTTCTTTGTGGTTTTTCTTCTAGCTTAGAGGATCTCAAATAGACTCCTAAGTGCTGTGGTGATGTCCACCATGCTGGCCTTCACTTGTCACCAACAGTACATGTCAAGTCTCGTGGTGTGGCCTGATGCCATGCAGGCTTCTTTGGAGTGCACAGCTTGCCTGGATAATGTTGGAAGGCTGCATGGAAAAGGAGCCAGACCTGTGTAGTCTTGCCTGTAGTGCCTCCTGGGAATACTGGGATCTCTGATATGTGCTCCCACACAGCTCTGCCAGAGCCTTGTCTTGAAAACAGTTTCTTGGAAGGGACAGAACTGTGCTGTGAGCCTGCTAACAATTAAGCCCTGTAGAAAATCAGCAGCTGATTGCCTGAAGCTTTCTCCTAGCCTTTGTCACAGAGAGCAGTGCCATGGTAGGAATCAAAGACTTCTTTCTGGGGACAATAAGCCAGACTTTTCTTGAGTGAAGCCTTGTCAACAAACAGCTCTTTACCAGGCTGTGTATAATGGACCAAGACAATTGGCCATATTTTAGGACATAACAACCCAGTAATTTCTTGTGTGCTGAATTTACCAAGCATGAAGAGCATGTTGGTGAAGGAAATGCTTGTCAGGAAATGAAGTTCCTTTTCTCTTCATATCCCTGAAATTGGTCACTTGGAGTGAGGGGCAGTGTGGGGATTTGTTCTCCTTGTGTTTGGGTATTTTTAATATTACATTGTAGGGATGGTTACACAGGTTTTGGGAAGCAGGCTTGCATTTGTTCCTCTGTTGGTGCTTAACCAGTTTATTGTGCAGATGCTCTAAGAATTCATAAAATCACAGAACTGTCAGGGTTAGAAGGGACCTCAAAGATCAGCCAGTTCCAGCCCCCTGCCATGGGCAGGGACACCTCACACTATAGAGCAGCTTGCTCACAGCCACATCCAGTCTGGCCTGAAAAATTTCCAGGGATGAGGCTTCCACCACCTCCCTGGGCAACCTCTTCCAGTGTCTCACCATCCTCAGGGGGAAGAACTTCTTCCTAACACCCAATCTCAACATACACACTTCTAGTTTTGCTCCATTCCCCCCAGTCCTGTCACTCCCTGACACCCTCGAAAGTCCCTCCCCAGATTTCCTGTAGCCCCCTGTGGTAGGGTGAGAAAGTTCCCCACACACACACAAAGAAACCACAGCTAACTCAGCCAGAGAAGCAGATGAAAGCTATATTTACAAGCAGGAATGGAATGCAATTAATATGTACACAAATATACAGTATTTTACAATATATACAGAAATACACAGCAATGAAGGTAATGCAGAAAAGCTTTTTCCCTCCAGCCGGCCGGGGGGGTTCCCTGAACCCCCCTCTCTCCCTCCCTACCTCCCCTTTTTCCCAAAAAGGGTTAGAGAGAGAGAGAGAGGCAATTAAGGAGAAAAATTCTGTTAGCTCAAAGCGTGTGCAAGAATTCGTTTTCTTCTCTGGTTAGCTTTGTTAACTCAAGGTCGCTCCTGTCTGGCAAAGCTGCTGCTTCAGAGGGAGAAACAGGCCCACACGAACGGAGGGAAAGGTACAGACTGAACCCAGGCTGAACACAGACTGAACTGACAGAACTTAAAGTTGCATTCTAACAATCCACCAATGAAATTAGTTTAGACTATCTTGTTTTTGTTTAAATATCAAAAACATTCAGCCAGAGTGTTCAGCCAGAGTGTTCCTTAAAGGCACAGCCTGAACCGGTCACACCCCCTTCAGATACTGGAAGGCCACAAGAGCATCACCTCAGCGCCTTCTCTTCTCCAGACTGAACAACCCCAACTCTCAGTCTGTCTCCATAGCAGAGTAGCTCCAGCCCTCTGCTCATCCTCATGGCCCTTCTGTGGACACCTTCCAGAACCTTCCTGGAATAGAGGCTCCAGAATTGGACACAGTGCTCCAGGTGGGGTCTCAGCAGAGTGGAGCAGAGGGGGAGAATCACCTCCCTCAACCTGCTGGCCACACTTCTCTTGCTGCAGCCCAGGCTCTGCTTGGCTCTCAGGGCTGCAAGTGCTCACTGCTGGCTCCTGTTGAGCTTCTCATCCCCCAGCACCCCCAAGGCCTTTTCTTCAAGGCTGCTCTCAAGCCAGTCTCTGCTCAGCCTGTATCAGTGACTGGGGTTGCCCTGAGTCACTGAACACTGAATCTTTACCAAATTTGAATCTTGCAGTATTGCTGCTTTACTCCAGTGTTTCAGCAGACTTGACTTCAATTATTTTGTTTAAAGCTGCTGCATTTGCAGTTGTGAGTAGGGAAAAATCTGTTAGTGAAGAAGGACTTAGAAAAAAGTAATTGGAAGTGAGAATGTTTGTTCTGGAGGCTTCATAGAAAAGTACACCAACTTTGTTTGACTCACCAAAAAGAATTTATCATTCAGCACACAAAGTCCTAGCCCAGCTGCTCAGTGGAGGTTAGAAGGAAACAAAAATCCAGAGTCTCTTTTATCTCTTTTCAGCCAAGTCTCAGAAATTCCCTAGTGCCTCAAACTCTTTTAACAGGAACATTTGAAACACAACAGCAAAACTGTGCTTCATCAAGCTGATACCAAAAGCATTCAATGTTGTCTCTGTTGTTGTTTGTTTTTTTTTTTTCATCTGTCTTCTGGTCCTCAGGTGGCAATGAATGTATATGAACTATCATCAGCTGCTGGATTGCCTTGTGAGATTGATCCTGCCTTGGTGGTAGCACTGTCTTCCCAAAAATCAGGTAAGAAGTCACAAGTTTAAAAAAAGAAAATAAAGAAAGAAATAGCAATGGGGAAGAAAACAAAAATAAATGAAAGGACCCAGGCATGGAAGTGTCTAAAGTGCTAGGAGGAGACTTGTGTGCCTTGGGCCCTCTGTGTTCCTTCAGTGAACTCCATACCTGGCATAAGAACATGAATTATTTGTGCCTGCTCATGTGTCAGCTTGAGAATCTTTACAGCCACATAGGAATTGCCTTGCTGACTGAGAAAAGAATTAACAAGTAGATGTTCACAGAAGCACAGAATGTTAGGGGCTGGAAGGGAACTCGAAAGCTCATCCAGTCCAACCCCCCTGCCAGAGCAGCCTCACCTAGAGCAGGTCACACAGGAACACATCCAGGTGGGTTTGGACTATCTCCAGAGAGGGAGACTCCACAACCCCCCTGGGCAGCCTGCTCCAGGCCTCTGGCACGCTCGCAGGGGAAAAAATTCTTCCTCCTCTTTCCATGGAACTTTCTCTGCCTCAACTTGCCCCACTGCCCCTTGTGCTGGCATTGGGCATAACCCAGCAGAGCCTGGCTCCAGCCTCTGGGCACTCACCCTGCACGTCTTTATCAATAGGAATGAGGTCATCTCTCAGGCTCTTCCAAGCTCCAGAGCCCTCAGCTTCTTCAGTCTCTTCTCATAAGGAAGATGTTCTGCTTCCCCTAATCATCTTTGTGGGTCTATGCTGGACTCTTTCATGCTGAAGGGATTAAATGGCTAATAGTGCAAACTGTTCACTAGGACAGTGAAAAGAGGGCTCTGTTGTTAACAGCTCAGTGCTCTTGTGCAGATCTGGAACAATCAGAACAATTAAGAATTGTGTGGCCAGCAGGAGCAGGGAAGTCATTCTGCCCCTAGACTCAGCACTGGTTAGGCCACACCTTGAGTCCTGTGTCCAGTTCTGGGCCCCTCAGTTTAGGAAAGATGTTGAGATGCTGGAAGGTGTCCAGAGAAGGCCAACAAAGCTGAGGAGTGGTCTGGAGCACAGCCCTGTGAGGAAAGGCTGAGGGAGCTGGGGTTGCTTAGCCTGGAGAAGAGGAGGCTCAGAGGAGACCTTATTGCTGTCTACAACTACCTGAAGGGAGGTTGTAGCTAGGTGAGGGTTGGTCTCTTCCAGGCAGCCTGTGACAGAAGGAGAGGACACAGTCTCAAGCTGCACCAGGGGAAGTTTAGGCTGGATGTGAGGAAGCAATTCTTTGCAGAAAGAGAGATTGGCCATTGGAATGGACTGCCTGTGGAGGTAGTGGACTCACTATCCCTGGAGCTGTTTAAAACCAGCCTGGGTGAGGCACTCAGTGCCATGGGTGAGTTGATTAGATGATGTTGGGTGATAGGTTGGACTGGATGATCTTAAGGGTCTTTTCCAACCTTGGTGATTCTGTGAATCCTGAGCCATGGCTGTAGGCCATAGGAGCTGAAATGACAGCTGAAGGCACTTCCTGAACTTCACAGCTTGCTACTGCTGTGTTATACGAGCGTTAACGTGGAGCTTACAAGGAGAAAGATGATCAAATAAACATCTTAATGCTCTAACATGTCTGCTGCTTCCTTTGATTTGCTTTAGGTGACCACTGTCTAAGCTTTTCACTTTTGTTTACTCTGGCAGGTTCTATGGCATGAATTAAGACTCTAAAGTGGTTTTTGACATTCTGAAGCTTTTTTCCCCACTCTCTTCCTTCCTGAAGCACTTTATTGCTCTTTTCCCCTGTGTGTAATGGGTAGTTAATGTCAGATTGTGGATACTTCAGTCCTTCATCATTTTTTTTTTTGCTTTAGTAGCAGTTACTTTGGGAGGGGAAATTGCAGCTAATTCCAAGGGGCATTTTAATATTCAGACTGAAGTGTAAAGCAAAATTCCTGTGTGCCTTAAAAGAAAAACCCACAAAAAAAAAAGGTGTATTGGTTTTATGTATGTTGTACCTAAAAGTACTTACATCTTTGGAAGGTGGCTGGAACCTGAAATGGCATTTTAAACAGCTTTTTTTTCGTCGTGGTTCAGCTGTGAAATGGTTCAGCTGAGTGAAGCAGACATGGAATTTCTGTGTATTTGATGGGTTAGATGGGGTCTTGCATTTTGATTCTGTGTTTTTCACAGTGCCATTCAGGTTGGAAAAGATCCTCAGCATCACCAAGTCCAACCCAGAATCCTACTCTACAAGGATCACCCCTAAAACACAGCCCCAAGCACCACATCCAAACTGCCGTGAAACACATCTGGCCTTAGGGGTTCCACCACCTCCCTGGGCAGCACATTCCAAGTCCTGACCACTCTTGATGGGAAAAAATTATTCCTGCTGCCCAGTCTGAACCTGCCCTGCTGCAGCTTGAGGCTCTTCCCTCTTGTTCTAGGGCTAATGACCTGTGAGAAGAGACCAGCACCAAGCTCTCCACAACCTCCTTTCAGGGAGCTGTAGAGAGCCATCAGGTCTCCCCTCAGCCTCCTCTGCTTCACACTAACCATCCCCAGCTCCTTCAGTTGCTCTTCAGCAGATTTCTTCTCCAGGCCCTTCCCAGCTTCCTTGCCCTCCTCTGCCCTGGCTCCAGCACCTCCACATCTCTCTTGCCTTGAGGTGCCCAAACCTGGACACAGCACTGGAGGTGTGGCCTGCCCAGAGCTGAGTGCCAGGGGACAATCCCCTTCCTGCTGCTGCTGGACACAGCATTGCTGCTCCCAGCCAGGAAGCCTTTGGCTTTCTTGGCCAGCTGGGCACACTGCTGGCTCCTCTTCAGCTGCTTGTCCCTTAGCACTCCTAGGTCCCTTTCTGCCAGCAGCTTTCCAGCCACACTGCCCCAAACCTGTGGCAGTGCTTGGGGTGGTTGTGCCCCAAGTGCACTTGGCCTTGTTGAAGCTCCTCCTGATAACATTGGCCATGGATGCATTCTATCCAAGTCCCTCTGTAGAGCCTCCCTCTTAAGCAGGTCCAGCTCCTTCAGTTGCTCTTCATCAGATTTACTCTCCAGGCCCTTCCCAGCTTCCTTGCCCTCCTCTGCAGTTAGCTCTGTAGTTCCTACAGTTATAGGTGGCTCTGTTTCTGTTCTGTGACCAGCTGTTGTCTTCTTGTTCTCTCTCTCGTTCTCTCTCCCCTTCCCCTTCCCCTTTCCTTTTTCTTTTTCAACTAATCTTGTGCCAGTGTGTGGTGATGCTGCTATTTGTGAAAACACAGAGTTGTAGTGTGGGCTGAGGCCAGTCCACATCACCTTCTGCTTACTTACCAAAGGGCATGCAAGAGAAACTCTCCTCACCTCAGAGCAATACCTAAATTTACACCAGCATGTAAAAATACTACTCTGCATGGTAAAAGTCTTAAGTAACTAAATGGTTAGAGGTGACTGGGTGGCAGCAGCTTGCCACAGAGTAGACATTTGGAAGCTCTTTAGGCAAGGCTGTGATAATTATTCCTTCTTTCTCAAGACACATGTTGAGTTTGTCCTTGATGGCTTTTCATGTCAGACCTTTTCCTGTTCTGAACTGCCGTGCAATTGCAAGGAAATGCTGGCAGCTGAACTCCTTGTTAATTAGAGAACTTTGATTTTGGTGTTTGGTTTTGTTTCAGAAAACATCAGTCCAGAAGAAGAGTACAAAATTGCTTGCCTCCTGATGGTCTTTGTGGCAGTGTCCTTGCCAACACTGGCTAGCAACGTGATGTCTCAGTATAGCCCAGCCATTGAAGGTAAAGTAGAGTCCCATCAATGTATCCTTTCTTCATAACAGTCCTGGCAGTTTCTTGAAGGCTTTTGCTTTAAGTATTTCCTGGCTTGTGTTGGAGACAGCAAAAATTAAAAAAATCAGTTAGCCCTAACCTAGGAAAGTTCAAAGGATGTTAGGGGTTGAAAGGGTTCACAAGTGAACAGGTACTGGTTAGTGATTGATATGATTAGGTCACAGGGTCTGAGGAAAATCTCTTTCTTCTGGGATTCAAAAGGGTAATCAATATCACAGGACCAGAGGATGTTAGGGTTTGGAAAGGACCTCTGGAGATCTCTGAGTCCAACCCCCCTGCCAGAACAGGACCATAGAATCCAGCACAGGTCACACAGGAACACATCCAGACAGGGATGTAAAGGCTTCACAGAAGGAGACTCCACAACCTCTCTGGGCAGCCTGTTCCAGTGCTCTGGGACCCTCACAGTGAAGAAGTTCCTCCTCATGTTGAGGTGGAACCTCCTGTGCTGGAGTTTCCATCCAATGTCCCTTGTCCTATGTCAGAGCACAAGTGAGCAGAGGCTGTCCCTTCCTTCTTTACCCTCTGCCCTCTGATACTTACAGACATTGATTAGATCCTCTCTGTCTTTTCTCTAGTCTAAAAAGTTCTTCTGAAAATTACTTGCTTGAGAGAACTTTCTGTGAAAGAGTTCTTCTGTTGCAAATGTTGCAAACAGTTTGGATACTGCAGGGGGCAATCTCGTCCTAAGATGTGGAATTGCTAGAGCATGGATTCTACATTAATTAGTGTGGGGCATTATGCAAAGGTTCTAGTCCTCTTTACATTGGCTTTGGGCCACTCATACAAGCATAGTTTCATAGTTTCAGTTAGGGTTGGAAGGGACCACAAGGATCATCTAGTTCCAACCCCCCTGCCATGGGCAGGGACACTCTACCCTAGATCAGGCTGTCCAGACCCTCATCCAGCCTGGTCTTAAACACTTCTGTGTGAGCAACTGATGTCGTTTACCTGGACCTGAGCAAAGCCTTTGACACTGTCCCACACCACATCCTGGTCTCCAAGCTGGTGACACACGGGTTTGATGGATGGACCACCAGATGGATAAGGAACTGGCTTGATGGCCGCACCCAAAGAGTGGCTGTCAATGGGTCCATGTTCCAGTGGAGGCCAGTGACAAGCGGAGTCCCTCAGGGATCAGTCCTGGGACCAGGCTTGTTCAACATCTTTGTGGGTGACATGGACAGTGGCATTGAGTGCAGCCTCAGCAAGGTTGCTGATGACACCAAGCTGTGTGGTGCAGCAGACACGCTGGAGGGAAGGGATGCCATCCAGAGGGACCTTGACAGGCTGGAGAGGTGGGCACAGGCCAACCTCATGAGCTTCAACAAGACCAAGTGCAGGGTCCTGCATCTGGGTGGAGGCAATCCCAGGCACAAATCCAGGCTGGGCAGTGAGTGGCTGGGGAGCAGCCCAGAGGAGAGAGACTTGGGGGTGCTGGTGGACGAGAAGCTCATCATGAGCTCTCAATGTGCACTTGCAGCCCGGAAAGCCAATCAGAGCCTGGGCTGCATCAGGAGAAGTGTGGCCAGCAGGTCAAGGGAGGTGATTCTCCCCTCTACTCAGCTCTGGTGAGACCCCCCTGGAGTACTGCGTCCATTCTGGAGCCCCTATTACAAGAGGGATCTGGAGGTGCTGGAGCATGTCCAGAGAAGGGCCACGAGGATGAGCAGAGGGCTGGAGCACCTCTCCTGTGAGGACAGACTGAAGGAGTTGGGGCTGTTCAGCCTGGAGAAGAGAAGGCTCCCAGGTGACCTCATTGTGGCCTTCCAGGATCTGAAGGGGGCCTACAAGAAGGCTGGGGAGGGACTTTTCAGACTATCAGGGAGTGATAGGACTAGGGGGAATGGGATGAAGCTGGAGGTGGGGAGATTCAGGCTAGATGTGAGGAGGAAGTTCTTCACCGTGAGAGTGGTGAAGCCCTGGAATGGGTTGTCCAGGGAGGTGGTTGAGGCCCCGTCCCTTGCGGTGTTTAAGACCAGGCTGGACGAGGCTCTGTCCAGCCTGATCTAGGGTAGAGTGTCCCTGCCCATGGCAGGGGGGTTGGAACTAGATGATCCTTGTGGTCCCTTCCAACCCTAACTGAAACTATGAACTATGAACTATGAAACTTCCAGGGACGGGGCCTCAACCACCTCCCTGGACAACCCATTCCAGGGCTTCACCACCCTCACGGTGAAGAACTTCCTCCTCATGTCCAGCCTGAATCTCCCCACCTCCAGCTTCATCCCATTCCCCCTAGTCCTATCACTCCCTGATAGTCTGAAAAGTCCCTCCCCAGCCTTCTTGTAGGCCCCCTTCAGATACTGGAAGGCCACAATGAGGTCACCTGGGAGCCTTCTCTTCTCCAGACTGAACAGCCCCAACTCCTTCAGTCTGTCCTCACAGGAGAGGTGCTCCAGCCCTCTGCTCATCCTCGTGGCCCTTCTCTGGACATGCTCCAGCACCTCCAGATCCCTCTTGGAATAGGAGCTCCAGAACTGGAGGCAGTACTCCAGGTGGGGTCTCACCAGAGCTGAGTAGAGGGGGAGAATCCCCTCCCTTGACCTGCTGGCCACACTTCTCCTGATGCAGCCCAGGATCAAGCAGCTCAACAGCAGCCAGCAGTGTGCACTTGCAACCCAGAGAGTCAACCAGGGTCTGGGCTGCAGCAGTGGGACCAGGGAGGTGATTCTTCCCCTCTGCTCCACTCTGCTGAGACCCCACCTGGAGCTCTGTGTCCAGTTCTGGAGCCTCTATTCCAGGAAGGCTCTGGAGGTGCTGGAAGGTGTCCAGAGAAGGGCCACGAGGATGAGCAGAGGGCTGGAGCTGCTCTGCCCTGGAGACAGAGAGAGTTGGGGTGGTTCAGTGTGGAGAAGAGAAGGCTGTGAGGAGACCTTCTTGTGGCCTTCCAGGATCTGAAGGGGGCTACAGGAAAGCTGGGGAGGGATTTTGAAGGTGTAAGGGAGTGATAGGACTGGGGGGCAATGGAGCAAAACTAGAAGTGGGTGGATTCAGATTGTCTGTTAGAAAGAAATTCTTCCCCATGAGGGTGGTGAGACACTGGCCCATGGCAGGGGCTTGGAACTGGCTGATCCTTGAGTTCCCTTCCAACCCTGACAATTCTGTGATTCTATGAATCTAAACAAAGCCTGTTTCAAAGTGGGCTCTTTAAGGACAGTTATAAGACCTCATAAAACTGTGACTGAAGAAAAGCTGCACCTAGAACTCCAATCAGCCCCTGTTAGGGGTTGCTACTGGCTTTATGAGATGTGCATTATGTAGTTATTTACTGAGTGGGCTCTTTTTTTCTTTTATTGAGAAGGAAAAAGAGAGTCTGGCAGAAGGAGTCCATAAAACTATGTTCACTCTGCAAAAATAGCTGAAGAAACAGAATAGGCTTTGTCAGCCCTGCCTTCCTTGCTTAATATTGCTTTTTCCTGTGTTCTGCTCTTCTTGTAGAACATCTGGCTTTAGTCATTTAATACAGATGCTCTTCCCACAATGAGAAATTAATAAATACTGGGGTTTTATATATATATATATATATATATATATATATATGAAGTAAATTCCCTGGGCAAAGCCTGACTTTATCCACCACCAAGTCACAGATTTGAAGGAATTTCAACTTTGTAATCTGGCAAGCCATACCTCCCAAACACAGACAGTGCCTGCACAACTTTAGCCCTGTCTGCATTCTCTCTGCCTGCTTCAAGACCAAGCCTGTTTCTTCCACTAACTCCAGATAAAGGCTTCAGGCTCCTAACAGACTCTTACTTTTATTCCTAATACCAAAACAATTCTGAACTGCTAGTCAGATACCAGGCTGGAGGGCTCATTTGTCATCTTGAAGCCAGAACAGAATACCAGACTGCAAGAGAAAGCCTTTTCTAAGTGCATGAAACCCATTGCAGGTTAGAAGGCAACAATTTGTTAGCTGAATTCCCTTGCTGATATTTGTTTCCTGCAGTCTCTGAGACATAGAAAAAAAAATCAGCAAATCAAGGCACTTGAAGAAATGAAAACTTCACTTTGCTTAATTCTGCTGATTTGATGTTCTTGAGTGATGCACAAGGAAAGTTGTGATCTGTTCAGTTTTTGGGGGGCACTGGCATATTCCATGCAGCTGTATTGAATTAAAAAAATAGGAGACAGAGTGGAAGTATCAGCCCTTGGGGGCCCTGCTGGTGGAGATCCACACACAGGGATCTTTGCTAGGACCTAGTGGTGACTTTATTCATAGGGCACCCAGGAGGAGGGTGAAGAGCAAGGTGAACAAATTTTCTTATCCTCTGAAGTTACTTGAGGGTATGAGAGGAGTCAGAAGCTGCAGATAGATGTTATGACACTGTGCAATAAAATGACAGGGAAAATTCAGTTGAAGGAAGAATAGTTTTATGCCTAAGGAAAAAGTGATCTTTCTCCTGTGCAGTGCTGAGGTCTAGCTGACCTCCAAATTCAGGCATGGCCTTGGGAGTTAGGAATGAGCTCAGTGCTCAGCAGTGGGCAGGGAATGGCTTCAGAGGAGCCCTGAAGAAAAGGCCTTGGTGGTGCTGGGGGATGAGAAGCTCAACAGGAGCCAGCAGTGAGCACTTGCAGCCCAGAGAGCCAACCAGGGCCTGGGCTGCAGCAAGACTAGCATAGGCAGCAGTTTGAGGGAGGTGATTCTCCCCCTCTGCTCCACTCTGCTGAGACCCCACCTGGAGCACTCTGTCCAGTTCTGGAGCCTATGTCCCAGGAAGGATCTGGAGGTGCTGGAAGGTGTCCAGAGAAGGACCATAAGGATGAGCAGAGGGCTGGAGCTGCTCTGCCAAGGAGACAGACTGAGAGAGTTGGGGTCTGGAAAAGAGAAGGCTGTGAGGAGACCTTCTTGTGGCCTTCTAGTATCTGAACTGGGCTACAGGAAATCTGGGGAGTAACTTCTTAGGGTGTAAGGGGGTGATAGGACTGAGGGGAATGGAGCAAAACTGGAAATGGATAGATTGAGATTGGATGTTAGGAAGAGGTTGGCCCGGGAGGTGGTGGAAGCCTCCTCCCTGGAGGTTTTTCAGGCCAGGCTGGATGTGGCTGTGAGCAAGCTGCTCTAGTGTGAGGTGTCCCTGGCCATGGCAGCGGGGATCACAGGATGTTAGGTGCTGGAAGGGACCTCTGGAGATCATCAAGTCCAACTCCCCTGCCAGAGCAGGACCATAGAATCCAGCACAGGTCACACAGGAACACATCCAGATAGGGATGGGAAGTCTCCAGAGAAGAGACTCCACAACTTCTCTGGGCAGCCTGCTCCAGTGCTCTGGGACCCTCACAGTGAGGAAGTTTCACCTGATGTTGAGGTGGAGCCTCCTGTACTGTGGTTTCCTTCCATTGCCCCTTGTCCTATCCCAGGGTGCAACTGAGCAGAGCCTGTCCCCTCCCTCTTGACCCCCAGCCCTCAGATATTTATAAACATTTATTAGATTCCCTCTCAGTCTTGTCTTCTCCAGATTAAGCAGCCCTGGGCTCTCAGTCTTTCCTCATGCCTTCATCATCCTTGTAGCATTCCACTGGATGCTCTTGAGTAGATCTCTGTCCCTCCTGAACTGGGTAGCCCAAAACTGGACTCAGTATTTCAGGTGAGGTCTCAGCAGGGCAGAGTAGAGGGGGAGGAGAAGCTCCCTTGGGTTGGAACTAGATGATCTTGAAGGTCACTTCCAACCCCAACCATTCTATGAATCTCTGCACCTTCCAGTATCTTCTTTTTCCATAGTTCTAAAAGCCACAGGGATCTTTCTCAGGCTGTGGGGATTGCAGCATGCTGAAGGGAGATCTGTGCTGTAGGTGCCATTCCTGACCCCAGTGCTTTGCTCCCATGTGCAGGGTGCTAAGAGATGGTCTCTCACCGTGATGAGTCTGCTCGCTGCTGGGTGCTCTTTTCTGTCTTTTTTCACAGCTGATGCTGAGGGAATTTGTCTCTTGTTTTCTTTCAGGGCATTGCAACAACATTCACTGCTTGGCAAAAGCTATCAACCAGATTGCTGCAGCTTTATTTACCATCCACAAGGGAAGCATTGAAGACCGTCTCAAGGAATTTTTGGCTGTATGTATAACTTCATTTCTAGAGCTAACTCCTCTCACAGGGGAGGAACTCTTGCCCTCTGGTGCCCCACCTCAGTCTGGTTTTACACACAATCAGTCTTGGGCAGGGATTACATTGGGAGTGTGTTTGCCATTTGAAGTGTTCAGCTCACAGCAACAGTCAGCTAGGAGTAATCATATAATGGCTTGAATTGGAAGGGACCTTACTGGAGAGGAAAGCTGATGAGGAACGATTGAGGGAGCTGGGGCTGTTTAGCTTGAAAAAGAGGAGGCTGAGGGGAGACCTTATGGCTCTCTACAGCTACCTGAAAGGATAGTGTAGAGAAGCTGGTCCTGGTTTCTTCTCAAAGGTGATTACCCACAGAACTTTTGCTTTCAGTGCACAAGAGAGAGAACCATATTGTGTCTGAGTGGAATTGAGTAGCAGCAGCCAGCTGTGTGGGATGGTGGAAAGTACCAGCAGCATAATGTGGACAAGTGTCCAAATTTCACTTTATCAGTATCATTTTCACTGCTTTAGTACACACACACATTTCCATAATCTGGAAGAGGAAATGTGCAATGCATACAGTGTCAAAATGGATGAGAAGCTGGAGAGGAGCAGGCAGGGTGAGCTTGCAGCACAGAAGGCCAAGGGCAGCCTGGGCTGCATCCAAAGCAGCATTGCCAGCAGAGCCAGAGAGGTGATTCTGCCACTTTGCTCTGCTCTGCTGGGACCTCACCTGCAGTGCTGTGTGCAGGGCTGGAGCCCTCAACACAGGAAGGACATGGACCTGATGGAGAGGGTCCAGAGGAGGGTGAGGAAAATGCTCAGGGGGTTGGAGTTGCTCTGCTCTGAGGACAGGCTGAGGGAGCTGGGGGTGTTCAGCCTGGAGAAGAGAAGGCTCCAGGGAGACCTAAGAGCAGCCTGCCAGGAGCTGAAGGGGACTGCAAGAAGGGGGCTGCAGAGAGACTGTGCTAAGGCCTGCAGTGACAGGATGAGGGACAATGGCTTCAAAGTAGAGCAGAGCAGATTGAGATTGGATGTGAGGAAGAAGTTCTGCACCATGAGGGTGGTGGAACACTGGAAGAGGTTGCCCAGGGCAGTGGTTGAGGCTCCATCCCTGGAGATATTGAAGGTGAGGCTGGAGAGGGCTGTGGGCAACCTGATGTAGTTGGGGATGTCCCTGCTGACTGCAGAGGGGGTTGGACTGGATGATCTTAGAAGATCCCTTCCAACTCAGACCTTTCTATGATTCTCTCTAGCAGACCTTTTTCCCCCCCATGCTGGATTGGACTTCAATTTGTTTTACTTTTTCAAGGAAAGTAACTCCAGAGTGGCTTTGAGTTGTACCTTTTGACATGTCTGCTTTCCTTAAACGGTAACTCTCTGACAGCAGGGATGTTCCAGGGATGTTTGGGGGCAGGGGGGGGAGGAATTTTTTATATCTCAGAGTAGGCTGAAGATCAAAGCTTCTGAAATCCTTAGTGATTCTTTGGAAAAAAAGAAAAAAAAATAAAAATCTAAAGCCTTTAGGTGGTGGTGATGCATTTAAAATTCAGTTTGGTTTGCTGCCCAAAGAGAGAGGGAAAATTTCAAGTGTCTCTTAGTTAGCCAACACTTGAAGGGAAGCTAAAGGGTAAAGCAGCAGCTTTACTTCAATTTTTAAAGAGGACTTCTCATTTTGAGTCTTTTTTTTTTTTTTGGATGGTTTGGGGGTTGTTTTTGCTGTCTGCTGTTTTTCCTATTTCAAAAAATACGAAAAACAAAAGCTGCCAAACAGAGAGGGACCTGGGGGGTGCTGATTGACAGCCACCTAAACTTGAGCCAGCAGTGTGCCCAGGTGGCCAAGAAGGCCAATGGCATCCTGGCCTGCATCAGGAATAGTGTGGCCAGCAGGAGCAGGGAGGTCATTCTGCCCCTGTACTCTGCACTGGTTAGGCCACACCATGAGTCCTGTGGCCAGTTCTGGGCCCCTCAGTTTAGGAAGGACATCGAGACACTTGAATGTGTCCAGAGAAGGGCAACAAGGCTGGGGAGAGGCCTTGAGCACAGCCCTGTGAGGAGAGGCTGAGGGAGCTGGGGTTGTTTAGCCTGGAGAAGAGGAGGCTCAGGGGAGACCTCATTGCTTTCTACAACTACCTGAAAGGTGGTTGTAGCCAGGAGGGAGTTGGTCTCTTCTGTCTAGCAACCAGCACCAGAACAAGAGGACACAGTCTCAAGCTGCACCAGGGGAAGTTTAAGCTTGAGGTGAGAAGGAAGTTCTTCAGAGAGAGTTGTTAGCCATTGGGATGTGCTGCCCAGGGAGGTGGTGGAGTCCCCATCCCTGGAGGTGTTCAAGAGGGGATTGGATGTGGCACTTGGTGCCATGGTCTAGTCATGAGGTCTGTGGTGACAGGCTGGACTTGATCTTTGAGATCTCTTCCAACCTTGGTGATACTGTGATAGTGTGATACCTCTTCCCATTGTAAGTGCCTGAAACACTTTTGAGGGTGGGATGATGGTAACTTGCTGTACCTAGAAGTCTACAGATACTTTGGTGGGTTGTTTTTGTTTTCCTTATAGGATGATTCACTGCATTTTGTAAACCAGGGAAAAACCCCCACAAAACCTCTTTGGCCATTGGCCTTGTCTAATGCGACTGCTGGCTGTAAAAGATGAAAGAGAAAGGGTTGTGGCAAGTGGCATGCATTTGACAAGTGAAGGAAACCAGTGTGGTTTCTGTCTGATAAAAACACTTTTGGTATGAGGTTTGCTTTTTTTCTTTCCTCCAGGCTTTACTGCCTGGTTTCAGGCCACTGCTTTTACTGCACAGCCCCTGACTTGATGGGGCAGCTGTTTGGATAATCCTTCTTTTCTAACACCTTTTTACATCTCACTTACTGTTAGTCTGCAAGAAAAAACATTGCTCTGCAGAGGAAAATATACTGCTGGGTTGATCTGCTTTCCTCTCAAAGTTAATCACAGAATCACAGTACATCAGAGGTTGGAAGGGACCTCCAGAGATCATCCAGTCCAATGCCCCTGCCACAGCAGCATCACCCAGGGCAGGCTGCACAGGAATGCATCCAGCTGGGGTTGGAAAGGCTCCAGAGAAGGAGACTCCACAACCTCTTTGGGCAGCCTGCTCCAGGCCTCTGGCACCCTCACTGCAAAGAAGTTTCTCCTCATGTTGAGCTGAAACCTTCTCTCTTCAAGTTTGTCTCCATTGGTCCTTGGCTCATTGCTGTGTACTACCCAAAAGAGCTTGGCCCCCTCCACTTGACCCCCAGCCCTCAGCTCTTGATAGACATTGATCAGATCCCCTCTCAGCCTTCTCTTCTCCAGGCTCAACAGCCCCAGGGCTCTCAGTCTCTCTTCACAGGGGAGATGCTCAAGTCCCCTAAGCATCCTCCTGGCTCTCCCTTGGACTCTCTGCAGCAGGTCTCTGTCTCTCTTGAACTGGGGAGCCCAGAACTGGACACAGCATTGCAGGTGTGGTCTCAGCAGGGTAGAGCAGAGGGGGAGAAGAGCCTCCCTAGCCCTACTGGCCACACTTCTTGCTGCCCCCCAGGATGCCATTGGCTCTCTTGGCCACAAGGGCACATTGCTGTCCCCTGCAGAACTTGCTGCCCACCAGCACTCCAAGGTCTTTCTCCATGGAGCTGCTCTCCAGCAGGGCATTCCCTAACCTCTCCTGGTGCCTGCTGTTAATCTTCCCCAGATGCAGGACCCTGCACTTGTCCTTATTGAACTCCCTGAGGTTTGCCTGCAGCCAGCTCTCAGCCTGTCCAGGTCTGGTTGGATGGCAGCACAGCCTGGCAGGTGTCAGCCACCCCCCAGCTCTGTATCATCAGAGAATTGCTGAGGGCACACTCAATGCCTTCAGTCAGTTGTTGATAAAGATACTGAACAAAACTGGGCCCAGTACCAGTCCCTGGGGAACACCACTGGCCACTGGCCTCCAAGTTAACTTTGTGCTGCTGATGACAACTCTTTGAACTCTGTTGTGGAGCCTGTTTGCAATCCACCTCACAGAGCAGCCCTCTGTGCCACATCTGAGCTGTTCTATGAGGCTGTTATGGGAGATAGTATCAAAAGCCTCACTGAAGTCAAGGTCAATGGCATCCACTGCTCTTCCCTCGTCTACCCATTTGGTCATGGATTCATAGAAGGCTATCAGATAGTCAGGCAAGATCTCCCCTTGATAAATCCATGTTGGCTGCTCCTGATGACTCTTTTCTTCCATGTGGTTAGAGATAACCTCCAGAATGAGCTGCTCCATCACCTTTCCAGGGATGGAGGTGCAGCTGACTGCTCTGTAGTTGCCTGGGTCCTCCTTCTTACCCTTTTTGAAGACTGGAGTGACATTGGCTTTCTTCCAGTCCTCAGGCACCTCTCCTGTTCTCCAGCACTTTCCCAAAACGATGGAGAGAGGCTCAGCAACATTATTGGCAGCTGTCTCAGCACTTGTGGATGCCCCCCATTGGCACCCATGGACTTGTGTCTTCAGTTGGTACAAGAGATCTCTACCCCAGTCCTGACTGACCAGTGCGGTTCCATCCTCCCTCCAGTGCTGCTCCCTTGCTTCCAGAGACTGAGGTTCCTGAGGGCTGCTCTTAGGAGCAAAGGCTGAGGCAAAGAAGCCATTCAGCAACTCTGCCATCTCTGCATCCTCCTTCACCATATCTCTCATGTCATTCAGTAGTGGCCCCACCTTTAGCCTGCTCTTTGTTTTGTCATTAATGGATTTGACAGAGCTGCTCTTGTTTTCTTTCACCCCTCCAGTAGAACCTTTCTTGTCACATGTCTACATTCTCTGGCAGTATTTCTATAATCCTCCCTCTTGACCTTTTTCCCACACACAGTAAACCTCCTTTTTGAGTTTTTCTTGCTTACCTTTGCAGGTCTTCTGCCTCCCTTACTTGATTTTTCTTTTCCCCCAAGGAAATACATTTTCCTTGAGCTTGGGGGAGGTGATGTTTGAATATTAACCAGCTCTCTTGGGCCCCCTTTCCTTCTAGAGCCCTAGCCCACTGGATACTTCTAAGTAGAGTCTTGAAGAGGGCAAAGTTAGCCCAGGGTTGTAATGTTACTTATCACCCTGCTGCTTTGTCTGTTGATGTTAAACTCTAACATGTCCTGGTCACCACAGCTGAAGATTACTGTGGCAGTTTCAGGTTCTGTAATACCGATGAGGATGTGCTAAGATCATTTTGAAGTATGTGTCAAAGTATGTCCTTTATAGGACAGATTGGTTCATGAGGAGAGGAATCTGCCTTCAGGTTTTAAAGTTCAGGTTGTGAATGAAAATCCCTTCCTGCTAAGTGTGGTTTCTGTACGTTGCTATTGCATGGTGGGAGGGCATAAATGGTGGTTGTACATCTGAAAGCTGGACAGAGTTGTAGCCAACATGAATTCTGCCACATAGCTCAGGTAAGACCTCAACTGGAGTACTGTGTACAGGTCTGGAGCCCTCAATATAGGAAGGACGTGGACCTGGTGGAGCAGCTCCAGTGGAGGCCACAAAATGGCTTGGTGCCATGGTTTAGCTGACTAGGTAGTGTTGGATGATAGGTTGGACTGGATGATCTCAAACATCTTTTCCAGCCTGGTTAATTCTATTCTAAAAATGATCAGGGGTTTGGAGCAGCTCTGCTCCAAGGACAGGCTGAGGGAGCTGGGGATGTTCAGCCTGCAGAAGAGAAGGCTCCAGGGACACCTAACAGCAACCTCCCAGGACCTGGAGGGGGCTGCAAGAAGGCTGCAGAGAGACTTGTTTTGCAAAGGCAGGCAGGGACAGGACCAGGGGCAATGGCTTCAAAGTAGAGCAGAGCAGATTGAGATTGGATGTGAGGAAGAAGTTCTTCCCCATGAGGGTGGTGGAACACTGGAAGAGGTTGCCCAGGGAGGTGGTTGAGGCCCCATCCCTGGAGATAATTCAAGGTGAGGCTGGACAGAGCTCTGGGCAGCCTGATCTGGTTGGGGATGTCCCTGCTGACTGCAGGATGAAGACCTTTGGAGGTGCCTTTGAACCCAGACTGTTTTATCCTTCTGTGGATTGTCAGTGCATCTGCCAAAGAAGTGTTCTAGTGTATTCAATCCTCCTGAGCTTGTAAATACCTAAGTACACATTCCAGGTTTCTCTTTGTAGGGTTGCTCCTGGTCTGATAAAATATTGATTTCCATTCAGAATGTCATTTCCCCCATTAAAAATACAGCTTAGGAAGTAGAACAGTTCTCCCTTCTCTTGCAAAAGGGGGTGTAGCTTCCTACAACAAAATGTCCAGTCACTAACCTCAGTTTGGTAAGATTTAAATGTGTTTCAGGAAAGACAAAGTGAGTTCTTAATCCTGTGGAAGTTCTGTCATAGATTTCAGTAGACTTTTTATAATGGTTTGTAGTTATTTCCTTTTCTGCAATAAATAATTCACTTTTCATGTAAAAGTATCTAAATAATTGTAAATAAAAGTGTTGGAAGGTGTCCAGTGAAGGGCCAGGAGAACGAGCAGCGGGCTGGAGCTGCTCTGCTCTGGAGACAGACTGAGAGAGTTGGGGCTGTTCAGTCTGGAGACGAGAAGGCTCTGAGGTGACGCTCTTGTGGCCTTCCAGTATCTGAAGTGTGCCTACAAGAAAGCTGGGGAGGGACTTTTGAGGGTGTCAGGGAGTGATAGGACTGGGGGGAATGGAGCAAAACTAGAAGTGGGTAGATTCAGACTGGATGTTAGGAAGAAGTTCTTCACCTTGAGGGTGGTGAGACACTGGAAGAGGTTGGCCAGGGAGGTGGTGGAAGCCTCCTCCGTGGAGGTTTTTCAGGCCAGGCTGGATGTGGCTGTGAGCAAGCTGCTATAGTGTGACATGTCCCTGCCCATGGCAGGGGGCTTGGAACTGACTGATCCTTGACGTCCCATCCAAACCCTGACAGTTGATCTGCTGGAGGGTAGAGAAGCTTTGCAGAGGGACCTTGACAGGCTGGACAGATGGGCAGAGGCCAAGGGCAGGAGATTGAACACATCCAAGTGCTGGGTTCTGCACATTGGCCACAGCAACCCCAGGCAGTGCTACAGGCTGGGGTCAGAGTGGCTGGAGAGTGGCCAGGCAGAAAGGAACCTGGGGGTACTGGTTGATGGGAGGCTGAACATGAGCCTGCAGTGTGCCCAGGCAGCCAAGAGGGCCAATGGCATCCTGGCCTGCATCAGGAGCAGAGTGGCCAGCAGGAGCAGGAAGGTCATTGTGCCCCTGTCCACTGCACTGGTTAGGCCACACCTTGAGTCCTGTGTCCAGTTCTGGGCCCCTCAGTTTAGGAAGGAGGTTGACTTGCTGGAAGGTGTCCAGAGAAGGGCAACGAAGTTGGTGAGGGGTTTGGAACACAGCCCTGTGAGGAGAGGCTGAGGGAGCTGGGGTTGCTTAGCCTGGAGAAGAGGAGGCTGAGGGGTGACCTTATTGCTCTCTACAACTCCCTGAAGGGAGGTTGTAGCCAGGCAGAGGTTGGTCTCTTCTCCCAGGCATCCAGCACCAGAACAAGAGGACACAGTCTCAAGCTGCACCAGGGCAGGTTTAGGCTGGAGGTTAGGAAGAAGTTCTTCCCTGAAAGAGAGATTGGCCATTGGAATGTGCTGCCCATGGAGGTGGTGGAGTCACCTTCATTGGAGGTGTTCACGAGGAGACTTGATGGGGTGCTTGGTGCCATGGTCTAGTTGTTTGGGTGGTGTTGGATTGGTTGATAGGTTGGACACGATGATCTTGAAGGTCTCTTCCAACCTGGTTTATTCTATTGTATTGTATTCTAATTTTGTGATTCTCTGTTGCATATTAAACACCTTTAGAAATCATCCAGGATGACTCTCTGAGACTATTGCTCCGCCATGGTTCTTGTGTTCAGGATTCCTTGTGTTGCAGATGTCTGTTGGTCAGGATATTGATTTCTTCAGGAAGGATTAGTGTGTGTGTGTGTGTGTGTGTGTATAACTAAAGAGCAGAGGTTGATCAATACAAAGTTTTATTGATTCCTTTATTGATTTCTCTGCAGCTTGCATCGTCCAGCCTGCTGAAGATTGGGCAGGAGACAGACAAAACTACTACAAGGAACAGAGAATCTGTTTACCTACTACTGGACATGGTAAGCTTCTGTCTGGTTTATGTGTTGCTAGCTGAAGGAGCAGGCTCCACATTGCATCACTCAGCAGGAGGGTTTGGGCTGTCACCTTCTGTGTGGCAGCTTTTCAACCAGTGGAAACCAGTTTTAATTTGTGTTCATTTCTAATTTGATGTTATCCTTCTCAATGTCAGAAATCAGTGATTTTCATTCCCACAACACACATAGTGTGCACTTGCAGCCCAGAAAGCCAAGCAGAGCCTGGGCTGCAGCAAGAGAAGTGTGATCAGCAGGGTAAGGGAGATGATTCCCCCTGCTCTGCTCCACTCTGTTGAGACCCCACCTGGAGCACTGTGTCCAGTTCTGGAGCCTCTACTCCAGGAGGAATCTGGAAGTGCTGGAAGGTGTCCAGAGAAGGGCTACAAGGATGAGCAGAGTGCTGTAGCCTCCCTGCTGTGAAGACTGAGAGAGTTGGAGCTGTTCAGTGTGGAAAAGAGAAGGCTCTGAGGAGATCTTGTTGTGGCCTTCCAGTATCTTAAGGAGGCCACAGGAAAGCTGGGGAGGGACTTTTGAGGGTGTCAGGGAGTGATAGGACTGGGGGAAATGGAGCAAAACAAGAAATGGGTAGATTGAGATTGGATGTTAGGAAGAAGTTCCCCATGAGGGTGGTGAGAGACTGGAAGAGGTTGCCCAGGGAGGTGGTGGAAGCCTCATCCCTGGAGGCATTCAGAAAATGTGTAGTCATGGCACTCTGGGGCATGGTGGTGTTGGGCTGAGAGTTGGACTCGATGTGATTCCATGATCCTGCCATTGGTCCCCTGGCACTCAGGCATAGAATCCCAGATTTGTCAGGGTTGGAAGGGACCTCAAGGATCAGCCAGTTCCAACCCCCCTGCCATGGCCAGGGACACCTCACACTACAGCAACTTGCTCACAGCCACATCCAGCCTGGCCTGAAAAACCTCCAGGGATGAGGCTGCCACCACCTCCCTGGGCAACCTCTGCCAGTGTCTCACCACCCTCATGGTAAAGAATTTCTTCCCATGGGGCTTCTACCACTACCTGGGTGACCTGTTCCAGTGTCTCACCACTCTCCTGGTGAAGAATTTCTTCCAAACATCCAATCTTCACCTCTCCATTTCAACTTCACGTTCATTAACTCGGTTCCTACCAGACCTGCGAGCGGCGCCGCGGCGCCGAGCAGGAGCATCTCCTCCGAACCGCTTAGCAGCAGCAGCAAGCTGTTTGATTTTTGCCAACAACCCCCTGCTGTTCCTGGCATTTTTCAGATCGTGCAGGAGTCTCCATTCCTGACAATGGATCTCTTGGAGTCTTGCTTCCCTTACGTCCTGCTGAGGAATGCGTACCACGCCGTCTACAAGCAAAGCGTCACCTCCTCCGCCTGAGGAGCCGCTGGCGGGAGATAAGGGCCCAGCACGCGTCTATGTGGCCTCGGTTTTTAGCTGTCAGCTGTGGAGCTCTTTTACTTTCTGGCCTGATGAACAGTTTTGTGCATTAGAAACCTTTCTTTTTTTTTTTTTGTTTTGTCCTTTTATTTTTCTTTCTTTTTTAATTATTATTATTATTATTATTATTTCCCCTCCCCCCTTCCCCCCCTAAAGTTGGATTTCTGAGCAGCGGTTTCTTGATACAGTTCTACAACGATAGAAGCTTTGGTTGATTATGTTCTTTTAATTAGGTTGCACAGCATTCAAGGGGAGAAAAGAAAATTCTTACTTCCTCCTTTTTTTGGTCTTTATTTCTTATTTTCTTTTTCTTTTTCATTTCCTTTATCATTTTTCTTTTTACTTCAGAGCTTCGGTTCAGTTCCTTCTCTGTTTTTTGTTTGGTGGCGGGGTGTGGGGTTGGGGTTTCTTTGTGTGTGTTTGGGGGGGTGGGGGGGTGTAGATTTTGTTCTTGGTTTGGTTTGTGTGGGGGTTTTTAGGGGGTTTTTGTTTGATGGGTTTTGGGGGGGGGGTTGTTGTTGTTTTGGGGGGTATTGTTTTGTGTGTGGGTTTTTTGGTTGCTTGGCTTTTGTTCGGGGTTTTTTTGGGGAGGGGGTTTAGGGGGGTTGGGTTTTTTGATGGCACTTTGTTTCCTGTGTGTGTTTTGAGGGGGGGGGTGTTGCTTTTCTGGGGGTTGTATGTCTGGGGAGTTTGGGGGGGGGGGTGTTTGGTTTGTGTGTGTGTTTGGGAGATTTTGGGGGGTTCTGTGGAGTTTTGGGTTTGTGTTTTGGGGTATTTTTTGGTTTTTTGGGGGGTGTTGTGTGTGTGTTGGGGTTTTGGGGGGTTGCTTGATTTTATTTGGTTTTGTATGTGTTTTGGGGTATTTTTGTTGGTTTTGAGGGTGTGTGTGTGTGTGTTGGGGTTTTGGGGGGGTTTGGTTTTGTGTGTGTTGGGGTTTTGGGGGTGTTTGGGGGGTTTGGTTTTGGGGGGTATTTCTGTTGGGTTTTGGGGGTGGTGTGAGTGTGTGTTGGGGTTTTGGGGGGTTGTTTGGGTTTGTGTGTGTTTTGGGGTATTTTTGTTGGGTTTTGGGGGTGTTGTGTGTGTGTTGGGGTTTGTGGGGGGGTTGTTTGGTTTTGTGTGTGTGGGGAGGTTTTTTGGGGGGTTGTGGGTTTTTGTGTTGGTTTGTTCTGTGTATATGTTTTAGGGGGGTTGTTGGGGTTGTTTTTTGTTTGTGTGGTTTTCTGGGGGGTGTTTGGTTTAGTGTGTTGGAGTTTTTGGGGGGTTGTGGGAGGTTTGGGGGTTTTGTGTGTGTGGTTTTTGTTTGGGTTTTTTTGGTTTTTGGGTGGGTTTGGTGGGTTTTGGTTTTTTGTTTGGGGGTGTGGGTTATTGTTATTTTGGGGGCGTTAGGGGGGATTTTGATTGGTTGGATTTTGGTTTTGTTTGATTTGTAGGTTTTTTTGAGAGTTTTGTTTGGTTTTGGTGGGGGTGTTTGGGGGGGTTGGGGGATTTTGGTTGGGGGGGTTTGGTTGATGTTGTCTTGGTCTGGGAGTTTTTTGTTTGATTTTGTCTGGGTCTAGGGGGGTTTTGTTTGATTTTTGTCTGGGTCTGGGGGGGGTTGTTTGATTTTGGTCTGGGTCGGGGGGGGTTGTTTGAGTTTGGTCTGGGTCGGGGGGGGTTGTTTGAGTTTGGTCTTGGTCGGGGGGGTTGTTTGATTTTGGTCTTGGTCTGGGGGGGGGGTTGTTTGATTTTGGTCTTGGTCTGGGGGGGGGGTTGTTTGATTTTTGTCTGGGTCTGGGGGGGGGTTGTTTGATTTTGGTCTTGGTCTGGGGGGGGGTTGTTTGATTTTGGTCTTGGTCTGGGGGGGGTTGTTTGATTTTGGTCTTGGTCTGGGGGGGGTTGTTTGATTTTGGTCTTGGTCTGGGGGTTTTTTGCTTGATTTTGTTGTGGTTTTGGGGGTGGGGGTGTTGGCTGTTGATCATGCAAAAGCAAAACCTGCTTGTTTATTTCCCAGGAGAAAGAGAGAGAAAGAGAGAGAGAAAAAAAAACAAACCTTTAAAACAAAAAAAAATGTATTTAGTGATTATTTTAGACAGTGTAGCTTTCATCTCTGTGTGTAAATTATTTCATATATAGGGAGAGTTATAATCTTGTACCTATTGTTCTTATTGAAAGGAAAAGAAAAACCACAACAAACTACTACTCTTGGATGTGCATTTCTGTGAAGTAATGACAGCATTTTTAGTTTTTATTTGGGAAAGCATTCACCAACCCTGTGTGCTGTTGACACTACTTAACATTAACAATGTCCTAGGGACTCACTCACCCTTCAGACAGAGATCCTCTCCCTCTACTCTTCAAACAACAGCAAGTGAGTGGTGTTTGTATAAAGCATAGTGGACAATTTTTGGGTTGTTTTTTGGTTTTCCTTCTTCTTCTTTTCTTAAAAACTAACTTCTGTGGTGCCCCTGTTGGCATTAACACTACCATTGTACCCTGCTGTATAATAAAAAACATTCTTTACACATTGACCACCTGTTGATAAAAGCTGTTTAGGCCCTTTAACCACTTTTTATATGTTTTAAATTTTGGAGATCCCAAGTGTACCTTCCATAACATACAATAAACACTAGACTGTACTTATCTCTAGGTGAATTCTTTCTGCACAGAAGTGTTCCCCCTGGTCTTTGAAGCTTTAAAACCTGTGCTGCTGTGCCTCAGTTTGACATCTCACACTTCATTAAATATCAATCCTTAGAGCCTTTTTATATTTATTTTTTTTAATGTGAAGACTTCTTTTAATCCTTCACCTCCTTGGCTTCTGTGATTAGTGACTCATGGAGGCCAAGAAGGCCAATGGCATCCTGGCCTGGATCAGCACTAGAGTGGCCAGCAGGAGCAGGGAAGTCATTCTGCCCTGTGCTCAGCGCTGGTTAGGCCACACCTTGAGTCCTGTGGCCAGCTCTGGGCTCCTCAGTTTAAGAAGGACATTGAGACTCTTGAACGTGTCCAGAGAAGGGCAACAAGGCTGGGGAGGGATCTGGAGCCCAGCCCTGTGAGGAGAGGCTGAGGGAGCTGGGGTTGCTTAGCCTGGAGAAGAGGAGGCTCAGGGGAGACCTTCTTGCTCTCTACAACTGCCTGAAGGGAGGTTGTAGCCAGGTGGGGGTTGGTCTCTTCCCAGAAGAGTAATTGGCCACTGGAATGTGCTGCCCAGGGAGGTGGTGGAGTCACCATCCCTGGAGGTGTTCAAAAAAGGCTTGGATGTGGCACTTGGAGCCATGGTTTAGTTGTCAGGAGGTGTTAGGCATTAGGTAACAGGTTAGACTTGATGATCTCTGATGTCTTTTCCAATCTGGCTGATTCTATGAGAAATCTGGAAGAAGAATTTAACATCTTCATTGATGACCTTGATGAAGACACAGAGTGTGTCAGCAGTGAGTTCACAGATGACAAAGTGAAGTGGCAGTGTTGATCTGCACCAGGGCAGAGAGGCTCTACAGAAGGACTTGCATAGATTGGATCCATGGCCAATGTTACCAGGGGGAGCTTCAACAAGGCCAAGTGCCAGGGCCTGCACTTGGGGCACAACAACCCCAAGCAGTGCTACAGGTTTGGGGCAGTGTGGCTGGAAAGCTGCTGGCACAAAGGGACCTGGGGGGGCTAAGGGACAAGCAGCTGAAGAGGAGCCAGCAGTGTGCCCAGGGGGCCAAGAAAGCCAAAGGCATCCTGGCTGGGATCAGCAATGCTGTGTCCAGCAGCAGCAGGGAGGGGATTGTCCCCTGGCACTCAGCTCTGGGCAGGCCACACCTCGAGTGCTGTGTCCAGGTTTGGGCACCTCAAGACAAGAGAGATGTGGAGGGCCTGGAGCCAGGGCAGAAGAGGGCAAGGAAGCTGGGAAGGGCCTGGAGAAGAAATCTGATGAAGAGCAACTGAAGGAGCTGGGGATGGTTAGTGTGAAGCAGAGGAGGTTGAGGGGAGACCTCCTGGCCTGCAAGGAGGTTGTGGAGAGCTTGGTGCTGGTCTCTTCTCACAGGCCATTAGCCATAGAACAAGAGGGAAGAGCCTCAAGCTGCAGCAGGGCAGGTTCAGACTGGACAGGAGGAAGAATGTTTTCCCATCAGGAGTGGTCAGGGCTTGGAATGTGCTGCCCAGGGGGGTGGTGGAGTCCCCATGGCTGGATGTGTTTCAGGGTGGTTTGGCTGTGGTGCTTGGGGCTGTGGTTTAGGGGTGATCCTTGTAGAGTAGGGTTCTGGGTTGGACTTGGTGATCCTGAGGGTCTTATCCAACCTGAATGTTTCTGTGATTCTGAGTTAAAATCCGTGTAAAAAGTGTCAGTTTAGTGCCATCATCCTTTAAATCCTCATTTTACATCCTGCAGGGGGAAAAACATTGATGCAGCACACAGCCACGCCGGTCCGACCCCCACAGCTTCTTGTGGAGCATACAACTGGAGATGATCATCGAACAGGAGAGTGCTGCTGAAAGCTAACCTGACTGAGGCAGATGCAGAATAGGCCTTTTCTTATCAGTGGTGCAGATTGGAAGGCATTGAGCCTGAGAGCTGACCATATGGTTGTGCTCTTTTACTCTTATAAAAGCCAAAGTGTTTCTCAACAGGCTCTGGATGGTGTACAGAGCCCCTGTTCTGCATGCAGCTTCTGTGCATGCCACTGACTTCTTCTATTATGAAAGAGCTGTTGTGTTGCCCACTTAACAACAGCTTCCTCTGTCCTGAGGAATGAAGGGGGGGGGGGAGAAAGCAAAGCAGTGGAATGAAATTGTCCTGAGGACGTAAGTCAGCACACCTATATTTGTTCCTGATGATGCAATTTGTGTGTGTGTGTTTTACAACCACAGTTTTCAACTTGGTAGTTTAGTTGTAATTACCAACTAATTGTTGGTAATAAGTTTGCTACTGAAGAATAAGCTTGTGGATGAAGAAGTTAGGCCAACTGTGAGACTTCAATGCTCTGTAGTATGTATAATCTTAACATGTTCAAATGTTTTGCTTTGACATGGACCTAATGGAGAGGGTCCAGAGGAGGGCCATGAAAATGCTCAGGGGGTTGGAGCAGCTCTGCTCCAAGGACAGGCTGAGGGAGCTGGGGGTGTTCAGCCTGCAGAAGAGAAGGCTCCAGGGACACCTAAGAGCAACCTGCCAGGACCTGAAGGGGGCTGCAAGAAGGCTGCAGAGAGACTGCAAAAGCCTGCAGGGCCAGGACCAGGACCAGGGGCACTGGCTTCAAAGTAATATCATAGTATATGTCAGGGTTGGAAGGGACCACAAGGATCATCTAGTTCCAACCCCCCTGCCATGGGCAGGGACACCCCACACTAGATCAGGCTGGCCAGAGCCTCATCCAGCCTGGGCTTAAACACTTCCAGGGACGAGGCCTCAACCACCTCCCTGGACAACCCCATTCCAGGGCTTCACCACTCTCATGGGGAAGAACTTCCTCCTCACCTCCAGCCTGAATCTCCTCACCTCCAGCTTCATTCCATTCCCCCTAGTCCTATCACTACCTGATAGCCTGAGAAGTCCCTCCCCAGCCTTCTTGGAGCCCCCTTCAGATACTGGAAGGCCACAATGAGGTCACCTGGGAGCCTTCTCTTCTCCAGACTGCACAGCCCCAACTCCTTCAGTCTGTCCTCATAGGAGAGGTGCTCCAGCCCTCTGATCATCCTCCTGGCCCTTCTCTGGACACCTTCCAGCACCTCCAGATCCCTCTTGGAATAGGGGCTCCAGAACTGGAGGCACTACTCCAGGTGGGGTCTCACCAGAGCTGAGTAGAGGGGGAGAATCCCCTCCCTTGCCCTGCTGGCCACACTTCTCCTGCTGCAGCCCAGGATCTGATTGGCTTTCCGGGCTGCAAGTGCACCCTGAGAGCTCCTGGTGAGCTTCTCCTCCCCCAGCACCCCCAAGTCTCTCTCCTCAGGGCTGCTCCCCAGCCAGTCCCTGCCCAGCCTGGATTTGTGCCTGGGGTTGTCTTGACCCAGCTGCAGGACCCTGCCCTTGGTCTTGTGAAGCTCCTGAGGTTGGCTTGTGCCCACCTCTCCAGCCTGCCCAGGTCCCTCTGGATGGATCCCTTCCCTCCAGCTGTCTGCTGCACCACACAGCTTGGTGTCATCAGCAACCTTGCTGAGGCTGCACTCACTGCCACTGTCCATGGCATCCACAGAGATGTTGAACAAGCCTGGTCCCAGGATGATCCCTGAGGGACTCTGCTTGTCCCTGGCCCCCTGGGACATGGACCATTGACAGCCACTCTGGGTGCAGCCATCAAGCCAGTTCTGTATCCATCTAGTGGTCACCCATCAAACCCGTGTGTCACCAGCTTGGAGACCAGGATGTGGTGTGGGACAGTGTCAAAGGCTTTGCTCAGGGCCAGGTAAACGACATCAGTTGCTCGCCCCTCAGCTATTAATGCTGTCACCTGTTCATAGAAGGCCACCAGGTTTGTCAGGCAGGATTTGCCCTTGGCAAAGCCATGCTGACTGCTCCCAATCACCTCTTCACTACTCTTCTGAGTCAGCAGTGCCTCCAGGAGGATCTGCTCCATGATCTTTCCGGGCACAGAGGTGAGACTGCCTGGCCTGGAGTTCCCTGGTTCCTCCTTCTTACCCTTTTTGCAGATGGGAGCAATATTTGCCCTTTTCCAGCCTGTGGGGACTGCCCCAGGCTGCCATGGCTTTTGGAATAGAATAGAGAGGGGCTTAGCAACCTCCTCTGCCAGCTCTCTCAGCCCCCCTGGGTGTATCCCGTCGGGTCCCATGGACTTGAACACTTTCAGGCTCTTCAGGTGATCACCAACCTGAGCTTCACTTACCATGGGCAGTTCTTCCTCCCCGTCCCTGGCATCGTCTGCCATGACTCCAGGAGTGTGGCTGGAGGCCCTTGCAGTGAAGACTGAGGTAAAGAAGTTATTGAGTACCTCAGCCTTTTCCACATCACTTGTGACCATGTAGGGCAGAGCAGATTCAGGTTGGATGTTAGGAACAAGTTCTGCACCATGAGGGTGGTGAAACACTTGAACAAGTTGCCCAAGGAGGTGGTTGAAGTCCCATCCCTGGAAATAGTGAGGGTGACCCTGGGAGGGCTCTGGGCAACCTGATCTAGTTGGGGAAGTTCCTGCTGACTGCAGGGATGTTAGACTGGATGACCTTTGGAGGTCCCTTCCTGCCCAGACACTTCTGTGATTCTATGGTTTAGGGCAATTGTGACACTTCAAAGTTCTGTTCTCTAATATTTTATTATCTAACTCATTCAGATGTCTTCAATTTAATGAAAATTTCAGTTGTGATGTAGCCTTCTGGGGACAAACAATGCCTGTTTTCAAGAATGGCTCTTGAAAACCTCAAGTTTTAAGAAACAACCTGGTTTGTGCTCTTCAATCCTGTTAAGAACAGAGCAGTTGTATTTGGTGGTTTGCCTTGGGTTGCTGTCAGCTTTCTGCTGTCAGAGGTGTTGCCATAAAGTCTGCCCTGCTGAGACCACACCTGCATTACTGTGTCCAGTTTGGGGCTCCCCAGGTCAAGAGAGACAGAGACCTGCTGCAGAGAGTCCAAGGGAGAGCCAGGAGGATGCTTAGGGGACTTGAGCATCTCCCCTGTGAAGGGAGACTGAGAGCCCTGGGGCTGTTGAGTCTGGAGAAGAGAAGGCTGAGAGGGGATCTGATCAATGTCTATCAGTAGCTGAGGGCTGGGGGTCAAGTGGAGGGGGCCAAGCTCTTTTGGGTGCTGCACAGCAATAAGCCAAGGAACAATGGAGACAAACTTGAGCAGAGAAGGTTTCAGCTGAACATGAGGAGAAACTTCTTTGCAGTGAGGGTGACAGAGGCTGGAGCAGGCTGCCCAGAGAGGTTGTAGAGTCTCCTTCTTCTCTGGAGCCTTTCCAACCCCAGCTGGATGCATTCCTGTGCAGACTCCCCTGGGTGATGCTGCTGTGGCAGGGGGCTTGGACTGGATGATCTCTGAATGTCCCTTCAAACCTCTAATGTACTGTGAGCCTAGAAATGTGGGTAATAACTGGCAAACAGATAATGAGCTGCAGCATCTCTGCAAGCAGCCACTCAGATTTAGTCAGATTAGGGTTTAAACAGGAACCTTCTCAGGTTCTGTGGAAGCTCTTACATGATTGAGCTGTGCTGTGTGGGGCAGAAGTGCTTGAGGTGGGGCCTCTTTAACTGCCCTTCCATGCAAAGACTTCAACCCAAAGAGTGAGGGAGGAACATGGGGAAAAATGACATGGACTCATCCATGTCTTGAGTGGGTTCTGGAGAGGGGTTTGGGCTGGGGTAGGTCTCCTTGCTTTGTTCCTGCTTGCTGTATTTCTGTTTAATTCTGGTTCCAGGTGAGCTACCAGAAAGATTTGTAGGCTTCAGTCTGCTTATGGAAGGCAGAGCACATCAAGGACAGTCCTCAGGGTGGGCTGCATTGGATAAGATGGAGTTGAGGCCCAGAGAGTACTGGTGGATGGTGCCACAGCCAGTTGGCAGCCAGTCGCCAGTGGTGTCCCCCAGGCTTCTGTGTTGGGGCCCAACCCTGTTCATTATCTTTATTGATGATCTGGATGAGGGGATTGAGCTCACCATCAGTTAGTCTGCAGATGACGTAAAGCTGGGAGCAAGAGTTGATCTGTTAGAGGAGAGGAGGGCTCTGCACAGGGACCTTGATAGGCTGGGCAGATGGGCAGAGTCCAAGGGCAGGAGGTTTAACAAGTCTGAGTGCTGGGTTCTACACTTTGGCCACAACAGCCCCAGGCAGTGCTACAGACTGGGGTCAGAGTGGCTGGAGAGCAGCTGGGCACAGAGGGACCTGGTGGACAGCAGCTGAACATGAGCCAGCAGTGTGCCCAGCTGGCCAAGAAGGCCAATGGCATCCTGGCCTGCATCAGGAACAGTGTGGCCAGCAGGAGCAGGGAGGTCATTCTGCCCCTGTCCACTGCACTGGTTAGGCCACACCTTGAGTCCTGTGTCCAGCTCTGGGCCCCTCAGTTAAGAAAGATGTTGAGATGCTGGAAGGTGTCCAGAGAAGGGCAACAAAGCTGGGGAGGGGTCTGGAGCACAGCCCTGTGAGGAGAGGCTGAGGGAGCTGGGGTTGCTTAGCCTGGAGAAGAGGAGGCTCAGGGGAGACCTCCTTGCTCTCTACAACTCCCTGAAGGGAGGTTATAGTCAGGTGGAGGTTGGTCTCTTCTCCCAGGCACCCAGCACCAGAACAAGAGGACACAGTCTCAAGCTGCACCAGGGGAAGTTTTAGGCTGGAGGTGAGGAGAAAGTGCTTCATAGAAAGAGAGCCATTGGGATGGGCTGCCCAGCGAGGTGGAGTCACCATCCCTGGAGGTGTTTAAAACTGTCCTGGATGAGGCACTCAGTGCCATGGTTGAGTTGATTAGATGGTGTTGGGTGATAGGCTGGACTTGGTGATCTCAAAGGCCTTTTCCAACCTGGCTGATTCTGGGAAAGGAATTCTTCCTCTGGAGCTGGCAGCACCATGTCCACCACTTCCACTGTTGCCGTTGCAGAATGAGTCTTTTCAGGTGGCCTCTTGTGCATTTCCAGAAGTGTTTGTAATTCCTGGAGCATGAAGCACAGGCAGCTGAGCTGGTCCCATACAGAGCCAGTTTGGATTAGATGTCTAATTCCCAGGGGAGGGCTCTGCTCTGTGCAAGAGAGAGAGAGAGAGAGAGGGAGAAGGAATGTTATGTTGCTGCCCAGAAAACTTCTTATTTTCCCCTTGTTTCAAGAGTTGTATCCATCAGGGGCAAAAGACACCATTAAACACCATGGCTACTGTTCAACCTTGGTTGCTGTTCAACCTTTGTGGCTGTTAGCAATTTGTTTTGGGGATAGGAAGAAGGATTGGTGGTCACACAAACAGCCTCATGGAGCCATACCAATTGGGATGGCCGGGAGAATGGCAGTCCTCCTCAGAACATCTCAAAGCCAGGGTGGTGATCTGAGGCAACATAGGAGCCTTTTCAGCAAGTCATCATGGGCTGGAGCTCCTCTGCTATGGAGGCAGACTAAGAGAGTTGGGGTTGTTCAGTCTGGAGAAGAGAAGGCTCTGAGGAGACCTTCTGGTGGCCTTCCAGTGTCTGAAGGGGGCTACAGGAAAGCTGGGGAGGGACTTCTTAGGGTGTCAGGGAGTGATAGAACTGGGGGGAATGGAGCAAAACTAGAAGTGGGTAGATTGAGATTGGATGTTAGGAAGAAGTTCTTCCCCATGAGGGTGGTGAGAGACTGGAAGAGGATGGCCAGGGAGGTGGTGGAAGCCTCCTCCCTGGAGGTTTTTCAGGCCAGGCTGGATGTGGCTGTGAGCAAGCTGCTGTAGTGTGAGGTGTCCCTGCCCATGGCAGGGGGGTTGGAACTGGCTGATCCTTGAGGTCCCTTCCAACCCTGACAATTCTGTGATGCTGTGATTCTAAAAGCCTATAAGGATTTGAGCTAGCACACAACCAAATGAAAATGGCCACCTGAGCTGTCTCCAAAACCCCATCCAATTTGCTGTTAGTCATGCTCTTTCTGTTACTGCTGGGTTAGAATGACCTGCTCACTGCATAACTCCATCCAGTAAGTAGTGCACAGTAAGGATAGTGAATATTTTAGACCGACCTGGCTAGACTCCACAAATCAAACAGTGATGACTATTGGCTTCTCCCCTGCATCCCCTTCACACCCTGTTACAGCATACACAGTACCTCGGTACATCAGAGGTTGGAAGGGACATTGAGATCATCCAGTCCAAGCCCCCTGCCACAGCAGCATCACCCAGGGTAGGCTGCACAGGAATGCATCCAGCTGGGGTTGGAAAGGCTCCAGAGAAGGAGACTCCACAACCTCTCTGGGCAGGCTGCTCCAGGCCTCTGGCACCCTCCTGGAAAGAAGTTTCTCCTCATGTTCAGCTGAAACCTTCTCTCTTCAAGTTTGTATCCTTTGTTCCTTGGCTGACTGCTGTGCAGCACCAAAAGAGCTTGGCCCCCTCCACTTGACCCCCAGCCCTCAGCTCTTGACAGACATTGATCAGATCCCCTCTCAGCCTTCTCTTCTCCAGCCTGAACAGCCCCAGGGCTCTCAGTCTCTCTTCACAGGGCAGATGCTCAAGTACTCTAATCATCCCCGTGGCTCTCCCTTGGACTCTCTGCAGCAGGTCTCTGTCTCTCTTGAACTGGAGAGCCCAGAACTGGACACAGGATTGCAGGTGTGGTGTGCAGATCAGAGGGGTAGAAGAACCTCCCTAGCCCCACTGGCCACACTTCTCTTGCTGCCCCCCAGGATCCCCTTGGCTTTCTTGGCCACAAGGGCACACTGCTGTCCCATGCAGAACTTGCTGCCCAGCAGCACTCCAAGGTCTTTCTCCATGGAGCTGCTTTCCAGCAGGGCAGCCCCTAGCCTGTCCTGGGTTAGGAACTGGCTGGAGAGCTGGGCCAAGAGAGTGGTGGTGAATGGTGCCACCTCCAGCTGGAGGCCAGGCACCAGTGGCGTCCCTCAGGGATCAGTGCTGGGCCTCATCCTCTTCAATGTCTTCATTGACGATCTGGATGAGGGGATTGAGACAGTCATCAGCAAATGTGCAGATGACACCAAGTTGGGAGCAGATGTTGGTCAGTTAGAGGGCAGAAGGGCCCTGCAGAGGGACCTCGACTGACTGGACAGATGGGCAGAGTCCAACAGGATGGCATTCAACAAGTCCAAGTGCCAGGGGCTGCACTTTGGCCACAGCAACCCCATGCAGAGCTACAGGCTGGGGTCAGAGTGGCTGAGAGCTGCCAAACGGAGAGGGACCTGGGGGTGCTGATCGACAGCTGCCTGAACATGAGCCAGCAGTGTGCCCTGGTGGCCAAGAAGTCCAATGGCATCCTGGCCTGCATTAGGAATAGTGTGGCCAGCAGGAGCAGGGAGGTCATTGTGCCCTGTGCTCAGCACTGGTTAGGCCACAACCTTGAGTCCTGTGTCCAGTTCTGGGCCCCTCAGGTTAGGAAGATGTGAGATGCTGGAAGGTGTCCAGAGAAGGACAACAAAGCTGGGGAGGGGTTTTGGAGCACAGCCCTGTGAGGAGAGGCTGAGGGAGCTGGGGTTGCTTAGCCTGGAGAAGGGGAGGCTCAGGGAGACCTCATTGCTCTCTACAAATACCTGAGGGGGGTTGTAGGCCGGGAGGGGGTTGGCCTCTTCTCTCTAGCAACCAGCACCAGAACAAGGGACACAGTCTCAAGCTGCACCAGGGGAAGTTTAGGCTGGAGGTGAGGAGAAAAGTTCTTCACTGAGAGAGTCATTCGCCATTGGGATGTGCTGCCCAGGGAGGTGGTGGAGTCACCGTCCCTGGAGGTGTTCAAGAGGGGATTGGATGTGGCACTTGGTGCCATGGCCTAGTCATGAGGTCTGTGGTGCCAGGTTGGACTCGGTGATCTTTGAGGTCTCTTCCAACCTTGGCGATACTGTGGTGCCTGCTGTTACTTCTCCCCAGATGCAATTCCCAATGGACACAATACCTCACAATTCCTTCAAGAAAGAATCTTCACCTGGCAGAGTTAAAAATGCCTGAGCAGAGCCTGGCTTCTGGCAATTGTTTTTACAGGCTTAGGTTTCATGGGTTTAGGCTTACCAGACCATTTGCTGTTTGGATGGCTCTCAGGTGTGCTCACAGAAACTCTTGGGAACAGCAATGTTGCCTATCACAGAGAGTCAAATAGAAATAGGAATAGAATAGAATTAAACAGGTTGGAATAGACCTCAAAGACCATCGAGTCCAACCTATCACCCAACACCATCTAATCAATTCAACCATGGCACCAAAGCACCCCATCCAGTCTCTTCCTAAACACCTCCAGTGATGGTGACTCCACCACCTCCCTGGGCAGCACATCCCAATGGCCAATCTCTCTTTCTGTGAAGAACTTCTTCCTAACATCCAGCCTAAACCTGCCCTGGTGCAGCTTGAGACTGTGTCCTCTTATTCTGGTGCTGGTTGCCTGGGAGAAGAGACCAACCCCCACCTGGCTACAACCTCCCTTCAGGGAGCTGTAGAGAGCAAGAAGGTCTCCCCTGAGCCTCCTCTTCTCCAGGCTAAGCAGCCCTAGCTCCCTCAGCCTCTCCTCACAGGGCTGTGCTCCAAACCCCTCCCCAGCTTTGCTGCCCTTCTCTGGACACCTTCCAGCATCTCAACATCTTTCCTAACCTGAGGGGCCCAGAACTGGACACAGGACTCAAGATGTGGCCTAACCAGTGCTGAGCACAGGGCAGAATGACCTCCCTGCTCCTGCTGGCCACACTGTTCCTGATGCAGGCCAAGATGCCTTCTTGGCCACCTGGGCACACTGCTGGCTCAAGTTCAGCCAACTGTCAACCAGTCCCCCCAGGTCCCTTTCTGCATGGCTGCTCTCCAGCCACTCTGACCCCAGCCTGTAGGACTGAATCACAGAATCATGGAGTCACAGAGTCATAGAATCACAGAATATCACAGAATCATAGAGTCAGAGTCATAGAATAATAGGATCAGTCATACAATCATAGAATCAGAGTCATAGAATCACAGGATATCATAGAATCAGAGTCACACAAATGATAGAGTCACAGGGTCATAGAATGATAGAGTCCCAGAGTCTTAGAATCAGTCACAGAGTAGTAGAATGATAGAGTCTCAGAGTCACAGAGTCATAGAATCAGTCACAGAGTAGTAGAATGATAGAGTCTCAGAGTCACAGAGTCATAGAATCAGTCACAGAGTAGTAGAATGACAGAGTCACAGAGTCACAGAACCTCACAGAGGTTTCCATGCAGACAGAGCCCTTTGTGGTGCCACCAGCAACTGCTCCAAAATCATCTAACCTGCAGAGGAAGCAGCTCTGGGTTCTATGTATAGCTCAGGCTTGGTCCCAGGGCATGGCAGCCCCCAGTCAGCTCCTGCTGAGAGCAGCTTGGACTTCCCCTTTTTTATCCCAGCACCTGGCAGTGCTGGGGCTGTTGCTGCAAGACTCAGCTGTTTGTGCAGGGCTTACTTCTAGGCAGGGGTGTGATTTGCTGCTGCTTCCTAGTGCTGAGCACTGCTCATAAATCTGGGGGGGGTGGGGGGAGCAGGGGCAGAGGCAGACCCAGGCCGTGCAACCCGAGAGGCTGTAAATCTGGAGGAGTAAATCTGTGGCTTAACAAAATTAAATGCAGAGTGGGTCAGGGCCTTGCAGCAGGCATCTCAAGTTGTTGAAGCAGGGGCCTGGCTAGAAAATGCTGTGTAATGTATATGGTATTAGAGAGCACTGCAGGGTATTTTGCCTCCCATGCCCCATCTGGAGGTGATTACAAGGGAGAAGGCTCAGTGTGTTCTGCTGTGTCTCCAGTGTGGCCCACAGTGGGAGGGAAGGGATCTTTTTTTCATTATCTGCAGTGGTCACACCATGAGAGCCTCTAGCAGCTTGCTGCATCAGAGCAGCCAACTGAATGCACCTTTAAATTTAACAGAAAATCATGGACTCACAGAATGGGCTGGGTTTGCAGGCAGCTCCCAAGCTCGGCCAGTCCAGCCCCCAAAGCAGTCAGCAGGGACATCCCCAACTAGATCAGGTTGCCCACAGCCCTCTCCAGTCTCACCTTGAATGTCTCCAGGGATGGGGCCTCAGCCACCTCCCTGGGCAACCTCTTCCAGTGTTCCACCACCCTCCTGGTGTAGAACTTCTTCCTCACATCCAGTCTCAATCTGCTCTGCTCTACTTTGAAGCCATTGCCCCTGGTCCTGTCCCTGCAGGCCTTTGCAAACAGTCTCTCTGCAGCCTTCTTGTAGCCCCCTTCAGGTCCTGACAGGTTGCTCTTAAGTCTCCCTGGAGCCTTCTCTTCTCCAGGCTGAACACCCCCAGCTCCCTCAACCTGTCCTCAGAGCAGAGCTGCTCCAACCCCCTGAGCATTTTCATGGGTCTTGATGTGATTCCATGGCCCTGCCCATGGTCCCCTGGCACTCAGGGGCATGGTGGTGGTGTGTTGAGAGTTGGGCTCAATATGATTCCATGGCCCTGCCCATGGTCCCCTGGCACTCAGGGGCATGGTGCTGGTGGGTTGAGAGTTGGGCTCAATGTGGTTCCATGGTCCCCTGGCACTCAGTGCCATGGTGGTGGTGGGTTGAGAGTTGGGCTCAATGTGGTTCCATGGCCCTGTCCCTAGTCCCCTCCAGTGCAGCAGCAGTAGGCCTCCTTTTCTAAAGCAAGAACTGTCTTTGGGACATCAAATACACTTCAGTGAGTGCAGTTAGGGGGCTGCAGATGGTTGTCCCTCCTCTTTGCACTGGTGAGTTTCTATATTGATACAGATCAGGAACAATGGAGCTGCCTTGCAGACAAGCTCCCTCTCAGCCTGAAGTCCAGGAGCCCCAGCACTGCCCAACCAATGTTGCTTTGGCTGTGTGCTCAGCTCAGCTCAGCTGCCTTCAGCTCTTTCCTTAGTATTAGCTGCAGCATAAACTGCTTCTGCAAGAATTTGGGCTTGGAGCACTCACAGCACCATTGCTTGACCTTTCTGGGGCTTGGTACAAACTTCCTGTTCTTAATGCCTCTCTAAAATAGGCTTTGCTCACATTTCTTACTTCTAAGTACATGTCTGGTTCTTTTGCCTTAGTTTTTCATGCCTTTGTCTTCATTTTTTGCTGCTTTTAGTAATACACTTGCACAACTGAGAGCCCTGGGGCTGTTTAGTCTGGGAGAGGAGAAGACTGAGAGAGGATCTAATAAAAGTCTATCAGTATCTGAGGGCTGGGTGTCAGGAGGGAAGGGACAGGGACAGCCTCTGCTCACTTCTGCCCTGGGGTAGGACAAGGGGCAGTGAATGGAAACTACAGCACAGGAGGCTCCACCTCAACATTAGGAGGAACTTCTTCACTGTAAGGATCCCAGAGCACTGGAAGAGGCTGCCCAGAGAGGTTGTGGAGCCCCTGGAGCCTTTCCATCCCTGTCAGGATGTGTTCCTGTGTGACCTGTGCTGGATTCTATGGTTCTGCTCTGGCACGGGGTTTGGACTCCATGATCTCCAGAGGTCCCTTCCAACCTCTAACATCCTCTGATCCTGTGAGTGCTTTGAGCTGGCTCCTGTTGAGCTTCTCCTTCACCAGCACCCCCAAGGCCTTTTCTTCAGGGCTGCTCTCCAGCCAGTCCCTGCCCATCCTCCACTGGTGCCTGGGATTGCCCTGACGCAGCTACAGGACCCTGCACTTGGTCTTGTTGAACCTCATGAGGTTGACTTGGGCCCAGTCTACAGCCTCTTCAGGTGCCTCTGGATGGATCCCTTCCCTCCAGCTGTAAGCTACACCTCACACCTTGGTGCTGAGGATGCTTCAGTGCCAATGTCCATGTCACCAACAAAGATGTTGAATAAGCCTGGTCCGAGTACTGATCCCCAAGGGACTCCACTTGTCCCTGGCCTCCACTTGGACATGGACACATTGACAGCCACCTTTTGGGTACAGCCATCAATCCAGTTCTGTATCCACTGAATGGTCTATCCATCAAACCCATATTTAACCAGCTTGGAGACCAGGATGTCACACAGGACAGTGTTGAACACTTTGCTCAGGAGCTGGCACCATTGTGGCCTTTATGAGGATCTCATCTTAGCTAGGCTTGCTTGGCTTGAAGGTAAAGCACCCTCTTTTTTCCAGCCATACTGGAATCTAACCGTAACATGAGAGCAGGCTGAGGAAAAGGACTTTGGCGCGTGGTGTTGGAATGTGAAAGGAGAAGCTGAGACATGAGCAGGCAGTGTGAGCTGCAGCACAGAAGGCCAAGGGCAGCCTGGGCTGCACCCAAAGCAGCATTGCTAGCAGAGCCAGAAAGAGCCAGAGAGGTGATTCTGACACTTTGCTCTGGTGAGGCAGCCTATGCATCCAGCTCTGGAGACTCAGACAGGGAAGGACATGGACCGATGGAGAGCTGGAGCAGCTCCAGAGAAAGGCCATGAAAATGCTCAGGGGGTTGGAGCAGCTCTGCTCCAAGGGCAGGCTGAGGGTGCTGGGGGTGTTCAGCCTGCAGAAGAGAAGGCTCTGGGGAAACCTAAGAGCAACCTTCCAGTACCTGAAGGAGGCTGCAAGAAGGCTGCAGAGAGACTGTTTGCAAAGGCCTGCAGGGACAGGACCAGGGCAATGGCTTCAAAGTAGAGCAGGCAGATTGAGACTGGATGTGAGGAGAAGTTCTGCACCATGAGGGTGGTGGAACACTGGAAGAGGTTTCCCAGGGAGGTGGTTGAGGCTCCATCCCTGGAGATATTTAAGGTGAGGCTGGAGAGGGCTGTGGGCAACCTGATCTAGTTGGGGATGTCCCTGCTGACTGCAGGGAGGATAGCCTTGATGACCTTTGGAGGTCCCTTGTGGCCTGGAGCATTCTATGATTCTATGGGGTGCAGAACATAGGGCAAGTCAGTGTCCTGTATGGTTGGCTAATTTTTTTGCTGGGACTTCAAGAGGTGATGTGAGCAAATATTGACATGGAAAGATGTGCTCTAAGAAGTACACAGACCCCAAGGGCAAAAGGTCTAGTTGATTAGATAGGGTTGGGTGATCAGTTGTACCTAATGATCTTGGAGGTCTCTTCCAACCTGGTTGGTTCTGTGAAAGAATCTTATCTCCATCCTCACTACTTCCCAGTCATCCATGGAGAAGCTTGAAAGATTATTGCAGAATCACAGAACCATTCACGTGGGAAAAGACCCTCAGCATCACCAAGTCCAACCCAGAGCCCTACTCTGCAAAGATCACCCCTAAACCAGAGTCCCAAGCACCACAGCCAAAACACCTCCTAACACATCCAGCCTTGGAGACTCCACCACCTCCCTGGGCAGCACATTCCAAGCCCTGACCATTCCTGATGGGAAAGAGTTCTTCCTGCGGCCCAGTCTGAACCTGCCCTGCTGCAGCTTGAGGCTCTTCCCTCTTCTTCTATGGCTAATCACCTGTGAGAGGAGACCAGCACCAACCTCTCCACAACCTCTTTTCAGGGAGCTGTAGAGAGCCAGGAGGTCTCCCCTCAGCCTCCTCTGCTTCACACTAACCATCCCCAGCTCCTTCAGTTGCTCTTCATTCAGATTTCTTCTCCAGGCCTTCCCAGCTTCCTTGCCCTCCTCTGCCCTGGCTCCACCCTCCACATCTCTCTTGTCTGAGGTGCCCAACCTGGACACAGCACTCGAGGTGTGGCCTGCCCAGAGCTAGTGACAGGGGACAATCCCCTCCCTGCTGCTGCTGGACACAGCATGCTGCTCCCAGCCAGGATGCATTTCTAATCCAAGCCAGCAAGCGGATAGCACCCTGTGTTTTGTCTACCTGCAGGAGCGAAACAAGAGCCTGGTTGGAATGGGAAGTGTACA